>JAOTOL010001602.1:2122500-2452500 GCA_034440575.1 Imbricaverruca yamaguchii
GCCCTTCACCACTATTCCCAGCACCTCGCATACAGTACACGAGTTAACCATTGAGGATTGATGGTTTGATATCATGTTCTTTTCATACCACAGCTTAACACGCGCCCTGGAAGGGGGCGAAATCCGCCCACCCCCTCCGGCTTTTCGTACATAATTTCAGATTTTACCGGCCGATATACGCCATTGTTTGCGTAACTACTTAGAAATGGCCGACGCGTTGCTAAAAGTTAAAAAAACGAAAACCTGCTGAACATTTTTATAGTTAGGGGCCGTTAAAGTACAAAACATTCGCAGCGCCAGACCACAAAAATCGGCGCTGATGCGCTTCCCGTATAATGCCAAAACGGAGGTGTTCCTGGCAACATTAGTAACTTTTTTATGTATATTGTTATGCTATATAGTTTCAAAGGCATGTTATGTCACCGAGGTCAAGTTAGGTTAAGTTCATGACAGGTTAATGGAACCAAGTTTGGTTAACTGGAATGTTGTCATAAATACAAATGACTGTCATGCGATTGATGTCACTTTTCATTCTACCCCCTATACATCCTGAAAACTACTGTTTTTCATTATGTACCTAAGCGTTTCCATACTTTATTTTCTGAAAGTTGAAAGGTCAATTTTTGTATTGGGCGGTCCTTCACCATTATTGCCAGCACCTCGCATGCAATATACAAGTTAACCGTTGAGAACTGAGGGTTTGATATCGTGTTCTTTCCATACCACAGCTTCATATGGCTTAACGGACTGGGCGTTGGCGGTCGGCATCTCGCGCAAGTTGTCACTCATTGTCAAACTAAGACTCTCCTACTCTATATCAAGCGAATTCCAGATGGTGTATGATGGCGCGCAGGCGCGCTCCTGAAAGGGCCGTACGTCATCAAATGCTATTATCAAAATTACCTTGGGATGGCCTTTGACTGAAGTCGTTTTTTTTTAACCTGAAGATGATAACATGATTACAATGCCCAACGATTCGGTGTGATACCTTCTTCAAGGGAAAAAAAAGAAAAAAGTTTCCAGTCCGAATGCAAAACTTGTTCGTTTTTTGTTGCCCTGGAAGGAAGTATTTCACTGGAACGTTGGACATTGTAATCGTATAAGCATCTTTAGGGTAAAATACTAGCACAGTTAATGGTTATTCTACGCTGATGTTGAACTGTCTGTATAGCACAAGCTGTTCAAGTAACGCATATGAAGATTATGCAGCACTGCACTGATCATTGTTAACAATATTGTCAGAACAACCTTGGGCCTTTTACTCATTATTACTGAAAGATAAATCGGGCTAAAATGAACTGTATATTTCGACGTCATGTCTTTTTCAACAGTGACAGTTTGAGGGTGAGAAAACAAGTACAAAGACATAAAGATCGGTGCAACTATGAACCGCAAGGGCCCTTTTTGGGAAACAAAATGGCGTGGAGTATGACACAGCATGCACTCTATAAGTTAACGATCTCACAGCCAGTGCAATCCGATTGACATGACCTGATCTTAATACATAATATGTTAATATATGTATATACACTTTATGTGCTTAACTATATAAAGAAACAGATAACATTTGTCACATCATATACCTACTCACTCCACTGCGCTGAATAATACCCATCGACTACGACAAACGCGATCTTAACGTGTAGCTATGTGTTTTGATGTGCTCTGCAGCCTGTGCTTCTGGTGTCTGTACATTGGTGTTTGGTGCTGACGGTGTAGTGCGGCATGGGACCGGTGGCAGCAGAGTCTAAGACGATGTCTGGTTGTTAAGTGTTGGTCTACGATTTCTAATTTCCAGTGATTGAACTCTTTTTAGCTCCGCAACGTCTTTACATGCGCGTGAAAGGGCAAAAGTACTGAGTAAAGGTCATACTTTTACCCTTTCACGTAAAATAAATCGTTACGTTATTCAACGAGTTCAAGTAGGTCTCGAAAGAGTTGCTTTTGCTCCACGCTGGTCACTACACATCCACAAAACCAGAGTCACTAACACCAGTCCCTCACATGCACACGGGACTGAACACTCACGATTACACACCGGCCAAGGCACACAACAGCAGCCAGTAGCAACAATTGGACCCGCACACAACTTTCTGACGGCGAAGATCACACAGAAACAAATCTTAGATTGGCCTTGAACCCTCGTGTTAGTGACACGGATACAAGCATAGCACCGATGTAGACTTCTGACACGGAAAATGCCCTTAAGAAGCTCAAACAGAAGGTAACGAATCTGTTCAAGAGCTATTTCGTGTGATTCAGCAATTTCCACATGGCATCTCAAGCGGATACATTGCCTTTACGACAGATGTAGCCAACCTTTACGGTAACATACCGATTGATGAGGCCATAGTATCAACAGTAGGCTGATCTGGAAACATGTAGATAGGATAAATTTGTTTGGTCTTACGGTAAACGACATCCAGAAGCTACTCGAACACTGTCTGAAAAATACCTTTGTGCGATTTGGTGAACACTTCTTCAAAGGTCACACGGGATTGCAATGGGTAGTCGGATTGCCCAACCCATGGCCATCATGTTTATGGACGCAGTAGAATCATTGCTTCTGAGCTCTCCAGACTAACAGCCGGTGACGTACATGAGGTACATCGACAATATCATTCGTATTTTTGCATTGTGATCGCAAGCTTTGGACGGGTTTCTCAAACGCATTAACAGTTTCCATGCATCCTTGACATTTAGCTGTGAAAGAACCAATCAGTAGCCTTCTGGGCGAATACCTTGCTTAGATACCCTACTGACAGTGAAAAGCACAGGGTACTTCGACGCATAATAATGCCTTAAACCGACAGCTGCAAATGTCATCCTCCCTTACTCGTCAGCTCACCCAAGAGAGACGAAAAGATATCTTTTGTACTCACAAATGCTTAGGGCTTATTTACTAGGATCAACTCGAACTGGGCGGGAAATGGGAATGGCTAAAATAGAGCGCCTCTTCTAGACACTGCCTATCCACATATACTGATTCAATGCACTCAACTTCAAGTACAGTCTAAACACGGCTCCCAAAGTATCTCAAACCCTGGTAGTAAATTAGTGCAAGCAGACACAAATAATAGACCAACCTACATTTATTCACCTTTCGTAGACGACACGCTAACCAGAAGAGTTAATTCCGTCGTAAAATCATCGGGCTTGCCCTTGAGAGTTGCATGGCGGTGTGGGAGAACACTCGGTGACATCGCCACCAGGTCTGTTCTGTTTCCTCCATGTCCGGGGGGACAGAGGCACTGTCACACGTGTCATGCAGGCTTAGAAGAGAAGTGTCATTTACAAAAATGCCGTATATGTCATAACGTGCCTACTATGTCAACAGGGAAATATGAAGACAACGTACATTGGATATATAAAACGCAGCGCCAGGGAGCGCTTCCACGAACTCTTAAGAGACGCCAAAAATAGGACACCAAACACACCATTAGGAGACCACACACGCCACAGCCACATGGAGACACCCACAAGTTCAGCTTCTTTCAGGATATATATTTATAAACACATGTAAAGTCGTTGCGAAGCTAAAAATAGTTCAACTACTGGAAATTAGAAATGGTAGACCAACAATTAACACCCAGACATCCTCTTGGACTATGTTGCCATCGGTTCCACGCCGCACTACACCGTCAGCACC
Organism: Imbricaverruca yamaguchii; assembly: GCA_034440575.1. Lineage (NCBI taxonomy): Eukaryota > Metazoa > Arthropoda > Thecostraca > Neoverrucidae > Imbricaverruca > Imbricaverruca yamaguchii. Next base: position 2,126,150 of record JAOTOL010001602.1, read on the forward strand.
AAGCACCAAAGTGTATACACCAGAAGCACAGGCTACAGAGCACATCAAAGCACATAGCTACACGTTAAGATCACGTTTGTCGGAGCCAACGGGTATTATTCAGCGCAGTGGATTAAATAGGTATATGACATGACAAATGTTTTTCTGTTTATTTATGTAGTTCCCATGCCTAGCACAATAGGTGTGTATGGATATTAACATATTATGTATTAAAATCAGGTCATGTCAATCGGATTTCATCGGCTGTGAGATCGTTAATTTATTGAGTGCATACTGTGACACGCTCCACGTCATTTTCTACTTGTCTTCTCACTCTCAAACTGTCACTGTTGAAAAAGACACGACGTCGAAATGTACAGTTCATTTTGGCTTAATTTATATTTCAGTTATAATGAGTAAAAGGTTGAAGTTTATGCTGACAGTAATGTATATGCATCATACTGGTATTATGCATGTGATGAAAAACTATATTTGCGGATATATATATACATATATGTTTATATATATATATAAATATATATATATATATATATATATATATATATATATATATATATATATATATATATATATATGCAACGAATTCGCAACTGAACTATGCACTCACCGGTGTCCAGGCAGATGCCCATGTCCTGGAGTGGTGGTGACACAACAGCGTCACGACAGCGTCACGAGCGCGTCACAAGGCGGACCGGACCGCCGCGCGGCGCGTCACCGACGCACCTGACGGCGGCCGGCAGACGGCGCGCGACCATCCGTCGGCATCATGAGTTACTCCAGTGACGTCGCACGGGCCGGCGGGCTTCTGGCGGCCATCGATCGGTACATTAAACATGCAGGTGTCACAGAAGCGGTCGCCGGTCGCACCTCCGTCCCGAACTGGTCGACAGGAGCGTCACTGGCCGGCGCACGTCATGTCGACACTGTCCAGTAATCCTGACCTCTGGCCTTTGCTGTGTGGCGCTATCACAGGCAATCACTCCACTTGGTCACTCATTGCCCCTGGGTCATGCCAGTGTAATGACCCCGCAAAGAGCCTACAAGAACCAACAGTGTCCCGTTTAGTATGCGAACAGGATAGAAGGAGGAGTCCGCATCCTCACCCCACCATGCTTTTGACCCCACCCCCACCCCCCGCCTCCCACCCCATCATGCCCCTTCACCCTCTTTTTCAAAACTCCTCGAATTACAAAGATCGTTAGGTACGCGGCCAATATGGAACTGTGCGATTACGTGGCTAATGCGAGACCTGCAATAGAGGTACAACAGTCTGGTATAGGCCAGATAAGGAATCATACGGTTTAGCTGCCGACGTCAACAAAACAAAACCGGTGCCCGAACATTAAGGAGAATTAACACATCTCCAATGAAAGCATGAATATTGCTAACTTGGGTACAAATACGAATGCTCATCTCCATGGACAAAATGGCTTCTTTCCATTATCTGGTAGGTTCAGATATAGCTTAATGGGTTCATGATAAGGGTGAGACCCGCATTGTTGTGCCTATTCAACAACTTCATTCTCCCTCAAACTAAGGCGTGAATACCAGAGGGAGAAGATAATTGCAAGATTTCAGGACAGGAAAAGGACTGACAACATGCCTGACCAGCTATGCCCAAAACACACAATCCGGCTAATTTATTTTTCGTTTCTTTTCGCTCAACCGGCATCACCCCGGTCCAAGGCGAAGGAAGCGGGCGGTCGTCATCACAGCTATCGCTGGGCAGTCTCATTTGCCATCGCTGGACCGCCCGTAGCTGTTGTAGCAGCTGTGTCCAGGCAACTGGGACGGCCGTGACCGCTTGGGTGGCCATCACCGCTAGGACGGCTGTGGTCGTTGGGACGGCCGTAGAAACAGGAGCGGCCGCCGCTGCTGAGGTGACGGTGGCCGACCTTCCCATTTCTTGGCAGCGTTTACCTTTTCAAGAGTATATTATCTCTGAACCTGGCCCTTAGTATTCCACGCATCCATCGTCAGTTCGCAAGGACTCTCGTGGCTATCAGGGACCCGAACCCTCAGGTGCCCATCCCGGTGCTTAGGAACATCCCAGTGCAGTGGTTCTCAGTGGATCTATTCATCCATCATGAGCCTTCTCCGACTTGCGTGGGCCATTCCCATTCCCTGACAAATTTATATAGCTTTCATTGGTAGCTTAAGAAGGTCCGTTGGAATAATTAAGTTCCTGAACATAAATTTGATACGATTTTCAGAAAGCAGATGCTTTATAATATGAAGGTTTAATTTATAGTGTCATATTCGTGTAAAAAACAAATGCTGTATGCCACGGAGACAGAATAAATGAATAAAATACATGCACTTTCAATGTCAAATTATATATTTTCATTAATGTAGCCACTTCACAACTGTGCAAAGTAACACATTATCAGCCTGCGTTAATTGCGATGAATACACTGAGCTTTAATGGCACGATCGTAATATTCCAGCCATAGGTAAACACAACAGAATGCAGCTGCTTTTTTTCGTACAGCACATCCTTCTTCCGTTTACATGTGACTGTTGGAAAAGGAAGCAGGGTTCCGTTCTTCACACGTTCAGGCTTGAAATGTACTGCACTTAAATGGTTATTGACCAATTTGTGTAACTTAACTGACCCGGATGCATGTTGTTTGTCTTATTACATTATAAAACTAATAGCAGTTCACCAGACCAGCCTCTACGCTCTTTCTTGCTACGTTGCAATAGACGTTATGCGATTTCATTTGTGACTTTTATCACGTGTGCATGCATACTAACGATGTCAGCCTCCCTGGCATAGTGCGTATCCGTCGATTTTCTTATTCAGCTCGACATAAGCTACTTCACTAACATTCCCGAGCATACATCGACCGGCGGCCCTGAAAGGAACAGCCTTCACACACGCCACCGTAATGGTCGAGTTTTGCATTGTGCTCGGCGTAGCTGCACGAAGTTGGTCCATCGCGACCTATTGTGCCTGTGCCTTACGCGCTAACGAGTGGTCTGTCAGCGCGCTTCGGGGGGAGGGGGGGCATAACGAGCTGGGTGCGGTACGTGACGTGACCTGGTCGGACGGACACGGGTCCACTGTCGACCTTGTGGGCTGTCGTGCACACGCGAGAGGTGCGTGCTGGCTGTCGCGTGACACGTGGCCCGATCGATGCCGTTTATGTTCATGTTTTGGTCCGGCAAGCACAGCCGGTGGGTTGAGGATTGTCGCCGGCCTTGGTCAGTCCCCCGGCCGTACCGGTCCGGTGTCCACCATCGCTGGCCCTGGCTAGTCCCCCGGCCGTACCGATCCCGTGTTCACCATCGCCGGCCTTGGTCAGTCCCACGGCCGCATCGGTCCGGTGTCCACCATCGCCTCCTGCCACTGGTTAGTCCCCCGGCCGTACCGGTCCAGTGTCCACTATCGCCTCCTGCCACTGGTTAGTCCCCCGGCCGTACCGGTCATACACCCTACAATATTGGTGAATATAATGTATTTGTCTTTGAAGCCGATTTAATGAACCGCCTCAGTGCGGCAGAATGTCCTACCCCTCGCAGTTCGGTAGGTCACTTTGGCCGTCCCCCAGCTTTTGTTGCAGGCTTTTGTTGTAGGCATGCACGGACACCAAATATCGCAAAATCGAAGCGTCCGAAAACCAAAGTAATAAATAAATAAATAAAATAGCGGAGCGTGATCATCACGCCATTGAAGCATCAGAGTTACCAAAAACATTTTTGTTTGCATTTTTTGACCTCCCAAACCAGGTCAGGCAGGTCAATATCGTGGAGCCGACGGCCACTCAGCCGGCGCCATCGCTTTCAGACGACCCGGCCGTTAAACAACTGTAGTTCCTTGGTTCAATACCAGTGACATGCAAGCTGAAGATAGCGGTCACCATAGATCGCGAGCACCATGACGCTTACTAATGTCAAGATCGGTCGAGTTAAAGGCCAATGTCAGGCCAAATGCGACGGAATGTGTAGTAAATTGCTGCCTTGGGATGGGGAGGGGGGGTGTCGCGGACAACTGGTGTTCCTGAAGTTTACTGCTGCAGGGATCGTTGATAACTTCCCACACATGGTCTTGGCAAGTGTTTCTTTCACTTGCAATATAATCATTGCTCCTCAATCATCTTATCTAGGCATAAAACTATCTAGATTTGTTTTTCAAACTATGCTTCTTAATGGTGTAAGCTTTGTCTCTCTAATTTCCTTTTTCCATTTTACTTTCCGATCATTCATTGTCCATTTTTTGTGTGTTTCCAGTTCAATGTTCATGCACAATTATTATTCCACGTTTTCAATTTCCAGATCTAATCACCATTTTCAGTTGGCTCTTTCCCTGAGTAATGAGTGGGCTCAAACTTGGAGGAGCTACATTGGAGTTACTAGGTTTGAATGTTAAGTAATAAGTGATTTGAATGATAAGTACCCCCCTCATGAACATATGTTGTCACAGTTTAAATATTACTCCTTACCTCAACCACTTAACTTGAATGCTGTGTTAACTTGAACTTTAAATGTTAAATTCCTATGGATTGTTCACAATCATCTCAAAAGCACCTAGGATTTGTAATAATTTTTATGCCCTTTTGGATAATGTACTTATCAATGATGTTGATGTATAGAACAATTCATGAATGCCACTTCATGATTTATCATATTTTTTCCCAGTTTTTCTTAAGCTGTCATTCATTCAAAGCACAATTATAGCAGGACATCCAGTGACAGTCTTTTATAAGAATAAAATCAGTGACTTAAATGATCACCTCATTAGTACCTTGGAAGCATTTCAAGATGAGACTGATGCTGTTTTTAAAGATGTTCAATGTGCTACTATTGACAATGTTTTCTGGCAGCTGGTTCCAGTGTTCTACTACCCTGTTTGCGAAGAAAGTCTGCCTTAACCTTGTTCTACGGTGGTTAACCTTAATTTTTAATTTATGACCTCTAATTGCATCATTTCTGTTCGATTCAAACATTTCCCCAAGATATCCCAAGATATGCAAAATATATTTGGAATATAATTTTACGGAATGACAATAAATGCAAAATGGATAAGAATATGCTTTGCAGTGTGCTTAGGGATGCGAAACGATTATATTACGAGAGGGCACTCCAGGATAGCAAAGGTGATTGCAAACAAACATGGAGATAGTTGAATTAAATTATAAGCAAGAATGAATTGCAAACAGTTCCTCCAACGTGCTTTGTTGATAACTCTGGGGCTACCTGTGTAAATGAACAAATACCTGATAAATTCAATTTTTTTTTTCAACGATAGGAAGGGAGTTGGAAAAATGCATGCCACACACATCAGTCCATTATATTATCTTACACAGCCTAATTATGCAAGCATTAACAATACTCCTTATGTTAATGATGCTAAGAATGAAAAATAAATATTAAGTCTTTATACCCTGTGGGTGGAAGTATGGATAAAATTAGACAGAAATTTTGATTGAAACATGTATAAGTATTTTGCAACATCTAACATACTTCTTCAATCTTTGTCTGCATACTGCAATATTCCGATACATTAAAATATCCAGTTATAATTCCTGTATACAAATCAGGGGAAAATAATCAGCTTACTAATTATAGGCCAATCTCTTTGCTACCAATATTTTCGAAAGTGCTGGAAAGATTAATACACCTTAGTGTATCATAATTTCTAAATGAAAATAATATCATACACCCATTGCAATTTGGTTTCAGAAAAACACATGCCAATTTCTTGCCAATTTGGTTTCATACATGCCAATTGCTCCGATGCTTAACGAAGTAACTAAATCCCTTGTAAATAATAAATTAATTTGTACTCTGTATCTAGATTTTAAAAAGCCCTTGACACTGTCAGCATCAGCATTTTGTTACAAAAATTGAACTCTATTGGCCTTAGGGGAAATATATATAAACTGTTAAACTCGTACCTATCAAATAGATCTCAAAGAACCAAGATACATGACTTCATCTCCCAACCGTTAAATATCACGAAAGGTGTTCCTCAAGGTTCGATTCTTGGACCTCTGATATTTACTCTATGCATTAACGATCTTTGCAATGTTTCCAATTTTGCTAGCTTTTACCTATTTGCAGACGACGCTGCCATAACTATTACAGCTAATGATCATTTTGAATTACAAACTAAAGTAAATGAGGTAATACACAAAATAATTGCATGGTTTCATACCAACATAATGCTGATAAAACTGGATATCAATTTCTTTTCCAGGAAACCATGTGATGACCTTCATGTCAAAATAAATACTTCCAATATTACAAGGCATAGCTGTATAAAATATAGGTGTATTTATTGATGAAGACATGACATGGACAAGCCATATAAATGCCATCTCTTCAAAACTTAGCAGGAATATTGGAACTATAGGCAAATCGAGGTGCTTTCTATTAACTTGTGAATTGCTTCTTCTGTGCAATTCTTTAATACTGCTATATCTAAATTACTGTGCTGTTATCTGGGGAAGTACGTACCACTCTAAACTCGACAAGATTATTAAGTTGCATAAGCGTGTTATTATGATTGTTGACAAAAAACCTTACTTTACCATACGCATGAATTGTTTATCAAGCATAGAGTTCTAAAGTTTCTGGACATAGTTGATGAGCAATGTATTTACATCATGCTAGGTTTTCTAAATCAATCATTACCAGCACCTCTTTCTGATATGTTTCAACTTCATGAACAAGGGGGCCCCAGAGTTAGCCAACACTTTTAAATACCCTTTTCTGATATCAATTACAGAATGTTTTCATTACCCTTTATTGCACCAAAAGCCTGGAAAAAAATAATGTCCTCTCACTTCCACAGGATTGAAGACGTACCCAGGAGTAAAATCATTTTGAAGAAACACATCAGACAATACATTACTAAGAAATATGAACTTGTTCAATAAATGTCAGTAATAGTAATGTGCTATGCACGGTGATCTGGTATCATTCAGATATTTTCGTTTAAGAATCATGTTTTCTTTTCTTTCTTCTTCTTCATACTTGGTTCGTCCTTTCTCCTTAGTGCAGTAATAGTTTAGGAGCTGCATGTGCAAGATTATGGATTTTGTATTATTTCCCTATTAACATCTATAGCGGTTATTTTCCTGGAACCATCGAAGACGCTACTAGCATTACTAATTGTCTAAGAGGGCTTCAGGAACCTCTTTTATTAATATCTGGTGGCGGGATCTGTCCAGCAAGAAACAGGAGCATGGAGCGGTGTTACCTGCCTTGATTTTCTTACCACACCCTGCTTCTCACCCTTGGAAGTTAACGTAATTGGGTTGCACGCGTATGGAAGGATAATCCTGTCTACCTATTAATGGGTAGGGGAATTTAAGAAAAACTGTTGAAATTGACGTCTGGTGAAGCAGAATATGCTCAGAAGGTGTAACCTAGCCTAACTCAGGTTACACATAAGGTCATCATTGACATCATGTATGTGTACATGTAGGTGCGCGTGTGAACATACAAATCACAAAGACGCCAAACCATTACATTTATTTTTTAGTTGTCTTTCAGACAAAAGAAAGCCAAAATCAACGAGAAATTGTCATTTCCTGAACAACTATAGTCATTCCAGATACGGCATCGACATAGTTGCGTCATATAAACGCAAAATATTAATATTAATTAATATTATATTATTAATAATATTAATATTATTAAAACGCGCAAAATATTAATCCGACTGAATTCGTATTATAAAAAAACGCCAGGAAGTTCTTCAGGCAAGGAAACGGCTGCGATCCGATAGAGCCTGTGACATTTACATTTCTGAAAACCTAACTAAGAAGAATGACGAAACAATGTACCACGCACGCCAGCTGAAAAAGTGAGGGGTAATCATAGCAGCTTGGACGGACAATGTGAAAATGAAAATACGAGAAAGAGAGAACGGGTTGACAAGGGTCATCCGATGCCTATCAGACCTCCCCTGCACAGATGGGGTGAGAGTCGACCGTATGACGACACGTCCGACTGAGTCCGCCGCTGCTGATCGCGTCCCTACCCAGACGATTTCAGCTGAGTCCGCCTCTGCTGACCGCGATCCCGCCAGCGGCGCCGAATTCCAGACCAGGAGGGGCAGGAGCGGCAGAGGCGGAGCTACCCAGCGCCGGTGAGAGTGTAACTGCGGGTGATACGAAGCATGGGCGGAGGCTAGTTCACTGGACACCGGTCTGTGAAATCGAGACGATGCCGCCGACCACCGTGCACATACGCCTGCCGGCGATCTAAGCCGACACTGGGAACACTGGATGCGCTGCGGCGCAGTATCGGCGCGCCCGAGTGCAGCGCAGTTTGAAGCGGTGCAAGTGGCACGCCCAGAGCCGAGCACCGCATCCTTACGTTAGTAATCCCACGGTGAGTAACTGTCGGGGCGCTGTCGGAGGTATGTTCTCGCATCAGGGCATAACCAGTTGCATAATGCGACCATGAAGCTGTATGTGCGTTGTGAGCGATATGCATGGTGCGAGTAATCGTATATATCTTGCTTCTGTAAAATATTTCCATATTTTGCTTCCTTGTGTGTAATGACTGGTAACGGTTATGTTCACGAGCTACGCCAACCCTCGTATATTAAGGGAGGCAAATGTAGAAAGTGCGCTGCCCATCTCCGCTGTCCACGGAATATGCGCAACTGTCTCATTACTGTGCCTGCACCTGTCTCCACCCGTTCGTTTCGCTGTGTCCCGTTTCCACGTAACATTTAAAAAAAACTCTTGAACGAACCCACTCTAAATTCACATCGGTCGCGGCGCGTGGTACCAACTCACGTAAACGGACACCCCGAATATAAAATGGGGACTCGTGGCACCGGTGCTAAGAAAAATGTACTCATTGAAATTTGGAATCAAACACCTGATCTCAGGATACTACTCATTACATCTGGTATTGAGACTAACCCCGGCCCTCCTTATGTCGACCGTGCACGAATAAAAAAAGCCACGTAAACATAAACAGCATCACGGCCCCTGCAAGACTCGATGAGGTCGCATAATTTACAGATCAAAATAGTGTAGATATATTATTATTAACTGAGACAAAACTTAGCAACCAGGTCCACTCAAGTCTTTACAGATTAGACAAATTCCACGATCCCCTGACGAGGCCCAGGACTCGCCAAGGAGGTGGGGTTGCAATTCATGTAAGCACTGCACTCGCAGTCAAAAGACTGAACCACATTGAGCTTGATGATGTGGAATGGATATGGTGTCTGGTGAAAGTTAAAGATGTATCGATCATAATATGCTGCACATATCTCCTACCGAACCTGTCATCAGTCAAATATAAGTAATTTATTGACAAATTTAATGCTAGCATGTCCTTAGCCCTGGTGTTGAACCAGTCAATAATCCTTGTCATTGGCGATTTTAATTCGGGCAATATTTTCTTGAACCAGTCGTACGCCAAGGGAAGAGTTACCCCATTTGACTTAGATATTCTGGAAACAATTAACACGTTGCAACTATTCCAACTTATAGACGAACCGACAAGAGTCGCGAACGAAGTACATAATCTTAGGGACTTAATCATTACTTCAAACAAGGAAATTGTTTCTGAAAGTGGTATCTTGCCTCCTTTCTCAAATATTGATCATTACCCTATATTTGTAACCTTAAACGCCACCAATTCGACTAAGCATACAGATAGCAAGAAAATATGAGACTTTGACAGCTAGACAGCGGAAAAATCATTATATTCCTTCAAAATGTAGACTGGAAAGATATTTTAGGCAAAGACGTTAATGAAGCTACAAAAATGTTTTCTGATGTTATTATTAAAGCCGCAAAAGAAGCTATGCCCATAAAAATAATCAAAACCAACCGGGCAAGCAAACCATGGGTAAATTCTGACCTAAAAAAAATATATCAGAAGACGAGACCGATCATTTAGAATTGCCAAAAGGATGCAAACATTGTTTAGTTGGAATAATTGGAAAGATCAGCGCAACAGAGTCACCGAACTTCACAAATCTCTAAAAAAAATAATTACGTTAAGAGCCAAGTTCTGAAACTAGAAGAATGCAAACATAGTCCGCGAAAATACCATTAAATTTTAAAGAGGATAATTGGTAGCACGACGTCCCAAAGCATACCACCCCTAGATGGTCCAAATGGTGCAATCATTGATGATGCAGAGAAGGCAACACCCTTGAACGCCCATTTTGCGAAACAATCCCAATCGCCTAATAACTTGCAACTACCTTCTATGGACGCACAAAATAATCATAGCATTCCAAGTTTGACAGAAATGCAAGTTATTGAATATGAAGTTTTTCAGCAACTCAACCATCCAAATCCAAATAAATCGACAGGACCTGATGAAATACCTCCCAGGCTGCTTAAACTGATTGCTATTCTTATCTGCGAACCCCTTACTAAATTATTCAACAAATCGTTATCACGAGTTTTCCCCAAGGAATGGAAACAAGCAAATGTGTCGCCCATATTAAAAAAGAAAGGGTCATGCTCTGATCCCACAGATTATAGGCCAATTAGCCTCCTATCGTGTTTGTCAAAAATCCTAGAAAAGTTAGTTTTTCAACGAATGTATTCACACATAACGGATAACAATAAACTCTCTGAAAGGCAAAGTGGTTACCGTCCATGTCATGGGACCCAAATACAGTTGCTCTGCCTGAAACATACACTATATTCATCTTTAAATCGAAATCTTAACTTTACATGTATATATTTGGACATACAAAAATATTTTGATACTATATGGCATGTAGGGCTTATTTTTAAGTGCAAAAACCATTGTGGGATTGACGGCACTGCATTAATTTGGCTGCAATCATACTTACATAATAGGGAACAGCGTGTAAGGGTAGGAAACAGCCTTTCACCACCAACTGCCATAAATGTGGGTTGCCCACAGGGTTCTGTCTTGGGACCCCTTTTGGCATTAATATATTTAAATGACTTGGCAGACATGATTACAAATGCAATTCTTTTTTCGCTGATGACACGTCGCTTTACGCTTCACACATACAAGGCTCACTAGAAGCACAACAATCGATTAAAAAGGATCTCGATATTGTACACGAATTTGGAACAACATGGGGCATACAATTTAATGCGGCTAAAACGATCCAACAAACATTCACATGTAAAAGTATCAGTAAACCGCTAAATCTCAGAATGGGAGGCCAGCCAATACCAATCTCAGGAAATCATAAACACCTCGGCCTTACATTTTCTTCCGACTTGCGCTTCCATAGTCACATAAACGATATTTTCCTAAAGGTCAATTGTGCACCAAGCCCCCTTTATCCTGTTGCAAGCAAGATTCCCAAACACATCCTCTGTAACTTGTATAAAATTTACATTCTGCCTCTGTTTGACTATGCAGATCCTATATATGACGGACATATAACAATATCGGATGCACTCAGACTTGAGAAATTACAAAAAAGAGCAACTTGATTAATCACAGGTGCACTATATAGAACATCATCAGGATAACTTAGATCGGAATTGGGATTGGATGAGCTATAAACACGGCGAGAAATTCATCAACTTTCCTTTGTTCCACAAAATCAAGCACGCAAATCCGGATCTACCAACTTATATTAGAAAACTAGTTACTGAACCACGGCATACAGTTACAGGAAGACCAAAATGATCTTAATTCGAGGTGCCTCTCGCAACAACGTTTCTATCAAATAATACTTGACCACCGACACGGTGCAACAATCGCCGCCCGCCCCGCCAGCACGCCCCATCGGCACAAAGTATGCACACATGTGTGGTACTCATACTGCGCCGCACCCGGCAGCACCTGGTTAGTTCTGTATGCTAGTCGTCTGCTCGTCTCAGAAGTTCAACTACACTGACAGTCACGCTAAATAGAATCGCCTTGTTCCAAAAATAGTTTTTTTCTGGCCACAACAAAGGTGTGGAACAATCTTCCTGAAAATTTGAGGCATGAACGAAACATCAATAAATTCAAGAGGGCAATTATTGGTCGCACAGGTGCCACGATACCGCCACAATATTATTGGCTTGGTACGAAACCAGGCAACACGCTGCATACAAGGTTCAGGATGGGCCTCACTGAACTAAACGCAGACACATTTGTGGTCAATCCTCTACATGACCCATCATGCTCATGCGGCTATTCCAAACAAGATGCAATTCACTTCATATTTCACTGTCCTCTTTATGCTTACCATATAAATATTATATTTACCAAACTCAGAAACACGACAGATATGTTCACTAACTTAACCGAAAAGAAGATTTAACAAACGCTCATTTTTGGAAATGGTATCGGCAAGAACCTTCAGCTATGTGTAGCCTTAGCATTTCAGACGTTTCTTATCAACACAAAACGCTTTAACACAAAAAATTAGCATACGGAACTAACCAGGTGCTGCCGGGTGCGGGCGTAGTATGAGTACCACACATGTGTGTATACTTTGTGCCGATGGGGCGTGCTGGCGGGGCGGGCGGCGATTGTCGCACCGTGTCGGTGGTCAAGTTTTATTGAATGGGAACGTTGTTGCGAGAGGCACCTCGAATTAAGATCATTTTGGTCTTTTGTGCCAATCGCAAAATCGTTCATGCTATGTGTACTATGATGTGCTAAATAAATAAAGAAACAAACAAACATTTAGAACATCAATATTATACCTAAATTTGGCATACGATTCGTGCAACGCCGCATCTATATTGCGCATGCATCATGCAGCGTCACTCAGGCTACACATAAGGTCATCATTAGCATGTATGTGTACATACAGGTACACATGTGAACATACAAATCGCACGTATCTACTTAGTCACGTTTCCTGTCACTGATTCCACCCAGCGCGCGGATACAATTTCGCTCTTCTATTCTCTGGTGTGTGAATGCGTGTTTGTGTGACTTAGTCCTCGTCACTAGAGTCCGAGTCGACAAGGTTCTCAGCTGAGGGCGAGTGAGATGCCACGGCTGTGGCATCCGTCGTGCGCACGACTGACGTCTTTCTTGAGAAGGACGGCCGCCTCTTCTGATAGGCTTACCCTGTTCTGGGATTTTCTTCTGCAGCGTTCGCTGACTAGAACAAGCATATTAGTGAGTCACTGGTGACAAGGATGAACCCGAACTGGTCGGCCATGGTGTACAGTCGGAAGTCTTGCCTTCCGTGGCTCAGGCGGTAGAAACGGACGACTGTGTTCTTCGACTTCTTGGCCTCCTCACTCAGTAGTCCAACCAGGAGCACCAGCGCGTCTATGACGGCGGCTTCGTGCACCTGCCTCGCGTCTGCCTCGTGGACTGCCGCCAGCATGGGATGCCATCCGTATAACTCCACGTACATATCAGATGTCGCAGGGCAGTACGCCTGGAATGCTCGGACGTCGATGGCGTATCCCAACGTCATCGTCTGAAGGATGATGCTCGTACGATGGATCAGCTGTTTGTTTACGCCAGTCATCGCTGCAAACGCCTCCTCGTTCCGGAACGCTTGTCAGGCGATGTTACCGTCATTCGACAATCCTTGCCACTACTGCGAGGCTGGTCAACGTGCAGACGCATTTCCTCCCAGAACTTCTTCTTCACTTCAGTTTTTCTGTCGTTATGTCTCTTTATCTCCTGCGTTTCGCATCTGCCACTTCTCCAGCCCTTCCCTGTATCCAATGTGCACTATATGTATTCGAACATCCTTATCCACGCGTAGAGGGTGCTCAGTCCTAACTGACAACTAGCGAACATGTTGTGGGTTGTTCATGATGGTGGGAGTTGCACCACAGAATGCACAACGCTGATGATGCGCTGTTTCGGTGAGAGCGTTGACACTTTTCTGTCCACCATGGTTTGATGAAGGCCAAATATGACACTTAATTACAATCCCGGTAGGCAGATGGCGTGCTGATATAGCGTCCCGATCTGGATTTGCAGTCCACATTCTCCGCTCTGCTGAGTGCTGCTGTTTCCTTGTATTCTAGTTCCATAGGTCGACAGAAGCGAGTCGATGAACAGGCCTGGTTCTGGCACACAATGCAGCCGTCACACGTCATCTGGAGCGGCACCAGGGCCGTCAGGAACATCTGTTGTCCAGACCGGGGGCAGACATACCGGTCTGTTGTCCTGGTGTGGCGCCCGTCAACAATCATAGCCAATGTCTCCTCGTTGCTTTACATTTTAGGTAGTGAGGCTGGCCGACACAGCAGACGACGCACTTTGGCCGGACGTGTAGAAGTTGCCGTGGACTGTTTTCAGGACAACGATAAATCTTTCCGTTCCTCGGATCTCGACCTTCTTTTGGCAGCGTGCAAGTTTGTTTTGGACGAGTGATGGGCTAGACTAGCTGTCGCCGTTCTCTTCGCATCTGCTGACTTCAGCTGTCCTCAACTGTCGTCTTGATAATACCCTCATGCTGTCAATATGCTCAAAGAGTGCCCTTCTCAACATGGTTTCTAAAGGTGCAGCTTCATATAGTTCTTAATCGCGCCTGAACCAACTACGATATTAGTTAGATCAACAAAATATGTGTAGCTGAGTGCGGACAAATCCCTCTTCTCTACCAGTGGCTTAAAACTGACGAAGCTCACTGGTGTATATCAGTAACCTGGACAATCCACATGTACAGGCCGGGTGACAAAGCCTATCACCCGATCTATCCGTGTCATATTGGTCAGAGCCTCGCTCTCCGCTAACTTGACACCGATCGCACGCACCGGGGCGACAGCGGACGGCTGCCGCACGCAGTGTCGTCAGCTGACTGAGGTGCCGCGCCGCTACAGCACATCCGTACTAAAAGTGGAATTTATGGATTTTGCACACAAATGCGCAACTTTGGCAATTAGATCCACGATCTGAAGGCATTGAGATATGTCTGGGAGCAAAAGTATCAGCGGAACTCGGCTGAACTCACTTTACAACTTTATACTTGGTCAGCGCGGACAGTAAGAAGCCGTCATTTGTAGACTGGAGACTTCCTGTCTACGTTGGCTTCTGGATCCACGATTTGAAAGCATTGGTCTATCGCTGTGTGTAGAGCAAAAACATCTGCAGAACTCGACGTCATAACTCCACACTTGTCTTGGAAAGCTTTTCTATAACTTATCGTTTCACTATTCGGAGCTTAATTGTAGGGAACAGGTCTGAAATTTCCTGTTAAAGTTTCATCTGTGATGGTTTTCACAAGCAGATGAACCCAGCAGCCCCATGTTGTTTACTTTCATGACGCCATCACGAAATCAAGACTTACGGCTTCATGGATACAGCTAGTTTACAACGCAGTTCAAAAACCGATTTTGAACACCTGTGCATTGGCCGACTTTGACACCATGTTCACCAAAAAACGATGTCGACGGTCAAAACACATTCTACCATCAAATGTACCGTTCATTTTTGCACATACACCCGTTGTCAAAAGTAACGAGGTTGAGAATAAAAAACATTGCTGACTAAAAAGCGATTTCGAAGGCGACCTGGCCCACTGTGCGTCGAGGTATTCCGTAGAACCATTCGACCGTGCTGTGGACAGACTAGTGACTTGCGTCGTGCATATTCAGCATGCATGCATGCATAGCGCCAGCGATCACGTCACACCGCCATCAGCGGAGGCTACTGTCTACTGACTGAGGCGGACTCATCTGACATGTACACATAGCACGCTGCTTGCCAGCGTGAGCTCCACACATACAGCAGCGACGTGCATGGAAAACGGCGATCAACGTCGTGGTTCGCGCGGCAACAAAAAGAGCACCGTCACGAATACACGTCCAGCACACGCAAACAACTCGGACCGTTCACAGTTAGCTCCACTTGCATGCGAAAAGGCAAACTCTTTGCATTAAATTTATTATAGTTTATTCTCCTAAACAAAACACTACGCCGAAATAGTGATTTTGCAGCACTGTGGGCTGAAGCCTCTAAGCTGAGCACGCGGACAGCTGCCTTCCGGTCCCTTCAAACACGGCGATGCAAGGTAAAGGCTATGAAACTCACTACGTTTGCCCAAGCCAATTTCGCATCAAATAACCTGCATAGCAGCATCCACGAACAAAAGTTGAGTTATCACTTTTATAAAGTATTTTAAATCATCACTCTTGACTTGGACTTATCGTTGCGTTTCTCTGTTTTGACGGAGTATTTTCGTTGCATACTAACAACTTGCTTTGCTGCTCTGTTGTAAATATTATTGTAGCTAAACTACGGTGCCTATTGTCACTCATAATGATCATTTTTATCTACTGCAAAATATGTATTAAGTGCAGTCGCTGCGTCACAATGGGCTAAATGTACTCGACTCACTGACATATCGGACAATATGATTTGACTTCCAACCTGAGATCATCGGACCTGGCCTGAAGTCAACAGACTCCCATCCTGAAGCCATTGGGCCTCCGCCAGAGATAAACGCGACTGGTGTAAAAGCGCAGAGATTGGCCAAACACAATGCACGCTGCGAACAAGCATCGCAGGCCGTCGACGCGCAGTTCACACTTATTGAAATATAGCTGATATGTAGCACGGCGTATCGCCGCATGTCGAAAGCCTTAAAGGGTGGCGCGCTTTTCTTGCAATCGTTATGTATCAGGCTCGAATCCCGCCAAACGCCGGGTAATTCGGCTTTCCGCAGTCATCCGGAGCGAGCAATGGTGACGCTCCGCGCCCCATGCATGGCTGCATGCTTCCTATGACAACCCAAGGTACTCTTCCTCCTCCAACAACCTCTTGAGTATCCGCACCGATGGACCCGGAAGCAGTCTCATCAATCGTCGTCGGGATGCTGTCCGCCGCTGTCTCTGCCGGCAGAAGTTGAGTCCCGCGAGGATTGTTCAACGTGCACGCAGCGTGCACCTGGCGGTTGCCTTCGCTTTCGTTTGTTCATTCAGGAGCCAATTGCCGGCGCGAGACGAATTCTTCGAATGCAGCGCACATCCGGCGTCTTAGAAGACAGGGAATCAATTTGTGGCGAAGGTGGTGAGATTGGAATATTATTTATTTAGTTTCTCTGTCCGGGAGTTCCAATAGAGCAGTAGATTGCGACAGACACTGCTTCTAAATGTGAGAGCGGACAACCTAGAAAACTTCCTATGCCTGGCAGTAGATGACGCACCTTGGAATGACTCCTCAATTTGTAGCGCACTTTGGTCCGTCCAGCAGTCCACCAAGCCAGCTTAGACTACTACTTCTAGCACAATGAGAGGTACATTCGTGCCATATAAGAACAATGAAGTGAGACATGTACAAGAAGGTGGCCAGAGTACAAGGTACGCTGCCTCCAAATAATGAACTGAGAATGGTGCTTCAGAACTCTTCTACACATAATATTAACAGATATTGTGTAGGCACAGTGCATACACAATTATCGGACACTTTCATCTCATCATGTAGGAAATCCAGCCATACATGGCCTTAATATCGCCAGTTCGAGTTGGTACGAGTACACTGAAAGGGGATTAGTCTACCATTGTGGAAGCTTGCTCACATGTTTGTGGTATTGTTTTGATATTTCTGAACTGAGCTTGAAATAGTAGGATGGTGTAACCACATGCTATGGTTACTGTGGATATATTTAAAGCCACATTGATCTTCAAGATCCAGGACCGATTCCATGTTATAAAAATTGTAACTATATATTGTGACGTTTCGGTCATAGGCCGTTGTCAAACAATGCACTCGTTGCGATCCGCAAACAGGTCGAAAATTCAAACTGCTGCAGGCACAAAAACTCGACAAAATCCATTCACCACCCCATTGCGAGAAAAAAAAGCGAAGAAAAAGACCATCCGCACTTCCAAACACTAGAAAGAAAGAGAAATCACACCTAACGTACACATGCACAGACAGGGACGGCAGGTGAAAGCCGCCGCGACACGAATGCGTCTACCTGGCGCAGAGGGTACGCAGTTGTGACATCAAGGTTATACCGTTTGCACACATCAATATACAATTAACAGGCCTTTATCTAAGGGCAGTTATCTCAAATCCTGCGCACGTGATAAGTTGTAAGTCACACGCAAAACGTCGGTAACGTTGAAAACCTACGATACATGCCATGACCATTCATACTTGGTTTCAGCTCACGAATAATAAGGGATTCTGATGCTTTTAAGTTTGCGTCGTCTTTCGTCATGCCTAGGATGTCTATATTGAAATTTTCATAGGTTTCCGGATGGTTCCTATTGAAGTGATGCTCGGTCATGTGCTCGCTTCGGAGCGTGAAGGGACGCCGGAGATGTGAAGAGACGCCGGAAACCCCCAAAAAACGCTCACTAAATCTTTCCCCTACTGGACGTATCGTTTCACCAGCATAGAGAACTGACGGACAAGTTATGCACGTCACTTTATAAGGTGCATTTCACTCAACATCTTCCTTGCAGGCCATTGCTACATGTGTGTTATTTTTTGCTACCTGAAGGGAAAGTGATGATGCTGATGGTTGACCTTACCAGATTCGATTTTAGTGACGGTTCGCTGTACCACGCGATTATAATTTTGTATAGTTGTGACGAGCGTAAAATTTGGTTTACCGTCCGGCAAAGTTTGTCGGTGATGAAAGGTAATCGGATGTAGGTGTAGTTCGATTCATTTTTGTTTCTGGCACGGTGGTGTTGGACATAGTTCACTTCCCCTGACGCTTGAACCGGCTCATTCCCTGGTCAATGGTCAGCGACACCTTCCTAAGCGGGTACCCACTAGCCAGGAAGAGGTAGCGCATTTTCTGTGGACTTCGTCTGCACGCGGCTTCGTCTGAAGAAATGCGGGTAGCTCCCCTTATTTATGCATGGAGCATTCAGGTTTTCGTGGTAATGGGATGTGCTGAGTTGTGGTGGAGGATGACAGGCGCCGCCATAGGCTTCGTGTACAGCTCAGTGGTGTATGACCCATCCGAGCCGAATGTGAACAGCGTCTCCAGAAATGAAATGCAATTTGAAGAGAACGCGTGCTCTATGGTAAGCAAGATGTCCGGATGAGCGGCATTAATGCTAGCGTAAAATTCCACAAGGGTCTTCAGTCCATTCGTCCAAACTCCAAATATGTCGCCGATATACCTTAGACAAATTTCTGGTTCCAGACTGGGGAAATTTGGGAATTTCGACTCAACGGCATGCATAAAGACTATAGCGAGTGGTGGGGCACACCTGCTCCCCATCGCTACGCCCTTAACCTGCTTGAAAAGTGCATCCTGAAGCGTATTATACTGTTGTGAAAAATATGGTGACATACTTTCACACAGTCTTCTAACGTAAGCTCAAAGGTGTTGACTCTATTAGAATTTTCTGTGACTACTTCCATGACCGTAGTTGTATCTTCCTATATCGGCATACCACAATAAATGTTCCTTACGTCCATTATGAAAGCGATAGGTCCTGCCGGGAGAAAATTTCTCCCGGTGGTAAATTGGAAGGGTAAAATTAAGGGACGTGAGTAAGCTTTGCCCCCAACATATATAAGCCATTTGAGCCTAACCGCTGGGTTCTAGCAGGGAAAAAAAGGTCCCGCCATTCAGGTATCGCGAATTTAGATTTATCGCCAATCTGACGGCCAGCACCCACCACGGCTGCACACAAACGACGGATCCAGAACAATGTATCTACACAAAAGTAACAGACAGACATACATAGGTTGTCATGCACTTAGTTTCTGGCCATCCTCTTCACGTCCCCTTCCCCTCACCATCTTCTCCAGTGTCCCCTGGAAGCTGGTGTACTGGATCGTCGCCCTGTTGCTCCTCTTCCCCAGCAGTGACATCAGCGCCTCGCCGTACTCAGCAGCGGTCTTCTGTCTTCTCTTCCCTGTCTCAGGAACGATGATTTGTACCTTGAAGAAAGGATGGATCTTGGGGAGGAGGGTGGAGCTGTCCCTGGCAACCAGCATCTCGGACTTCATCCTCTTCACCTTTTCCTTGTCCTCCAGTTCCTCCCTGGCCATTATACGTATCCACTTCACTGGCGTCAGTGAAAGGTCCCCCCTTGGACTTGAAGTCCAAGATGTCCAGCCTCCTCTCTTCTTTCCTCTTGGCTAGCTCCTGCTTCTCATCAGATCCCTTCTCCTCATTCCTCTCCATCTTCTCGCTCCACATCAGTTTCAGTTCCTTGACATCCTCCATCTCCTTGCAGCTTCGGAAGTTGTCCGGCTTGCCTCCTCTCAGGGCCTGGGTCTTCTGGAGTATGATGGACCTGCTCACTGCGTTCAGGTTCTTGAGCTTCTCCAGCCTGTGGTTCACCTTACCACAGATCCTCACCATTCCAATGTTATGGACTGGAGTGTCCTTTATGTTGACTGCCTGCTCCCGGGTGGGAAACTGAGGAGCGAAGGTTTCCTGATACATGCCATAATCCCTTCGCTGCCTGGCCAGCGCAACCCTCAGCTCTGTCACGGTGAGGCTTGCCAGCTTGATCACCTCCTCCCTGTGCTGCACTGCCATGCCGACCACGGCCTCCACCATCTCCTGGCCGTAGTTCTCCTTGACGCCGGTGAACAGGTTCTGCCCCACCCCATCCAGCATGGGCCTGACACAACTGAAGAACTTCATGTCCACAGGTCCCGCCATGCTGCTGTAGAATCCCTTGTAGAACGCGATAAGGCTGCTGTGGGTGGTCCCCTCCTGGACAGTGATGGCGTAAAAGGGCTCCATCAGGTGCAGGCAGAGGATGGCCTACACCACCAGGACAGCCTTCAGGTAAGGCAAGTCCATGACCTCTCTGACCAGACAGGCCGGTCTGTTGTTGAAGTCCGAGAACTGCTCCAGGAAGTCGCTGATGTTGTCGAAGTTGTAGATGGCGATGGCCGCGGCCTTGAACAGGCAGCCAAACCTGGCGTCCTTGTAGCAGAACAAGTTCCCCTCCAGGTTCCTCTCCCTCAGGAAGACCGTGTACTCTTTGTTCCGGTTCCATGCTTTGTGACTGTATTCTGGAGCGACCAAACGCAGGATCATATCGAGAGCCTGCCCTGACAGACTGGAGTTCTTGGAGTCATAGTCTAGATCCACCATAAAACCATTCACTACTTGGTCCGTATTCATGTCTGACTCCACCAGCCTCATAACCTTATTCATTCCAGCAGCGAATCCCGGGGGTGGTGTGTGTGCCGCAAAGTATTTGGCCCGCTTTCGTCTCCAGACTGAGCATCTCTGCCATCAGTGAGGCAATCCGCTTATTGTGTTCAGTACTGTCGGCCATATACGTGTCTACCTCCTTGTACAACTGCGCAGATGTCATGCCCTTGCACACCGCCATGATCTCCATGCCCATGTCGACCTGCATGGCGATATCCTCAGCCGTTTCTCCGTAGCTTGGAAGGATTGGAATAGGCAGAGGACAGCTCTGGCCCGACCGTTTTCTTGGTGTTTCTGTCCGAGGCATGAATGATGGCCCTGCCCTCCTGCTTCCACTTCATAACCTGCTCTACCTCCCTGGTCATCCCCTCCACCTCCTGCAGCTGGTGCATGGTCCTGATGTTTCTGTCTCTGGGGGCGGTGTCTGCATCAAATGTGTTTTAATTCTCATTGGCCATTTTCCAGTTCATTCCAAACATGGTGTTGGCAACGACCACGACGGCTCCAGCAGCTTCAGGAATTGACAGACCGAGGCCAAAGAGATTTCAGCATGCTCTGTAGAAGCTGTCTTTCACCTTTCTCTCTGAATCCCTTATGTTTATGAACTTTTCAGGAAGAGGGGAATGGCCTGAGGTCACGGTTTGCTGGTGTGTTTTCTTTTTCTTCTTGGGAGGCTCTGCATCCACCTCAGCTTCTCCCCCTGCTTCATCCAGCATGGTGTCCTCCTGTTCCTCTGGGGTATCCTCACCACTGCCACAGCTGGGACTGACAATCTCGCCATTCTCTCGAAGCACCTTCTTCACGGCATCCAGAGACTTTTACCTGAACTGCTCTGCCTTGTCTTTCTTATACTGATCATGAGCTTCCTGCAGTCTCTGATTCTTCCGCCAGATGTGGTAGAAGACAGGGTCGCACCGGTTGTCACAGTCCTGCAGCCTGGGACCCTTCTGATCCTTGTAGTACTTGACATCTCTGTCTGTCATCTTCAGCCACCACTCTTCCCGACATTTGTTCCTCCTAGTTGCCTTGTCAGCGTAGACATCGAAGAGCCGATCTTTCTTATCAAACAACTTCATAAACAACTGAAAATCGGCCTTCTTGGTCCTCCCTTGTGCCTGCCCCTGTTTCCCCTTCACATACAGGCTATGAACTTTTGCCACCTGACTTTATATTACATCAACTGACTTACAGTACAC
This sequence comes from Imbricaverruca yamaguchii, assembly GCA_034440575.1. Classification (NCBI taxonomy): domain Eukaryota; kingdom Metazoa; phylum Arthropoda; class Thecostraca; family Neoverrucidae; genus Imbricaverruca; species Imbricaverruca yamaguchii. The sequence continues at coordinate 2,148,332 of JAOTOL010001602.1, forward strand.
AGTGTTAGCACATCCCGTTACTATGAAAACCTCATACTCATATTTACTACTACCTCATGCTCTACTACTACTACTACTACTACTACTACTACTCCCACCACCACCACCACCACCACCACCACTACCACTGCCACTACCACTACCACTCACTACCACTACCACTACCACTACCACTACCACCACCAACACCACCACTACCACCACCCACAACTATTATATATATATACATATACATATATATATATATATATATATATATATATATATATATATATATATATATATATATGTATATATCCCTCTATCTCACTCCCTCTAATTTTACTCAGCTAAATTTACATTAAGCATCGCAACAACTTTTGAAAATTTATGATGTATGCTTTAAAAATCCACTCATGTCTTCCGATTCGACAAAAAAAAAGTTTACCTCCCCCGAGGCTCGGCACCTGTGACTGGACCGCAGCATGACGACTCGAGCCTGCGCGGCGCCTCGGCGAACACCAGTGCGCTGGTCGGCCGAGGCAGCACAGAGGGCAGGGAAGAAACAGCCAAGTAAGAAATGACAATTCAGGCTTCAGGAATAGATGTTGCTGTGAAGCATTGCCTCACAGGAACATGTGGCATCATGTGGTATGTGGTATGTGGCATGTGGTATGTGGTATGTGGTATGTGGTATGTGGTAACATGTGGTATCATGTGGTAGTCTTCCTGAGGCGAAGATGTGACTTGAAGAAACCTTCGAGGTGATCATATGACAAACATGCAAAGGGAGGAAAGATGCGAAGCAGCTACGAAGTAAGACCCTGCTCCTCACGCCTTCAATCTGCTCCTTATCACCGCCAATTCTGTCTAAATGACGCTGAAGTGGTCCAAAGTGGGCAAATAATCTATCCATCAGCAAAATCTTTACCCAGTGTAGGCATCCTTTATTTTGCTTGAAACGACTTAATGAGCATGCCAAATATCCTTTGAGCACCACCTAAAATCCAAGAAACATGTGGGAAAAGTGCGTGTTTGTGTCAATGTTGACACTGGCAGCGACGTGGATTAGCCTTTGCTTCTGGTGAGACCTGGTGCTGACATAGACGCAGAGGTGAAGCATCCTATGCTCCTGGTGGAACTTGAACCGAGTATCTTTGCCTGTACCTCGCTCTTCTCGCTCTGTTGACATGGGGCACCACGGGATTGTCCCCACGAATCAAATGGGCACCGCTCATCTCCTCCAAGCCTTGGACCCAACCAATAATTATGGAACTCCTCCATACATGATTTACTAAGGCAAAGCATTTTCTGAATGGCTCTAGTTCATCGGCGTGTGTACATATTTCGTCTCAACGGAAGTGTCGGAGCTATAGGAACGATTTGCGTTTTGCCAGATTTATAAGCATGATGTGGTGGGTTGGTTGCATAGGCCGGGCCTACGGGCGATTGAGATCGTGCTACAGAAGGAGTTCATGAACTAAGGAAGTAAGTTTGCAATGCGTTCGTCTTCAAATCAGTGACTTATAGAAGGCAGTCACATTACGTTGTATGTTTGCTCTGTAATAATATATGATCTTTCAGCACTGGCTTTTCATATAGGGAGGGAGCGGTCGCATCGTTGAATAGTGTCGCGGTATCTCCTCACATTTTGTCATGTCAGAACTGCCAGCCGGCGGTTGCGTCGTTACATCATGTCACATGGTCTGGGTCCGGCCAGTACAATACTTTATGCTGCACTGAACGGTTGTGTGTGACATCAACCAAGCGGAAGAGCTATCATACAGGAAGGACTGTGGCATGGCATGCCATCTCATGCTGACAAGTGGCATGGGGAGCCCGGGTGGGGCGTGGAGTCCGGAACGGCCTGGTTTGGTGTTTTGCCACTGTTAATTTGTCATCCTCTCCCATGAAATCCGAAAATGTATCATGAAAATAAAACCTTGGACGGCCTGTTTTAGTGAGAGATATCCAGCCGTCGCTGGCTGAAATGTTCATTAGCATTTACTTACTCGTTCGCTGGAGTTTTTCTTTTCTTTGCAGTTGCGACCTACGGTTTGGCTTTCGATGGTCTCGACTCCAGTTAGTTTCAGCCGTTCCGTTTTCGTCGATGTACGGCTGAAAGACCGTCTCGGACGGAAGGAGGAGACTGGAAATGGGCGTCACAGGCAGAGGTGTGGTTGATGGGGTGGGGGTGGGCTAGACTATCAACCCTGCTCTTCCGTTGTTCCGGCTGGAAGGTGCTCGGCTACGGCGGGAAGGGGGACGTTGCCAGATGTCACAACACATTTCAGGTGTGAATTAATTTCTGCGTGGAACTTAGTAATACTGCGTGTTCCCATCTGGCCATTTATTATCTTTCAGAGTTACGGAGTGTACTGGCCCATTAATCCCCGAATTCATTTTTTTGCTGGCTTAGTTCCGTAACCGGAAGTTCCGCGAGTGGTCCGCCGGGTGCGACATCTACCGGCTGTAAGTATAGATCGTAGTAGTTTGATGCCGCTAAAGATGACGGGAACAGCCTGCTGAGTTACACGCCGCGCCCTAAGGCGCGGGTTGAGCTGTCATCACCTAGCGTCTCGTATCAACGCTAATAAATATTGCCCTTACGGGAATATACTATTCCGTTCTGTCGTCCTTCATGCATCCATTGGACGCGCCTCTGCGCTGGAAGCCAGTGAGGTCGCAGCCTCGCAGGTCTTGATCTGCAGGAAGCAGGGGTGTTCCGTAGCACCTAAGTGAGGTGAGGTAGAACAAAATCGCCGGATTTCGACCAGTACTTTTCATAAGTACCCATTATTATTTTATGCTAAGATGAGTATAAACAACTTAATTTCGCGCTGCAAGGTGTCAAACCTGTCACCATCGTTCCGAAATCAGTGGATTTCAACCCTCTCCCTCGTCTTCAAATGCTTCCGAAAGTGCCGGGAAGTTTTCATATATAAAATATCATTGAGGTTTTCATACTTTTCCATTTCATAACCAGAAATGGCTGGCATACACACACACACATAGTATATGTTATATATACATAATTATTATTGTTATTCTTATTATTGATTATTTCAGTGCAAAGTATATGAAATTAATGGGAAGCCCCACATCGAGGGTGTGCATGCTCCATGGTTCTCCTTGTGAAAAGTCTAAATTATTAGTGGACAGAGCCAACATTAAGGGGGCAAATGCCCTTAAAAATATACAAAAAGAACACGCCTGGTCTAGACGCATATAAATGGAAAATGGAAAACAATTCTGAAAACCAGATGCAGGTTCCGTATCTGCACATGGGTGAAAAGAGCGTGTTATTCCAACCAGGATAGCTGCCTCCACAGGTAGCCTAAATATAATGTTTGCGTGTTTCCTGGCCGGATGAGTACCACCTTTCCATGGGGGCACATGTCCGCAGTATCTCACCCCTGTTTACGCCACTGTACCGAGTGGGGAGGAATTATGTTGCAACAGTTATCTTTTACTTGTTCCTACCCCTCCTACCTGGCCGTGATCTTCAGTTGGACCGTCTCATCATACTGCTACTATCCGTGGCACCACGCGATTCCTGCGGCGCTTGACATGAATGCAGTCCTAATGGCTCCCTAGCGTGGGTCCAAGCGAAAAGTCCTAGTGTTAGGGAAAATACGGCTCGTATTCGAGGTCAAAATTCTTCAAGCTTTTAAATCAACCCCATTTTGTCTCATTTCGATGTCATTTAAGATCCGAAATATCGTGTGGAAAACACGGAAGTTTCTCTGGAGCGCCTACGGGACTGAGCAATTGTCCAGTCCATGTTATGTCACAGATTGCCAAACAATATTCGAGGGCCACGGCCTACCCTGTGCTTGTTATTAAACGAAATCTTACTATATGGCGATATGCGCGACAGCCTAGCCTCTGCGGACCGATAGAGCTGTTTGGAAGCTAAGATGCAAATGACGCAAATTAGTGGTGCCATATTTCGGAATTTCCCAAATCATTACCGAACCGATACTGATTTGCATATAACCGTGGTGACCGAAACATTACCGATCGGATTATAAGTCCAAAATTGTCCGAAAAATTACCGATTGTGAAAAACACCAATATTTGGGAACGCAAATACCTGATTACTATGCGAGTATCATTTACAGGAAATTGAACAATATTTTGAATGATTTTCCTGTAAAAAAAATATATAAAAAACATTTAAAATATTTAATCTGAAAGTCAAGACCTGATCATGTCCAAAGCATGTACCGGGCCGGAACTAGGTATGTGGGTGGTTCGCTCTGCTTTCTAAGTACTCGCTCAGATGTTGCATTTTTCGCCTTTTAGATGAATACATGTTGGTGTCCTCAAACTGAACGGTTACACTTTCAACTTCGAATGGTAATGAGTAGTAAACGGCAAAATAATACGTTTTTATCGCTGCAAGCTACATGTTATTAATTTGATCTTTCGCTAAACACCCGGCAGCATGAGGCTTGACTCCTCAACATAAGCGGAGGAACAGGAGGGATCAGGGGGCAGCAGTTAGCCCCCCACCACTCGCCTCTTGCTCCCGTCCCAACCAGAAAAAAGCGTCCGCGCCACTGCTCAATTCAGAACAAAAGCAAAAGCACTCTGTCTTTATTTCAAGAAATACATTTCCTCGCACAATATATGGTCTGCTGGACATTCGGGAGACCGTGACTGACTCTGCTGAAGCAAACTGCGAAGCGAGCATCGCTAACGAAAGGGACATATTTCCTGAAGACACACAGCCAGCAGGCCTAGAAGGCATCAGCCATCTATAGTCATAACTTGTCTATTCATAACTTCCCTAGCGGTGTTGATCTGGCAACTAATACGAAAACCTCGACTAGCAAACATCTGCTTCGTAGCCAGTGGACTGTTAATCGCAAACGATACAACGTATTTCTGAAAGACGTGTTCACTTCATGCATGATTTAATGACTCAATGTTGGCTCACAATTACCATCTACTTGGCCAGCAGGTCCTTGCTATCTCGGATGAGCAGCAGGTCATCCACCCTGCTTAACAGCAGCCGAGTCCGTCGTTTTTCAACGATCCGACCGGCTTCAGAGAATGTCCGCTCAGCCTTCGCACTGCTTGCCGGGGTCGAGTGGACCTTCCGTGCCAGCGCTGCCAGGTAAGGCAATCGCTCCTCGTTGCTCTTCCAGTAGCCCAGAAGATCCGAGCCAGATTTTACATCTTTTCCGGCCTTATCCATGAAGTAAGCGGCTAACTCTCGCTCTACGGCTGCACGGACTCGCGCCTCTGGCTGTCCGTCCTTTCCGATCGCTTCTGGTTCGTCCACCTCATCCTCCGACATTGGCTCCAGCTCCAGGCTGAAGGCTGTGGCGGGTGAGGCAGTGGATGTTGAAGCTGTGCGTTCAGTAGCACTAGCCACAGCTGGTGCGGTCCACCAATACTCGTCACACCTGGGGTGCAAAATAACACCGACCCATCTCCGATTTCTTCTTAAATTGGTGGACAGGGGTAATTGAGCGTACCGAATCCAATGGTGACACTCCTACTTCTATCTGACAAATCGTAAGTGCGTTATAGCCTCAGGCATTTTTTATGGTCACGATGCAGGGTTAACTTTAAATGGCCGTAACTTCTGTTATAATCAACATAATTGCATACATAAATATATCGCTGGATTCGTAATAAACCAACGATCACGTTCCAGTGAATTATTTTGAAATTTGACAATGTCTTTTTTGGGGTCACGTGACCTTAGGTCACGTGACACACATCATATCGAGCGCGTGGAAAATATCCAGTTTTTAAGTATTTATATTTTGTGTAGTATGTTGTCTATGACTACAAAAGAAATTGACGATATCTTTTTCTAGATTTTGAATTAAAAATCAGAGTATGGAGCAATGACGTCATCAATGGCACCTGATTGTAGGCCACTCAGGGTTGAAGTCAGTTTGATTCGTGATCTCGTAGCCTTGCAACCTCCGATGACCTCGGGTGACCTTATCTGATCTGCATTTACTTCCATGAACTTGACTGACCTTTGGTGACCTCCTAGGGGTCATTTAAGCAAAGACTTGACCTTTAACATTTATTGACGGGAGAAGGGAGGTTATAGTTTTTTATGCGGAATTCGAATTAAGTGGCATATTCAATCGTTTGAGCAATGCTAATAGTCAAGTCCAATAAACGTCCGCATTCCAGATGTTTAGTCATTAGTAACAGATCGTTATGACTGGAAGAACAACGGTAGATCTCGCCCATATTTTTGGTGGTGGTCGTGTATGTGGGTATACAGGAAAACATACACTGGTCTGTATAAAGACAGGTTTAGTGACAGGTGCAATGTATTGTCCCATGAATACATGCTTCACTGGAGTGGCTACCTAGACACTGATCCATCATTCAACGGCAGACATTGACGTGGCGCCCCTGTTCGCCCGACAGTTCGGCCACACTCATGGTGGTCGTATTTACCGGCACGAAGCAGTGCAGAGACTGTGTTCCCTGGACCGTCAGAGCTTTGGCGAAGCGGGTCTTTAGATCGTGAGCTGTGGATTCGATATCGACTTGGCTAACGAACAAAGAGATAATTGATGTTTGGAATTTTCGGCCAGGAAGTTGTACACTTCCGAGGCTTTCGTGATCTGATGTGTGCGCGGACGGCAGAGACTTTCTCTCGCAGTCGCCCATTTCACTGTGCCGCCGCTGCCGTCACACCTCCCCTTCCCATGAGCTGTTCCAAAGAACTGCCAGTCACATTTTAATCCAAATCGTGCTGGCAGATGTTAATAAAGTTGAAACGATTTTTCTATTGTCCCGCGCAACCATCAGAAAAGTAATCAATTTGAGACAGATTGGGGATCCGAGTCTTCAGTTCTGGGTTAGTTTCTTTCTCAAAAAGGTATGAACAGCAGTCGCATTATGTTTTACCGAGCTTGACACGACGCAAAAGCTCTGATGGACCGTAACATCGTCCTCTCGCCAATAGGAGATGAATGGGTGCATGGTGCATTGTCCCTCATCCCAATGGTAACTCTGAACCTCGTCCTGGATAACAAAAGTAAAATTTTTCGAAAAATCTCCTACAACCACTGCTTACCAAGGAGGAAGTGATTCCTTGAGGTATGCAAGTGTTTTGCTCTGGTTAGCCGACACGCAATGATGTTTAGTCAGTTTTACGACCACACTGCTTAAACTCTGTAGAAATTCACCTCGAGTCTGAATAACGTCAATTAGATTGCACCGATCCGTGCTGACCCATTGATTAAACCGATGTTCTTCATCACTGTCCGCATCATCATCCCCTGAATCATCATCCGCGCCAATATCATCACCGTCGTCGCCGTCGTCATCGTCGTCAATGTCGACTCCGTCATCGCGGTTGTTTTTGTAACCGTCATCCTGTACGAGTCCCAAAAATCCCAACACACGCTCTTCCCCCGAACAGTCGTTACACCGGTGCATCATACAGTCGGGATCACTGCTGTCAAATACGGCGTGGTCGATTAGATCGCGGTATGTGAGACCCGGAATTCCGTACGAATCTACCATTGGCTTGACATTCTCGTGGTACACACACACACACACGCACACACACACACACACACACACGCACACGCGCACACGCGCACACGCACTCACGCGCACACGCGCACACGCACGCACGCACGCACGCACGCACGCACGCACGCACGCACGCACGCACGCACGCACGCACGCACGCACGCACGCACGCACGCACGCACGCACGCACGCACGCACGCACGCACGCACGCACGCACGCACGCACGCACGCACGCACGCACGCACGCACGCACGCACGCACGCACGCACGCACGCACGCACGCACGCACGCACGCACGCACGCACGCACGCACGCACGCACGCACGCACGCACGCACGCACGCACGCACGCACGCACGCACGCACGCACGCACGCACACACGCACACACGCACACACGCACACACGCACACACGCACACACGCACACACGCACACACACACATACGCACACACGCACAAACGCACACACACACACACACACACACACACACACGCACACACGCACACACGCACACACACACACACACACACACACGCTGTGCGTGCCGCTACTTCCAGCTAGCACACAATGTCGCGGATGAAGTGCGCAAAATGAAGTAGCGGCACGCACAGCGTGTGTGTGTGTGTGTGTGTGTGTGTGTGTGTGTGTGTGTGTGTGTGTGTGTGTGTGTGTGTGTGTGTGTGTGTGTGTGTGTACCACGATAATTCGAATTCAGCATAAAAAACTATCATCTCCCTTCTCCCGTCAATAAATATTAAAGGTCAAGTCTTCGCTTAAATGACCCCTAGGATTTTACCAAAGGTCAGTCAAGTTCATGGAAGTAAAATGCAGATCAGATAAGTTCACCCGAGGTCATCGGAGGTTGCAAGGCTACGAGATCACGAATCAAACTGACTTCAACCCTGAGTGGCCTACAATAGGGTGCCATTGATGACGTCATCGCTCCATACTCTGATTTTTAATACAAAATCTAGAAAAAAGATATCGTCAATTTCTTTTGTAGTCAAAGACAACATACTACACAACAATATAAAAATGTAAAAACTGGATATTTTCCATGCGCTTGATATGATGTGTCACGTGGCCTAAGGTCACGTGGCCAAGAAAATATATTGTGAAATTCAAAAATAAAGCACTGGAACGTAATTTGTGGTCTATTACGAATCTAGCGATGTATTTGTTTATGCAATTATGTTGATTATAACAGAAGTTATGTCCATTTAAAGTTAACCCTGCATCGTGACCATCAACAATGCCTGAGGCTATAACGCATGTGCGGTTGATGAGATCGAAATTGGATTGTCACCATTGGATTCGGGGCGCCCAATTACCCCTGTCCACCAATTTATGAAGAAATCCGGGATGGGTCGGTGGGGTGGGGGGGGGGTGACGCGTATTGGTGTACTGCACCAGCTGCCTCTGCCGGTCCATTCGCGTTCTGCAAGCAAAGGTGATGGCCTCGGCTTTCATCAGCTCTTGGATGCCGCTCTTCTTTTCCTCTGTAAAATTAGGCTGCTGCTGAAGTCGCCTGTACCAGGGGTGCAGGGCCATGGCCAGGTACTGATCATCAGACACCTTGGCACCGAACTTGTCGCCGGTCATCCCGCGAAGGAGGCTTGCCTTCAGGTCCCGGACGATGGTCCTGACAGAGGGCGCAGCTTGGAGCTGCCGCCTGGCAGGTTCCAGGACCAGGGGCACCATGAAGGTGGTAGGCTGCTGAGAGGCTGACAGCTGCTTGCTCGCGTCGTTGAAGAAGCTTAGCACGCCGACTACCCCCTCTAGGTCCGCCTTATCCAGAAGATCCATGCACCTGGCGACCTCCTCTCTTTCCGCCACACCAACCATGGTAGCCAGGGCCATGTGTGCGTGACAGATGGACTCCAGCATTGTGAATTCGGAGTTCCACCTTGTTTGAATGGAGGCCTTCGACCCGCGGCCGTTCGGGCAGACGACTTGATGATAGTGTTGCCGTTACACTTCTTGGCAAATCTAACCAGTTTCTTACCCGCATCCAACATGGCCGATACATCCGGCGTATCTTTCAGAGCGTCCTGCATCACGAGATTCATATTGTGGCAAAACAGCTTTGTCATCCCCGCCCTCTGTCCTGGAAGGCCACCTTGTTATTTGCCGCGTTGTCCCTCACATACTTTATATTGGCACCATTGCTCTGCCAGCAGCCCAAAGCCTCTAGGTTTTGGCGCATGGCAGAAAACAGGTTTACACCCGTGTGTCTCTCCGTCAGCGGCTCCGTGCCGACCATCCTGGATTTCAGCTTCCATTTATCGTTGATATAGCTGATGTTGATCGTATTGTATGACGTGGATGTCTTCTCGTCCGTCCAGAGATCCGTGCTCGCTGTCAGATGCGGCTGTGATGACAGCTCCTCCTTCAGTCGGGCGCGCACTATGTTCTCCCGTGCTTCCGTTTCCTTGGCGATGGTGTTTCTTCCGGGCAGAACCTGATCGGCTTAGATTCGGCCGTATTTGGCTCCCAGGTTGATGAAGGTTTGGGCAGCCTTCTTGAAACCGGAACCTTCGTCGAAGTTGAACGGCCGGAGGTCTTCCGCGCAGACGTCACTTGGAGCTGTTGCGACCAACCTGTTCTAGGATCGTATCACCCCTCCAGGATTTCTTTCTTGAGAAGAGCCGTTATGGGGGTTTGGCTGCTCCTCTTAGGACAGCTGTGTCGCTTCAGGCCTGACGAGCCCGAACATCGTCCAGAGGAATGGTCGTAGGACGTCCTGTGCGATGAGTGATGACCGTCGGACACTCTTTGCATTTCACAACCTGACAGATCGCACCATCTAGCCGAACTCTGACAAATCTCCGCCATAGATCATCACCGCTTGCTGGTCCTGACACCCCTGCCACGTATGATATTCGCTCACTCCGAGTTTATGAGTCGCTCGATGAGCTTGATGTCACCTCTGCCTACGAGATCTGATGCTGCCATACCAAATTCTCCTACAATCAATGTGATCATGAAAAGATTAAAGAACGTGCCATCTTCGACGGACCCAAGGCTATAGAAACATAAGGCAGACTGCAGCGGCTGACTGCTCTTCTTGGTCTGAAGCAATACGACAATCGTGCCATTTGATTCTCTGGGCAGTGGGGCACTAGTAAAAACAAAACACACGTGCACCTTGTTCACGGGTAACGTCAGTGCTCGGCGCCCCTTGGTATTGGCCGACTGGTTTAACGTCACTGGTATGCACAATTTTTTTTTAATTGGTGCTTTACGAGTTACTACTCACAAGCTACTAAGGCAATTTAGAGTCGGGAAAACAAACTATGATGCCACGAAGTCCATGAAATTAAGTACATCGCAGCATTAGTAGCATTACCGAAATGTGTCCGAAAAATTAATGTTTGTCCGACCGATTACCGAATCGGTATCGGTAATTCTTCGGTATCCGATCGGTTTGGCAACGAATTGACACCACTAGTGTAAATGTAAATGAACTTCAATTTTCACCATAATTATGAGTCACCAATGCATATTTGTTTCCAGTTTTTTTTCAAGTTTGCTGCTCTCTGGTAGATGAAAGGATCATTTTATGAAAATAACATCCAAAAATACTTCACAGCTCTACTCAGGTAAGCCACTGCCTTAGTGCCTTACATGGGCCGGCCGCCCTCGGCAGAAAGGTCGCCAACCTCCTCAAGATCAGCATCGCACGGCCTAGGGCTTCTCTTTTCTAGATTATCTAGGTGGCGCTAGTGAGGTTTACCACCCCGGATAGGTGGCACTGTAGCGACCGCTGATGACACGATTGCTCAAGCATGAACTGCGATTGGAAATGGTGTCTTACTTTTCTCAACTTGTCGAAAATAGATCCTGAAATCAGCCACGTTTATTTTTGGTCACGTACCATCCGGATGTTGGATGGTGTGCGTTTTTGCTGCCGAGAACGAAACGCACAATGACCCTCTGCAAGGCTCGAGATATCTCACCAAGCCAGGGAGTCCAGGTCCTCATTTTCCTGACACATATTTTCATATTGAACAAGACAAATTACAAATTACCACTCGCAGGGTACAAAACCAGGGGGACTGGACTCCCACCATCCAGATCCACACTAGATCTCTAGCCATGACCGTTTGATCGATTCAGCCACGCTACATACATTTACCGTCATTTATGGTAAGATTGGTCAACTTCTATGCTCCGCATCCATGGATGGTGCAAACGGTGCGGATCCATGGGTGACACGGGTACGGGGAGGGGGGTTGCTCCCCTAGAGCTTCGGGTAATTGTGCCCATAACCAGAGGCACAGTCAAGGGGACGCTCTCCTCCTTGACAACGAAAAATTAACCGAACCAAACAAGAAGTTTTCATATTTCCACCACGCAAAAGGCACATTGCGCCCGTGACGTTGCACGAAGATAATTTACCGAAGACCTCTCTGATCCTAAATCCATGGCATATCCAGAATCCATGGCAAAATCCATGCTTCCGCCTCCCGCCAAGCAAAATGTTATGGCTGCACACCTGGGCATAGGATCGGACACCCTACGGCGACATGCAGCTTGATGGACCGACTGCAACTCTCTTGGCAGCCCAGGAATCCATCCATGGTGTCTAATTTTCGCGGAAGTGTAGACGTTTTTCAAATAAGTAAAACGTACTTAGAAAATTCGGCTTAGTGCGGTAACATTCCGGATGCGTGCTCGATATATTCAGCAGACGTGCAGGAATGCGAAGATGGTGTCCTCGATTTCGGCAGAAGTGCATTGAACACCAATCCAGTTCAGCAGAAATTGGCTGCAAGCTCGTCGAATTCGCACTGATCTGCCGATTGTAACGTTCGTATCTCCAGCTCGAAAGTACAGTGCTCATCTGCCGAACTAACGTGCGTGTTATGTTGGCCATTTTTGTGCCACACCACTTTCACTTAGCTTATGCCGGATACAGTTGTCCAGTACGGCACCCTCCATCGAACTGACGCTAGCTACGCAGTTGCCTGGCTTCGGAATGCGCATGTGGCGTCACATGACTACATAGCCACGTGACCGGCGTCGTTAGAAGGTAACCAGGTGTGATAAAGAGATATGTAGTCCTAAATGCGGAATGTTAATTTTATATAAGGCTTTGTGGGCGTGCAATCACCAAATCTGCATGGCGAATATCTATCCATTAATTTATGTGTATCTATATATCTATATATGTATATATATGCATATATATATTTATGTATGTATATATATACACCTCACACACACACACACACACATATATATATATATATATATATATATATATATATATATATATATATATATATATATGAGGTGCGGCTATGCATCACAACACCCTGAGCATTGGTGAGCATATTTTTAACGCTTCTATTTGGCGAATTAACCTTCTGCTAAGTTTGTAGTTGCAAAGTCCACACTCCCACACGTCGAATTCGACCCGCGTCTTGAATTTCATAATTTTTAGGAGTTTCCATCACAAAAGTCTTTTGAAGTACGTGCTTCTTTCTTCAAGGAAGCTGTTAGTGGACGGCTACCATGCAGCACCCGGGAAGCCCAACCAACCAGCCACCGGTCACGTGGTTACTGCGTCAAGCCGCTCCACTTGCCTGCCACGAGACCGGCCGACTGCGTGGATGGTGTCCGCCCGATGGAAGGTGCTGACCGGCTGCGTGCATGGACGGAGTGGAGGTCTGCGAGGCTAGTTCTGTGACGCAACGTGGCAATTATAGTAATTATAAAATATTGACAACTGCATTGAAGTTGGAGTTGCGCATACTAGCTTATACAGACAAACCTGGTTTCGGGAAGATCGCATGCGGTTTCAGTTTATTTCTATTTGGTTTGGGTGTACGCCAAAATTAATGGAAGTGTATTCGCATTATAGCCCCCTTGTCGATTATCGAGGAAGCACTGACATTTCAATTTTGTTTCACTGAGACAAACGACATATGATCATAGATTGTTCTACTTCCAGCTTTGGAGCTTAGAATCTACAGGTTTCATCCAGCATTCAGAATACCGTAGCAACAAGCAAACTTTAGTAAAACAATGTAAATCAAATAAATGAAGTCGAAATATGTTAGTAATCAATATGCTAGTCAATTAAGTCTCAGCTCTCAGGCACAATAGGACACTCAGAACGGCCAGTGTTCTGAGGGCCAACAAGGGCCCAGCTACAGGTGTTCTGTGGTACGTGCCCCGCTCAGCGAGTAACTCGCGGCCGCGAGATGGCCGGTGGCGGTGGCCGGGTGTTGGCGCTGCGCTGCCGGGGGGCAGAGGCGTCCGACGCTCGGCCGGCGCAAACACTCCAGACCACGTGTCGCGTCAGGCGCCGACCGGGCCGGGCCGGGCCGGGCCGGGCCGAGGCCTCGGGTCGCCGGCGGCCGGCCGCGGCGCAGACGCAGCCGCCGCCAGTCGCCGCCGCCGCCCGGCGCCGGCAGGTGCGCGCCGCTGACCGGCCACGTGACGTCTCAGGCCACGCCCTCTCAGCTGTCTGATGTGACGAGTGACCTGGCCAGGTCAGCCGTCGACAGTTGAGTGCCGGCGTTCGCTGTGGTGCGTGGCGTCCTCCGGCTGCGTTGCGCACAATTCGCCGCCCAGTTCCGAACCAGCCGGAGGGGTTCTGTCCGAAGCGGCGCTTTTGTTTTTTGGTCGCCAGCCAGTTGGAACTTCAGTGGTCATACGGCTTGAATCAACAGAGGACAGAATCGGCCCTGTACGTGGCTCGGGCTCTTCGTGCGGCATGTCGGCACCCGATGGCGGAAGAAGTCGAGACGCACGCGACCGGCCAATGCTTTATGCGAAACTCGCGAAACGATACTATCTTCGCTGACGTGATGAGGTGAGTTTAATTGATGCCGATGGTGGTGAGCCTTCTTAGTACCACTGGAGCGGCAGTCTTGTGTGGTGCAGAATCATGACCGAATAAGATGTGGGAGAGGTAGATTGGAAGAAACGTTTCGGCTCAGATCCAGCTGTTGGTTAGTGGAACATGACATGTCGAAAAGCCAGCATGTTTCGTCGACGGGAGCTGATTTCCATTCACTTATTCATATTGTCCGATGTCTCTTTTCATGTCACAAGTTCTTAAAAAGTGAGTAATCATACTTGGACAATTTCAATTTTGCAGGCCACTAAAACATGTCTAGAGTTGCCCCATACCATACTTCTGGGTCTATCGATGCGTAAGACTTGGTGCCCGATAAGCAGTCGGTCCTGCATCGCTTCGAGCATCCGCCTCGACAGTCTTGGCTCGACATCCCTCTGACATCTCCGTAGATCGACACCCCTCTGACATCTCCGTAGATCGACACCCCTCTGACATCTCCGTAGATCGACACCCCTCTGACATCTCCGTAGATCGACACCCCTGTCTAACGTCTCTACGCCACATCCTTCCCTTACGCCACGCCCTCCTCCGCTGCCACTGGTTGTTTCAATAACGAGCGTGAATGAGCCGTTCCGCGGTGTTTGTCCATGACTACTACACTTTGGAATGCCTTTTGTGCCTCTGTATTTGAGCTAGTGATGGCTCATTTTGCCACGTCGCAGAAGTCGTTTGTGACGTGCGTCGGTGGACGTAGTGGTGGCCGATTCCACCAGAATTACATGCTCACTAAAACTGAGGCTACTTACTACAGCCAACCTGCTATGTTGCGTTTAAGTGGCGTTGATAACGTCTCGATCTGTTAATGAGTTATTGACTCGATCGACCTCTGCCAGAAATTAAGTCCTAGTGGTCCAAACGCGGGGGTCGTTCTGTCGGCTTCATGTTGATTGGTGTTTGTATTGACTGACTTAACGGGACCAATCATTAATTCCACGGTGACGGCATCGCGCACTTCCACGCCGCTCAATCGATGATTCAGAAATCCGACATCTCCGTGCTGACGTCAGTGGCGCAGCCAGGGTTTTCCTAAGGTCCTCGACCTAAAACAAGAATTGATGGATCCGGAAATTCTTCTGGCACGCAAAGCGCGCGGGAATGTTTGGTTTTGTGTGGCGAAAATCTCAATTTCTTGTTTCATCTAGTGTATCTTTCGGTGTTAATGGGTGGGTGGGAGTGGGGGAACTGAATGCAGGTGTTGACAGTCATGAAGTGTCTGCTTTTGGTCGTGAACGAGTGAGTACAGGTTGAAGTATGATGTGCTGATTTTGCTGGTGAAGCTCCAAATTTTGATCGTGGTTCATATTTAATCTCAATAACTCGCATGTCTGCCCCGCGGGACCTCGCTGCAAATATAATCGAATATTACGCTCTATATTTGTTGGTCTTGACTAGTTATCCCTCATGGACATGAGCAAGTGTTTGGTTTTCATTTTAAGCTTTCATCTAGATACGCCATGATGCCATCATCTCTAACCATATTGCACGCAGTCCATCTTCGCCCTGCTGAACTGATGTTTACAGCAGAAGTTGGCATGAAGTCTAAGACCCCTAACAGTTTCCTTGGCCCTGACTGAGTACTCCAGCAAGCTCATAAAACATTCGGTGTTATTGCGTCGTGGGTTTGTTTTGGTACAATCGATGCTTCCCATGTTCAATGGTCAAGTTGCGGTAAGATAACTATTTTTATCGGACATTGGGACATTGATAAGACGTAGCTCACTAGGGACGGGAGCTATTCAAGAACATCCTCTAGCCCTCCAGTATGATTTTTTTTTGTCTGTTCACTTTTGTGACCGAGCGTTTGATCTATCCATTGAGAACTTTATTATAGTTCATTTGGTTTTGGTTATATATTCAATATATCCACATACTTCATCCAAATCCACCATCAGTTTGCTAAAGCGGATGGTGCAGTTACAATCTACTCTACCTAGACAGCGCAGGCATGAGTTCTTGAACTGGAAGTGAAACTGGGGAAAAGATAGCAAGCTTGAGGAAGATCGGTAAGCAAAGCAGTTCCCTATAATCGTATTTAAGGAGAATGAACTATCATGGGCGCTAGTCTGCTACATGGTAAGCTGGCCTTGTGAACACATTCCGGGGGAATACTGCATAATGCTATGGCTCCTAAGTTTGCGTTCGGTTCATCCATGTCGAATGAATCCAAGATCTAAGTCGAAATCTTCGCGTTCCATTATCAGTTGCCTCGACAATCGTTGTTGGCTATTGCAATCTGGTACGGTTATGCAGCACTGGGTCTTTGTTGGATGGGCAACCTATGTCGAGAAACTGTTGCATACGAGCACATCTGGATATTTTACAGGAATTCAGCATTCGGTAAACCTAGTTCCCTCACTCGATAAATCATGAGAAATGGACATGGACGGATCTGGCGCTGGACTACATGTACGTATTGCGCCATTTAACAAATGTATATTTGCGTGTCTTCAGTTCTAGGCAGCCGTTAAAACTCTACCTCAGCTCATTCGTGGGTGGTGCTCATACACCGCGTATATTCATGCTGATAGGATCTCATTCAGCCGTGTTTGCCACCACGCCAGCAGCGTAGGCCCTGCAGTCCTTGCCACCCCCACCCCCACCTCCACCCCCCGCCGAGCGAAACGTCTGCACGCAGCTGCCATTGACATCTCCAGTATCCCCAACAGCGGCGCCGGGTGTCGCTAGTCTCCGGCGGCAGCTCCCCAGAGAGGTGCCGTTACGGCGAGGGCAGCGTGCGGTGGCACGTACAGCTGCTGGTGGTGGACGCGAGACGTTGGCACGCCGCCGGCGGTGCCAGAGTGGAGATGACTCTCTGCTGCTGGTGGTGGACGCGAGACGTTGGCACGCCGCCGGCGGTGCCAGGGTGGAGAGGACTCTCTGCTGCTGGTGGTGGACGCGAGACGTTGGCACGCCGCCGGCGGATGCCAGGGTGGAGATGACTCTCTGCTGCTGGTGGTGGACGCGAGACGTTGGCACGCCGCCGGCGGTGCCAGGGTGGAGATGACTTCTGCTGCTGGTGGTGGACGCGAGACGTTGGCACGCCGCCGGCGGTGCCAGGGTGGAGATGACTCGCTGCTGGTGGTGGACGCGAGACGTTGGCACGCCGCCGGCGGTGCCAGAGTGGAGATGACTCGCTGCTGGTGGTGGACGCGAGACGTTGGCACGCCGCCGGCGGTGCCAGGGTGGAGATGACTCGCTGCTGGTGGTGGACGTGAGACGTTGGCACGTCGCCGGTGGTGCCAGCGGGGCCGACTTGCTGCTGATGGTGGACGCGAGACGTTGGCAGGCCGCCGGCGGTGCCAGGGGTGGAGATGACTCGCTGCTGGTGGTGGACGCGTGACGTTGGCACGCCGCCGGCGGTGCCAGTGGAGATGACCCGCTGCTGGTGGTGGACGCGAGACGTTGGCACGCCGCCGGCGGTGCCAGGGTGGAGATGACTCGCTGCTGGTGGTGGTGGACGCGAGACGTTGGCACGCCGCCGGCGGTGCCAGGGTGGAGATGACTCGCTGCTGGTGGTGGTGGACGCGAGACGTTGGCACGCCGCCGGCGGTGCCAGAGCGGAGAGCTCGCTGCTGGTGGTGGACGAGACGTTGGCACGCCGCCGGCGGTGCCAGGGTGGAGAGGACTCGCTGCTGGTGGTGGATGTGAGACGTTGGCACGACGCCGGCGGTGCCAGTGTGGAGATGACTCTCTGCTGGTGGTGGACGTGAGACGTTAGCACGTCGCCGGTGGTGCCAGCGGGGCCGACTTGCTGATGGTGGACGCGAGACGTTGGCACGCCGCCGGCGGTGCCAGGGTGGAGAGGACTCTCTGCTGCTGGTGGTGGACGTGAGACGTTGGCACGCCGCCGGATGTGATGCTGAATGCTGACGTCCTCGCTTCATTTCCACGAGCTGTGCCTCATAGCCTCTTGCCCTGCTCCATTCTCACCGATCCACCTCTATTCACGCCGGCATGACCAGAGTCCCATCTCCAACGTTCCTACCTGGCCAGGGGCTTCCTGTAGTACCATGCGGTGTCTGAGCTGGACTGATCGCTGCTCCTACATTGAGGCTTTCTTCACCAAAACGCTTCAGTTTCACACTCTGTATTGATATAATTATGAAAAAAGTTACTAATGTCTCAGGATGGGCAATAAATACTTCCAATAAATACTCCCAATGCTTTAGTACGTGCTTGCATTTTAAGTGAGTACTTCTCTCGAATAGAGGATTAATTCCCCTTCGAAATTCCCGAGGATAACAAATGTATTCCTATTTGAGATGCTCTGTCCCACCATCCACTCTACTCTTAGTCCATTGCTTTCCATCAGATATTTTACACAACGGAACCTCTACTTCCATTTCTTCATGATCATGAATGAGTAGGATGGCCTAGCCTGTACGTTAGTAGTCTTCGTTTCGTAATGCTCGGCGTTTCAGTGTATGACTTTTCCCAGGCAGGTAGTTGATCCCAGTCATTCTGGTTGACTTGGCACTCGGCCCTTTGCTGTGCGTACACCCTACGCAAGTACTTTATTGATGATGTATTCAATATAAACTTCAATGCAGCATGGGAAGGCCGCCCACTCATTCAAAATGTTCTACTAAATAATTTACGTGCATGCATGCCCATGTGAACTGGTTCTATAGGGCCCAATGGTCCCGTGGCTCGGTATAGCCCTAGTCTCAGTGCCGCATGGTGCCCGCACGCTGTGGAATCCCAACGGATTCGGAGCAACTGGCGAAGCAACCAGACGTGAATTCGAGCAAGGGGTCCATATAAGCAGTCTGTACCCGTCCCCCAAGTTGTGTTCTGAATTTGTAGCATGCAACCATACCAACATGTCAAACACGATCAGATGTGCTCTGTGGATGTGGCAGCGTGACTGTTGGTCGCGCCACTGCCCGAGGGAGATTGACACTTTGCTGCAGGACGTGTTCTTCCAAGAGCGCGTCACTGGCGCAGTGCCGACTCTGCCATTTACCGCTTGATTACTGGCATAAGACGACTTTTAAAACTGAGGGCGAAACCATACTTGGGAGTTTATTTTGAGTGAGGGAGAGGGGGACTTTCGTCCCACTCGTGGCTTGTTTGTGGAGACAGCTTGGATGGCTTTGTTAAATAGTCTCAGCACACTGATGTTTCAGGTGATTCAGTGAGTAGTCTGATTTTACAGACATTTACGGCATCTCTGCAAAGTCGCAGCGCTCCTTTGGCTGCCTTCAAGGGGCTAAGGAGCTTGTTACTGAATTGTGATGTCCCACTACCAATGAAATCGATGTTTAGTCTGCCAAGATTGTGCGCAGGTGATTAGGCCAATAGTGAAAGGGAAGTGGAGCCAGTCAGACGTGACTGAAATACTAAGGAATACTGTATTATAGGATAGTTCTTGCTCCTGTTCATCTCGCTCTCGTCACAATTAAACACCCTCTCGGGTGTCCTGATGAACTGGACTAGCGATCCCGTAGGGCCCTTGGGCAAGAGTCCGATAAGCCGACGCAGACTCCAGGAAGCGGACTGCCAACGCTGATGGCAAGCCATTGGGTAGACCGCGCATAGATTGAGCTGGAGTTTGCACATCAGAGACGCGGCACCATTCAATTAATTTCCTTCACGAGAAATATCCCAAGTTCTCGCGGATCAATTCACTCGCCTCCTAGCCTGCAGCAGCCCGCCTACAACGCGGAGTGGAGTATCGCCTAGTGAAGCTTGTGTGGGTCGTGCAGCGTCCGCTGGTGGCCGGAGCCCTACGCAACACGATGCCGGCCGGGGAGCAGACCGGGTCAGCAGCTGCGAGGTCGACGGCGACATCAGCCGGAGCAGCGAGGGTGTCGGCGGAGCTGCGGCATCTCCCGGTGCTGATTTTCTCTTTGGTTATCTAGCTGTATGAGTGGATGTGGCGTCATAAAGCTAGGTTACCAAAGTTAAGAACAGCGCCTGTTCGTCGCTCGTGGAGGAGCCCGCTCCGCGCGTCAGCTGGTCCTGGTACACGCCCACACGATGAGCTCCAAGGACCATCAAGTCTGTTCGTCGCCACTGGAAGAGTCCACCCGGTCATCTGGCCCTGGTACGCGGTCACTCTGTGGCCCTCAAGGACTGCCTCCGGCGTTTGGAATGTTGCTAACCCCACCAGCTACAGCCAGCACTACTTCTGCGGCTGCCAGCCGTATTGAAGCGACAATTGCTGTCGCACAAGCTGATTCAAATACGTTATCGTGGCGATTGCCTGTCCCATTAGAATCAGCCTCTGCTCCTCCGACAAATTGCATCGAATGGATTTTAGTGAGCCCAATACTGGACGTTCACGTCGTGAAACATCTAGTCGGTAATCACATTTTTATGGCGGCTGCCAGTTGGATCGGGTGGATCATTGCTGTCACATTGTCCATTCCAGACGCTATTGTTCGCCACCTGCTACATCTCTGCACTCGTTATGCATGACGTTGTCGGCTGCGGTAGGGACGTTATTTCTACAGCGTCTGCCTGTGTTCAGGACTGACGGCATCGCATGCCGCTCAGCATGTCCGCCTTCCAGGACGAGCAAAATATACACCAGTCATTACTTCCATCTAGGAATGGCGCACCATTGCCAGCCACGTGAAATACCCTGAACCAGCCGATATCCTAGCGGCATGTGTACACACGCCAACTTCCAGAAACCGAGACATTTCTTCCTCGACGAGGTAGTTTCAGTGTCTTTCGCTATACAGTAGTGGGCTCTTGCCGTCTTTGAAGTTCCAGGTGGATCTCGAACCACACCAAAATCCAAAGTTTACCTGCATCTCATCTAGCCAAGTTTAGTAGATATTTTAGTTTCTTGCAAAAAAAAACTATTCTATCCAAACATGTCCTACCCTTCAGAGCTACAACAGAGCAGTCTCGCCAAATTGTGCAAGAGGCAGAATCTTCTACCTGCGACTGTTTCGTTAAAGGAGTGAGGTTGGAAACTGTCGGCGGACTGGTTTGTGTTGGTTTTAGCTACATTATATCGGCTGGTTGAAACTACGGCTGCCACATCTTCCCGCAGAAAGGCCTTACACAAATGTTAGTCTCCAAAACATTCTTGTATGCAGGGCCATTCTCGGCATTGAAGCACAATTGCTGTTCCATTTGTCGTTTCGGTATTGTTACATACAATTATCCACGTGAGTTACTTCAATTCTTCTGTGTCAAATGTGTCTAAGCTGGCTGATTCAGATGATTCAGCCGGTGAGACATCGGCGCACCGCAACCCCTGTGGCAATCCAGCAATCGGCAGGACACGGGTGTATTTGTTTGTGGGTAAAATGCGAACTCTGGTGTATGACTTGTACCTTTGCAAGGATGCTTGACGACACTTTTTTTGCATTGCTTCGCTTGTCTTTGCTGTGCGCGCTTTATATATGCCATTATTGGTGGTTGGTTGCTTAGTTGATAGTCGTGCGAACTAAAAGCTAATCAGGCAGGTAATGGTTGAAGAGCCGAAACGATTTCGTAAGATTTATAATGTTCCTAGTATTGTGGATTCTCCTTAAACTCAAGTTATAGCGAACTAGGCTACAGCTTCTACCCGATCATCCACCCATGTCCTCGTCAGTCATTGTAGTGTAAGCATCTGGGAACCAAAAAGAACCGCTTCACATGCGGTGTTGCACCAGGCGCGTTCCTGTGAACTATTTAAGGCAGGTTATTTCTATTAAAATAGCTGTGCTTCAGAGGGGCTCTGTTAGTTGCAATGCGCTGGCAGTGAGTTTAGGCCGGGTCAGCCATGCCGCCACGCGATGACCACTACAGGAGGCAGGTGTAAGGACCGAACCGTCTGGATTTTTTTACCGGTCTTTGACCATATGCCGGTCGTCAACAGATTATCTACTGGAGTTATTTATGCTGACAGTCTTCCATAGATGTCGCAAATTTCCAACATTATTCCCATGTTAAGATAAACGGCTTCACACAAGCTTTCCTAGCCTAGATACCCAAATTGTCATTGTGGACGAGGTTCGATTCGTTCATCTTCGAATAATATGTAACATGCTGCATAAATGGTAATGACGTTCGCTATTCTGCTACAAGATCCGCATTTCAACACACAATTTCTTCGGTTCTCTCAATCCTTCATACTTCCCGTCTCGTACTCTACGTACAATCCATATATCAATGTCCGACTGCCTTCCGTGCAATCGGTTACTAAGCCGTTTTCGTCTTCACGTACTCATTGATATTGATGAACTTGACGTTAACCGCAAAGTACCGAACATAACAAGTATAGCACTGAATCATCGGTGTAGGCATTCAAAGCAAGACCATTTTAGCAACATCAGACATCTGATAAATCAATGCCAACTAGCAATACTGCCACCCATTGATCATTGCCACCACCATTCAATGTTTGCTTAGACTTTCGTTCCTTATGATGATGCAGTCTTTGAAAGCTACTTCCTTTTAGCACTTTTAATTTCATACAATAGACAAAGCAAGGTTATGTGATTAAATGGCATCGCATTTGTAATGTAACTCGGAAGCATGGGTGTAACCACGGATTCGAAATTGTAGGCGAGGACAAACCCGGGACGAGGTAAGTTTGAACAGGATGGAGGGACCTGGCACCGCCTTCCCTCCCTCCCCCGGAAAAAAATCCATGGATTTCTGCCACTTCTTTTTCAATGTAATCTTCACACTTCAATTCAATGTTAAGTGCATCGCAATTTTTCAGATACCATCGCTAAAAATGATATTTTGGGGACTAAATGTTCCACGAAATTTAGCAAGCTTCACTACTTATCGCTACCAATGAACGTCTAGTTTTGTCTTACGTGCTGGACCCGATTTCACAATCGCCATAGAACAATGCTGTAAGTATGTTAAACGTTGTCCTCTTGTAGCAGGAAAGACATAAAATATTTGTCGTTGGCTTTAGGGTAGCAAGTATGGACATGCAATTTCCTTTCCTATTCTTTCCAGTTTTACGGAACCACATTTCAATGGAGTGAAAACCAGGGAGGTTAAAGGGTCTGGAACTGAGGGCGTGTACCCCCACGTGGAAGGCGGCGTCCCTCAGGCCGGGAGATTTAGTTTCTCTGAAAAGGTTTCAGTGTACCCGCTCGAATTTTTCAGCTTGGAAGGAGGCGCCCCTTCGGGGAGGGGCCGAGTGCATCCCACCCCTTCGAATTTTTCAGCCACTCTCCTCCAGGTGCTTTCAGTGGCGCAGCTTTAAAGAAATGACGCCCCTCCAGACAGGTGCCCACATGACAAGATTGCTCTCTCGCGGTGATGAACTCTGGCTAGTTGTAGAATTTTGCGCATCCACGTATGGGTTCTCCTGCAAATTATGACTTCTGTTGAACCATTAAGAGGAAAGCGGATGAACAGAAAAAGTTCTATATTTTATGTTTGGACCAGCAATGTGGCAGCGTAAATTAAAAGGCAGCAATGAGAGCACCGTCCGAGAGGTTGACTGATTTCTTAGAGCCCCTAGTCGCATAGGATAAGAGTGCTTGCTATCACAAAGGCTGCAAACAAAAATAGATCAGATCCTCCTATATCCTCAATCATTGCAAACGCGCCGGACCTTCCGACATCTTTGAAATTATTTCGATATCTCAACATTGATACCGTACGGCAAGCCACGTCGGATGACGCCCACATGATGCAAATTGAAGCCATATCCACGAAATGCGGGGGCTCTGAAAATTTAACTAATCTTTGACCGTGATCCTTGATCTGACATGTCCCGAGTTGAAACGTTCCTCAGGTGCCCACTGGTTATCTCTCGATACCAAGCATGGGTAGCCTTGGGAGAAAACGAAGAAACGTGGGGCGACCGACGAAATTCTTTCGATCTTTTACTTGTAAAATTAATGTGACCTTCTGAACAGTCTAGAGTACGACACCGGACGTCAAATGACTCCACTTCATGAAAATTGAGGACATAGACGAGGCGCGAGGGCCTCGAACCATTTAAGTCCCGGTTTGAAATGTTACTTGAGATACACCACGGGCTATTGCTTTGTACTAAATGTGTGTAGGAAGGACGAAGAAAAAATAGGAGGCGACCAAAGAAACCGGTTTGACCTTTGACCTTAGAAATTCCTTCTATATGGCAGCATTATAATGCGGCCCAAGCCACGTCGAGTGGCACCCACTTGGTGCAAATTGAACCCATAGCGACGAATCGCGAGGCCCTCGAAAAATTCAAACTAGCTTTCGACCTTTCGGTTTGACCTCTAATTTCCCGGCTTAAGAATGTAACCCGAGGGTTCACCATCAGCTGTCGTTTGATAGCGGATCCGGGTAGGCTTGGGCGAAAACCACAGGTGAGGCGACCAGAGAAATCAGTTTGAATTTTAATCAGTCAAGATTGTTCCTAGATATCGACTTCTTACATTGCACAAGACATGACGAATGGCATCCATTTTCTGCACGTTGAAGCCATAGCGACGAAGCGCAGGGACATCTAACAACTCGGTCAAGCCATTGGCCTTGACCTGTCCCGGTTTGAAATGTTAGTTTTCACCACTGATTATTGCTTGATACAAGATTTGGATGGGCCTGATAACTAAAATAGGTGAACGATTAGCTAGGTCTTTGTCCTGAAAAATCGATTCCTTAGCTTTCTGATGCTGCATAGCAAGCCACGTCGGATGACGCTAATTTGATGGAAATTGAGGTGAATGCAACCGAATCTCGCGTTCCGTAGATGTCGCTACAATATCGCCATCTAATAAATCAACCCACTTTTGAACCAGACTTCACATATACAGATTTGAAATGTTGCACGATGGTTCACTACAGGCTATTGCTTGATACTAGGTTTGGGCGGGTTTGGGTGATACAAAAATTGGAACGACCGAAGAAACCGGTTTGTATTGAACCTTGACCGTTAAAGTGATGATTTGAAACATATGTAGTTCCTTCAAGCGTGTTCAGTCATGCAGAAGCATTTGTGTTCATTCATCATAAACCCACCGCTGAATGCCGATGCCAATACAAATACGCCTCTGACGAACTCTTCGCTAAATGCGAATACGAATACTATGTTAACTTGACGTAGGTGCTTAAGGCTGCCCATGACCTCCCTCAAATGCCCATGACCTCTCAATAGTCGATAGTCAATATATGAGCAGGGGAATACAACCTAGGACGTATAAAGCCCTGCGATAATGCAAATTTGTTGCCTACCAGTGCACAATTTTCCACCCAAGCGAAAACAGGTGATCAAGGTTCATGTTATTCAATAATTGACTGGAAGCAGACATTTTTAGCGTTTGCTGATTTGCCATTCAGATATTTTACGACAGATAGCCTGGGAAGCCCATTGATTGACTAGGTCGGCTATTAGTACTTTTGGTGATTCTCCTTCATATATATTTTCACTTGATAAATTACGTAAAATTTTGCGGCGATAATACTTAGATGGCCGAGGCTTGGGAGACACGAAAAAAAAATTGAGTTCGACGAATCGCAACTTTTCAGGAATTGAGTGGCATGCCTCCAGCCCCCTAATGGTTACAGCCATGCTCAGAATTGTACTCAAAACATCACTCTGAATGTTTTACCAACATACTTCAATAATTGAACACTATTCGTGTTCAGGTCGGCCGTCGTTTCACTGATCCTGCCTACCGGGCGTTATGATTATTAGACATTCGGTACCTGCTAGTTCTTTCCAGGATGCTATTAGTGCGCCATTAACCCATCCTGTCTCGGGGGTCTTCAACCGCCCCCCTCAGGTTTTTCGCGGATAGCGGACGAACGTCGCGCGACAGCGCGCCCAAATCTGGCATACCTTTTCCCACATCAATTTGACATGCTGATTAAAAAATGTTGGGTCAGGTCATCTGGGGTGAATGAGTTAGTCAAGGTCAAGTGAAGTCGCCTCCAAAAAAGTTCAACCAGCCGTCGCGATTTAACGGATACAAATATTCTAATGAAACTTTCAGCGTTTGCTTATCTTTACGGATGCAATAAAACGTACGAGTTCTTTCGTTTTTGACTACATATAAAGTTTGCGTGTTTGCCAAATTGCAGTTCAAATACAGGATTCTGGCTAAAGTAAGCATTTTTTATTAGGGCAAGTTGACTTCCAACAACGTTTCTCGATCTGCTTTAACCACTGGAAAAGGAAAATTCAAGAACTTGAAAACCCAAAATTTTGAAATAAAAAAAAACAATTGGGGGCAAAAGAATTGTACGCGTGGTCGATTTCGCTGTCCTTTTGTCGTTTCAAATATTTTTTTTTTCATATATCCCAAAATGAACTTCCCAGAGTCAAGCATAATGGAAGTCGTGAAAAGTCGTGAAAATCTGGCCCTCCTGGTGACGTCGCTTTTGTGGGAAAATTATTATGGAGGGTGGACCTGGTACTCGTCGAGCGCTTTCCGATGCCGCCTCTTTCGTTTTCGTGCGATGCTTAGTTTGGATTTTAGAGTGTCTCCCCCCGAGGCGGGGTGCGAGTATTTGACCGGAAAGGACCTTTGTATTTGACCGGAAAGGCAATTGTACGTCCGGGTTAGCGCCCGGACCTCCAAAGCTTCGATCTGGATTCATGATGCCATGAGAACTGGTCGGGAAAGGTAATTCCGCAAAGTTGAATGCAACTTGCCTGACTGGTGCTCGAAAAAAAAGGTAACCGGACAAATGTACGTAAAGCGAAGGTACGTATGACATATGTACGTATGACATATGTACGTATGACATATGTACGTATGACAGATGTACGTACGCAAATGTACGTAAGCAAATATACGTAAGCGCAGATGTACGTATGGCAAGTGTACGTAAGCGAAAATGTACGTATGGCAAATGGACGTATGCGCAAAAGTACGTAAACGCAAAAGTGCGTATGGCATTTTCACCTAACCGAATGTGCTTAAACTCAAAGGCACGTAAGCTTAAATGTACCTACGTACATTTCCTCTTGCATTAAAAGTTTGCGCTTACGTACTTTCCTCTCGCGTACATTTGTGCTTACGTACTTTTGCGCATACGTACATTTGCGTATATGTACTTTTGCGCATACGTACTTTTGCGCATACGTACATTCGCGCATACGTACATTCGCGCATACGTACATTTGCGCATACGTACATTTGCGCATACGTACATTTGCGCATACGTACATTTGCGCATACGTACATTTGCGCATACGTACATTTGCGCTCACGTACATTTGCGCTCACGTACAATTGCGCTCACGTACAATTGCGCTCACGTACATTTGCGCTCACGTACACTTGCGCTCACGTACACTTGCGCTCACGTACACTTGCGCTCACGTACACTTGCGCTCACGTACACTTGCGCTCACGTACACTTGCGCTCACGTACACTTGCGCTCACGTACACTTGCGCTCACGTACACTTGCGCTCACGTACACTTGCGCTCACGTACACTTGCGCTCACGTACACTTGCGCTCACGTACACTTGCGCTCACGTACACTTGCGCTCACGTACTTTTGCGCATGCGTACATTTACGCTTGCGTACATTTACGCTTGCGTACATTTACGCTTGCGTACATTTACGCTTACGTACATTTGCGCTCACGTACACTTGCGCTTGCGTACATTTACGCTTGCGTACATTTACGCTTGCGTACATTTACGCTTACGTACATTTACGCTTACGTACATTTACGCTTACGTACATTTACGCTTACGTACATTTACGCTTACGTACATTTACGCTTACGTACATTTGCGCTTACGTACATTTGATTACGTACATTTGATTACGTACATTTGATTACGTACATTTGATTACGTACATCTGCCTTACGTAAATTTGTCCTTACGTACATTTCTCCTAGGATCAAAAAAAAATTAACTGAAAGCATGCCCAGACAATCGTACTTTGTCCAGAAGCAAGTGTTTCATGGCAAAACAGTGCATGGGATTGACAATATATATTTGTTCCACGTCACCAGCCGATAATCGCACTCCTATAGCTGCGTGTATGCCACATTCTTTGGTGGAGCAATCGCTATCGCTATGCATTTCCAATGTAGGTTTGGGGATTAGTACCTGGTGATTTTTCGACTTCGTTACTGTGCATGGTAGTTATTAATGGTTGACTGCTGCATTGCTTTAGATGAAGATTGTAGGTGCAACGAAGTTAACCTTATAACTTAGAGTGCAGGCTGAAGACTAAGGTGACTCAGGAAGGAATAGTAAGGCAGGCTATTCAGGCATAGGTTGTAGTTTATCGTACATTGAATGCACTAAATGTATAATATTTTGCTGTTTTGTACTACAGCTATTCTAAGAAGCATCCATCCCCATTCTAAGAAGCCTGTATGCATCCTATGTGCTATATCATATGTTAAAATGTATTTATATGATTGTAAGTTCTGCGTATTCATCTGCAAAATAGGCTGGGCATAAAGGCGTAATACAGATACTACAGAAGGGATGTGAATATCGCCTAGAATGCGATATGTGAAGACCGAATAATATTAGTTTGGGAATCAGAGCCTGGCAGTGGCATGGTGTGCCTATTAAGTACATGATGGAACACTTTAAAGGTGATAAAATACTGAATGACTTTAGCTGTAGCAAAATGTCAATACAAGGGCAAGTACATTGTGCACAATTTTTTGGAAGCTGTGTGGGACCGCTTATGTAGGAGACAGTAAGCGCGACCTGCAATGCGACTCTTTGAACATTAGCAATAGAACAGTCTCAAATAGGACAGTTGATCTGCCACCAGGGTATTATGTCCGATTGCGTTACTCTGAATGCAATGCGACTAATCCTCTCGACATACAAGCTTAGCAAGACAAGTCAGCAGGTTGTCAATATATAATACGTCATACCACGAACAGATGTGTTCAATTTGATGTACCCCCAGAACAGAGACATGTTTCTTGCATCGAAAAACTGTTACGGGGTAACAAGATAGCGTATTTTGGCGCAGACATGTCAATTCATTTTTGTAATATCTTCAGACCTGTTTTCCATGGACTTCAGTTAATAGCGATACCGTCGGAACCACAGTGGTTTCTATGCGTCAAAGCACTGCTGATTTACTGATTGTGTAGATAGGGTATTTGACAATCTGACGAGCCATCACCACATGGCGCACGTTCAGAACAACTACCTCAGGAGCCTGATGCTCGGCTTCCACCGGACGAGACGATACTCCTGGGCAATTTTTTCTTCTTCTGAAGACCACTGCTTTATACTTCAAGAGCACTGTATGGTTCTCGCTGGGACAGCCCACAGGCAACTGCTCCCCACAATTTGTCGTTTATGCCCCAGCTGCCAAAGAAGCTGCTACTAACAGAGCTGCTAGCACAGCTACGGCTTGCTCTATGCTGGGTGCTACGCTGTACAGCTGCACTGTGCTACAAGCGACAGCACCCACCATAGATCCACTCATTGTATGCACACCTTTCAGGCCGAGGTGAAGCGTGCTTCAATGAAAAGGTGCACTATTTCGGAGTTGGATGTCCCGTTCAATGTTAAATCAAATCCATCAAAAACATGTCCTTATACAGAAGACTCAAACGCCAATTGCGACTGGCACCTTTTTTCGTCGCGATCTGTCGCGGCAATGTACCCTGTGGCGGGATTGGCGATTCCGTGAAGCGACGAGCCGCACACGCCAGTCTACAGCGCACAGAATCCCAGATTTTGGACGAGAAATGTTTGAGCTCTGCTCTACGTCCGTACCAGGTGAGAGATACCATCTAAATTAGTACTTTAATGGCTAGCATGCGATATTTTGTTACGGGGCCGAGGGTCCATGGCGAAGATACATCATCACAAGACTATAATAATTTTCCACTGAAGTGCCACAAACTATGAGAGATGCTCATGGCACATGTCCTGAAATAGTTGTACCACTCGGTGCATTTACTTCACATCGCTGTACTATATCAGATATAATTGCTACAATTGTTTTTGGTAATTGGTGTATATCTTTGAAAATCGACCGCAATTTACTTTCTGGCAAACCGATGATGAAACTGTCTCTCAAATGCAGCGTCGATGGGGCAAAGGTGTTGGCAAAGTGCATTGCCATCCCAATGTGTCCAGTTAACGCCACAACTCCCTGCAGCACCATTTAAGCAACATTGGGATGCTGGTGATTATTGGTTCTCCGAAAGTATGGGAATTTATGTCCTATCCACAAGTACACAGGCTTGGGTGGGCCAACTGTTTAACTGCTCCACTCTTTCCTCTATTCAAAGGAAAGTTGGGATGTGCCCGAATTAGCAATACGGTTTACTTTGTCTGAGATATCCCGATAATTTACACATTTATCACCTCACTTTCTGAAACATGTTGCCGTTATGGTAGAAAATTGGTTACTGAAGTTTTCCACAGGAATCGAGCTCATTTACATTAAACAAGATATCGATCGAATAGCCGTCACATTCACCAAACTCTTCTAATCGGCTGCCTGAACGCTGAAAGGCGCAAGGTGCTTCCACTCGTTCAGGCTGAGAAACCCGACGAGTGTGGCAGACTACGAAAACTAGGGTAGCACATGCTGCAAGACGTCACCATCTAGCGTGTTTCAAGAAGGTACCTCCCCAAGTGGAAAGTACACGTGAGAGGTCGGAGACTGCATAGCAAGATTGTATGTTTGAGTGGATCAAACATATTTAAATGTTCAACGTTTGATTGTGCACAGCTGAATTGAAGCTGTTCCGGCTTTCCGGATCCTTTGCGGAATGGCAAACAGCCAGGCTTAAGACGGCGAGCCGTCTTTTCGGGGGCGTTCGTATTTTCTAAAGATCACAAGTTCTGAGGATCATCATTTCTAAATTGAAAGTAAACTTCCAAAACAATTCGAGTAAGAGGCGCTCGTATTTTTTCAAGTTCATAGCTTCCAGATTGGAAGTGAAGTTCCAAAACTTGGAAGTTGGCTTCCAAATTACACCTTGAATTCCATAAGTTGGATGTTATCTTTCATAAAATCTGGAGATTAGGATTGGTTAGGTTCGGTTAAATTAGGTTAGGTTCATATCCGGGGTAGTTTGGAAATTAACTTCCCATTTGGAAGCCAACTCCAAATTTGGAAACTAGATTCCAAATTGTAATTTATGTACTTCGGAAGACATCAAATGGGCTGTTTTGGAAGTTCACTTCCATTTTTTCAAGAACTTACATTTTTGAAATTATGAACGTTGGCAATTGTGAATTTCGAAAGATGTCATACGCCGTCTTCTTTCCGATGAGTGGGTCTACAAAACACCGAACGTCGCCTCGCCGCGAGCACCCAGCCATATTTAACTGAATTTTTGCACCCTGTCCCGCTATTTATCGATGATGCCGTGATAAAATAGAGCGTGCATGTCGAAAATCAATATTTAAAAAATAGAGCGTGTTTAATCGAAAATTTAAATAACATCCGAGTCAAAGATAGCTCTCCTCTATATAGAGTATGATACTTTGTTGTTAAAATACGGTATTTCGTCATCCCATAAGTTTTCGAGCCTAGGAAGTCTTTCCCCATTCCAGAGATGTGCAGTTTTAAAAATCAGTTCACGGTGTGACGTTACATAATTTATATAACGTTACATAATTTCCACGTCGGCATACAAGACAAGCAGATGGTCCAGAACTGAAAGCCTCAGAATCGTGTTTGGGACCTGAGTCATGCTCTGTGTTGCGATGGTGTAATGCTTGACATGCTTGTGGGATTTGTTGATGTTTGTGGGATTTGTTGATGCTTGTGGGATTTGTTGAGGTCACGTGCCATGCCAATATGACCAGAGCCCCTTTAGGTTCGGAGCAAGGCGTGTTTGTTTATTGGGGTTTACAGCCGCGTCAACTGCAGCGCCCATAACTTAGTGAAAAAATACTTATCTAAGCAAGGACTAGTCGAGACGTCCTATCGTACAATACAACACCGAACCCATAACGATCAAGTTAGTTCTTAGGGCTTTAGGGCGCATCGACTACATGATGCACGGTAGAACCATGATTTCACTACCTACCAAAAGTATTAGTGAGGCACATATATTACAGAATTTTATTTCTGAGAGGAAGCGGAATAGCTGCCATGATTGGACGAACGGCTACTCGTCACCCAGTACTTCGCGTAACGATACTGAAGTGCGTCCCAAAGTGACGTCTTCGCTCATGGGCAAGTCGGGGACACGCAACCAATATGCGTTTTACTGAGAATGCGGCGCGGCACCTTCGGCACAGTGGCCTTTGGTCGCCACTCAGGTGTCGGTGCTGCATTTGTGGCCTATACGCAGGAGGCATAGTGCCACCTCATGGCGTCTAATTCTATGTGACGATGATGGCCACTCACAAAGGTGGTGTTTGATTCTCCTCAGTTTGCTATGTCATTGACTCCCAGCTGATGAAATTGATCAGAAATTGATCAGAACTCGGAAATCTCTAAATGAGCCCACGATATTCTACGTCCTAAAATGTGTACACTTACCCGTCCCTGAGGTAGCACGAAAATACTGTACAATGCACGACACACATTCGATTTAGCGCGACATAACATTAGCTGTTGCACCCTAAATTACTTTGCGACTGGCATGGACGTGCAATTTGATTCATTCGGCATCATACAAATAAGTCGGAAGCAAAATGAAAGGACTGATCCATTTTGTTCAGAAACATTTATACCAAGGGTTAGTTTGTTGGTTCACGACACACTTTATGCACATTCACGGCTAATGGCGCCGCCCACACTGTTTCGCCGGTGGGCCGCGGGATTGGGAAATGTCCTGAGTGGCGCTAGAGTCGAACCAGGGACCTTTGATACCCATAGCCCGACACCTTAACCACTCGGCCACCCCCGCCCCAGTACCAAGGGTAATCCAAAGCAACCGATGAGGGGACATAATGGTTCCACAGTTTAATAACATCCAGAATCGCACCTCGCAATTCTAACCTAACATTCACATCCTGTGCACTCTCCCGTCTCTCTCTTCCACTGTCTTTCGATATTAGGAGGGCGCCGATAATAAAATTGGAAGAAATTTCGCCACAAGTACAGGATAAGCACGGAGGAGAGTGCCTCCCACATCGACCAGCTAGCATCGACAGCGGCTGGCTCTGGCCGAACGTGACACTTCTGGCAAGGTCTTTGTCACAGAAGCAAGGTGATCTGGGGCAATGACGAGCTTTCACCAGAATGTAGCTCGATTCCATGACTGTCGCCCTCCATTACCCGCTGGCCTGCTGCGTAGCAAGTTTTCCCCAA
Source organism: Imbricaverruca yamaguchii (assembly GCA_034440575.1). Taxonomy (NCBI): domain Eukaryota; kingdom Metazoa; phylum Arthropoda; class Thecostraca; family Neoverrucidae; genus Imbricaverruca; species Imbricaverruca yamaguchii. The sequence continues at coordinate 2,181,858 of JAOTOL010001602.1, forward strand.
GCCGTATTTGTCTGCAGCTCTGCAGGCAGTGACTTCAGCAATTCCATTTCACCCAACAAAGTAAAACAGGGAGAGGCTGAGGCTGATACTCTACAACTAGAGGATGCATCAGCATGAGCCCTCTGCACTTCAGTTGTCAACTCGATGTGAAATCAGATGCACCCATACCAAACGGCCAGCACAGACACAGCGGTCCGCAAGCGTGAGCAAACATATAGAAGAGGCGCCTTCAGATAATTGTCCGATTTGTAGTCTGAGTTTGATTCAATGCCAGCTGATGGCATTGCACCTTGGTTAGCCGCGGCTCTACGACGCACTCAGTAGCTGATGCCATATGGTGCTGCTTGCCTTTCTCCCTGGCGGGAAGGGCGGGCACCGCGTGTAATCGAACTACTCATGTCCGACATGTCCGGCGCCCGGCTTAATTACCGAGCTACTGTCTGAGCTGCTGGCGCAACACCAGTACACATGCTTCTGGGAATAGGGAAGCGCCCATTGCACCATTTCAGATGCCATAAATATATGTCCTACATCAGCTGGACTCAATGTATATGACCTTTTTGTGTCCTATGTACATATCCTATATATGCATATTCACGTACCATGTGTCTGGTTCCTTTGGGATGAACAAGAAGAACCTTTGATACCTTTTCCCCAGTGCAAATATATTGTTGCAGCGCCGCGAAAAAAGCGATGTCATCGACACAAAAGTGTCACTAACAGTGAATGTCAGCCTGAGCAATACACAACCTTCTATCAGTCGCTTTTCATGCTAATCTTGTTGCAATCTGCATTTTATCGAACAGTTGTACAACTTATTTTCCACTTTTGCCAAATGCTTCGGGTGCACAAGCCGCTTCTATGCCACATTTGAAAGCTAAAAATACATCTGAATTGCCCAATTTGGAACTACCTTCCCTACTACTAATGGAAAAATAATTCACCTACGGAACAAGGCACCCGAAAAATCCTATTACATCACTGCATAATTTTCAGTCATATAACTGTGTTTGTTGATGTTTTTTTCTCACGAATATTTAAGTCACCTTTTTGGCACCGTTTAAGCCATCATTAGCGGCTCATTGCCACGGGTTGATATCCAGTGAATTCTACAATCACTGACGATCTCTCTCTCTCTCTCTCTCTCTTTCCCTCTTTCTTTCTCTCTTTTTCTCTATCTCTCTCTTTCTCTCTTTATCTCTCTTTATCTCTCTTTCTCCCTTCCTTCTCTCTCTTTCTCTTTCTCTCTTTTTGATCTCTTCCTCTGTATCTCTCTCCATCTCTCTCGATCTATATATACATATATTTATATATATATATATATATATATATATATATATATATATATATATATACATATATGTATATATGTATGTATATAATGATGATAATAGCAATCGTAATCATATCCTATTAGCCTACTGGCCTAATAAAGCGCAATACCTATGAGTGGACATGATATTAACAATTGCATTAATGTTCTCAAATTCCAGTGAAAATGCTTCCAAACAGCGTGAGCCTCAACACCACACATGATTTCCAATTTTAAATAGCAGTGCCTGCCACATTCACTGCTCCATACTCACAGCTTTTCATCTTTGCCGCTCGATTTAAAACTACCACTTATGCGATGCCTTCTACCATTTGGGAGGTCAGGAAAGATCGTGCAACGAGATGTCTCTTTTGTCTACCACAAATGCGGTGGACACTTTGTGAAAAGGCACGCCTCTCGGGGCTCCTAGTTATCCATCATGTTAATCTTTATTTGTAATTAGTATTTCACATTCATATCGCGAAACGGGTAAGCCTTCGGTGGTGTTGCAGATGGCTGAACTACCTGCGCAGGCACACTTAGTCTGGGATGCCCACCGCCGGCACTGTGGCACGTTTGCATGGGGTCCAGTGCAACTGGAATATTAACTGCTGAATTTAATTCGACACGATTGCCTCGCAGGGAGCTATTGAAGATTAATGGGAGCTCACGGTCATAAACAAAGGATATGCGAACTCGACTTTCCATCCACAACGCAGGCTTGTGCAGGGTTCAATTTTCAAATTAAGCATGCATGATGATAATATATGTGGATCTCTTTAACATGTACATTGTCATCTTGGGGGCAGTGGAAGTCCCCGTCTTTCAATGACTATCACCCTATGTGCATAATAATTATAGCACGATGCCAAAATGGCCAAGTATAGCTGAAAATGTAATGTTCGCCTTCCAATCAATTGTCTTTCTTAACCCGTCTTCTACTATACATTTGTGTGTGTGTCTGTGTGTGTGTCTGTGTGTGTGTGTGTGTGTGTGTGTGTGTGTGTTTGTGTGTTTGTGTGTTTGTGTGTCTGTGTGTCTGTGTGTGTGCCTCAAAGCGGTTGTCGCCCACTGACTCGTGTGCTCTGCATAGATAAGAGAGGAACAATCATCTCGCACTATTTCGATGTCCCTTCGTCCATTCGCTTCTCTGAATTCCCTCCACTCTCTTTCTCTCTCCCGTTCTGTTTTTCTCTCTCGCTCTCACTATCGGTCTCCCCCTCTCTCTCTCTTTCTTTCTAGGGGTAAGTTGCCCGTCTCACAATCGAAAGAGTGTGGGTTCGATTCTCACCTGTCGCTACTCTTCGCCCGCGACCAATCGGCGTGAGAGATTGGCGACGCTACATGACTCAACGGTCGATGTGCCGTAAAAACCAGCAACCACCTCTCTCTTCCTCTCTCTCCGCACCTCCGGTTTTCCTGTTTCTTGTTGGCCATCTCCCACTCTATATCTTCCATCCTCTCCCTCTGTCTGCCTCCCCATGCGTCTGCCCCGGGCGACACGGGCAGGGCAGGGCAGCACGTGATTGGGTGTCAGGTGGCCGGGTCGGGCCGCGGCGGCAGACGTGTCGTCCCTGAGACCGGGAGCAGTGCACCGGGCTGAGCCATCGAGAGAAAGCGACGCCATAAATTCACACAGGCCGGCCCCGGAAACTGGTCCCGGTCGGAGCGGCGGACCGGTCTGGGCCGGCCCCTTATCTGGCGCCATTTGTTGGGCCAGGGTCGCCGAGGGTGACGCGGCCGCGGCCAACCTGGCGCGCTGGCGCGCTGGCGCGGCCCGCCGACACTGCACACAGGCTCGCTCTCCGCCCGGCCAACAATGGAGCTTCCTCGCTCTTGTGGTAGACACGATCAAATGCATTTCTGTGGTGATGTGCTAAGCATGCGTGTTGCCTCGCCATGCTTGTCAAACATTCAATGTTTGAATGAACATGTTTGGTGCGTTGGTGTTTTACGTTTGCATGTTTGCTTTGTGCAGGTTTACCTAACTAAATGAAGTCGTACGTATGCTTGAATCACAATGTCTGCCTGGTCGGATTTCAATGGAACAGGAACTGCTGCGGCAGGAACTCTCAGATTTCTGGAAAATCAGTGACACTGCAGCACCGTTCAAATCAGTCACACTAAGCACTGTTCAAATAAGTGACACTGCACCATTGTTCAAATAAGTGATACTGCAGCACTGTTCAAGTCAGTGATACTGCAGCACTGTTCAAAACAGTGACACTAAGCACTGTTCAAATCAGTGACACTGCACGACTGCTCAAATCAGTGACACTGCACCTCGGTTCAAATCAGTAACACTGCACCGCTGTAATCTGCTAGGACGAACAGCGCGTGCACATGTGGTGTGGGCTGTAGGACGCAGGCATGCAGTCTTGCATGTTGTCTTTTTGCAAAGCCTGTTCACGCATTCCTTGTGTTTATAACCCGTTACCGGCACCCAGGAGAGGAATGCACTGAGATGCCTTTGGGGGATTTAGTCATTTCATTAATGCGATGTTCAAGACGACCCACACATAAACATTACCTTGGCATATCAGTAGCGCTATAAGAAATAAGACTAACTTGGTCCAAGCTGGCTTTATTAGAAGGTACATTGAGGAGAACAGAAGGATTATTCTTGGGATTATTAGATGCAACACGAAAGGCGACCCCAGGTTGCTACTCTTTTACAATTGGCAGCAAGCGAATGATGTGGTTGATTGGACACACGATATTTCTCTGTACAACAAATTTGATTTGACCCGCGCTTACGTAAGTGAATCACAATAATCCATTAGTACGAAGCAACAAGTTCCACTCAGCTAAAATTTATGGTGACCTGCCGATGCCCAGGGGCAGCGCCACCTGGGGGAAGCAGAGGGGGCAGTCACCCCCTCCCTGCCGTAAAACTTGGGGGCGACGCCCCTGGAAAATAATGCCCCCTGGAGTATGAGGGGAAGCTCCATCCAGGGGAAGCTCCATGCCCTTGGAGCCCCCTGGAGCCTCCTCTCATGCCCCATGGAGCATGATAAGAACCATGTCAAACGGGCCCCATGATGTAAGAGGAGGCCCTACAAGACGTGAGAGGACCGTTTGGAGGTTAGGACACACGTAGAAATCCAAAACCGGCAAAGAGGGTCCAGAAAATGAGACGAGACCCTTAGGACGCGAGAGGAGTCATATATTTTGCAAGAAGCCACTAAAAAATAGTAGAAGTCGTGCCGGGGTACTTGAAAATCATGATATTGACCCACGAACATCTGTCCGGGGCCCCTGAAAATTACTGAGCCCGTGGATACCAAAATGACACGCCCGGACCATGAAAATCAAGCTATTGGCACGACAGGTCGTACCGTTCCCCAACAGTCTCATTGGGACCAAAACAAAGTAAGCCGGGGCAACGAAAAACAATCCGGACATGGATGATCATTCTGGGGTCTCACCAATGACTCCAAAAGCCCCCAGAATGTATTGGACCCGCATAAAGTGTCAAGGCCGCCAAAACTCGCGCTCGGGATCCAAGCAAATGATGTCGGGGCTCAAAAGATAACATTGGATTTTTAAAAACGTCGCATCGCAGCCCTTGAAAATAACATTGGGGTTCCAAAAGGTCGCTTCGGTCCCCAAAAGTTGGAGCTGCTCCAAAAATCAATTCTTAAGTGGAATGTTAACTCTACAGCCTCACAGATCGGGTCAAAGTCCCCCAAATACCCGGTGGGCCCCAGAATAAGTGTGGCGCCGAAAAACAAAATTATCGCACCGGGAGACCGAAGAATCGTACCGGGACCAAAAAAATTCGCAGGACCTCAATGTCCTTTCGAAATAGAACTCAATGTCCAAAACGTTCACATCGAGACTCGATCGAATCGATCCCAGCACCGGGACATCGAGCAGGTTCTGCAAAAATCTACCCCGAGGGGCTTTCTACTCCGAAGAATTTCATCGGCTGAAAACAAATCTTCAATGGCCACATTAGCATATAAAGTGGGTAATTGCCCACTCCCTCTTGAGAGGGATAAGCTTCCAAGAATCGACCAAACAGTGCTCGAATTCCGAGGACTTTTAAATCGGGGTAAGTGGGCCCCACCAAATCCGTTTGCCTCTTCCCTCCCCCTTTGTGCAAATATAGGTACGTCACTAATCCCCGAATAATTTTCAGAAGCATACGCCCATGGGGCAAAGCGAACATTGAGGAGGCAAATTCTTCGTCACATGCATAAAAAACGCTTATGCTCCACATATAATAAGAGGAATGATGTTTTAAATGCATTTTCTACCTACAAACTTGTTTCCTGTGATTTCAGCCTGCATGATTAGAGGCTTTCTAGCACCAATACCTTCTCAACGACATTTGGAAAACCGTACAGTGCAGCGAAAACTATAAGCGTGGCGGTGTGAATTTGAAGGTTTTGTATTTTGCATGCATTGCCAGTGCTCCATTGTCATTTATGCATTGCCGTTCAATGCTTGTTCTTGCCGTGAATTTATTCGCTCGTCATCTTCGCGAAATTGGCGTGCTAGGACTGAGAAATGATAGCTTAAGCTTCCTTATGACATCAAGCTGGTTGTAATGACTAACAGTAGTGATGAATCTAGCTATAGTCGGCTATACTTGGAGGATATAGTTGGTATGGTTCGGGAATGGGAAACATGATTTTATATTGATGTCTTGTTTGTTATTGGCATGGTGCATCCTCCACGCAAAACGCAATAGCAATAATCGTTTTGCACTGAGAACTGAGCCATACCAGGGTATAAGTAAGATGTGGATAATTGCCTAAGTGCCACAACACACCTATGTCTCAATACATTCTCAACCAGAAGAAAGTCTTCCCGCTGGCCTCTAAATTGCAGCGAGCTAGCAGGGCTGGTGCTAAGCATATCTTAAAGATATCTCACATTGATCAATGGGAGATACCTTTAATACTTCTCAACAATTATTCAGAAGAAATAATGTACAAATTTTAAGCCAAATTTACGGACAAGGGCTATATGAGAGTACTTTTTACACGCAAGTCTTATTTCTCATGTGACTATGATCCTCAATTTCCATGTGAAAAATGCAAATGTTTTTTTATAGAAATTTTCGGAAAGACAAGAATTGAAGTTTACAACTTACCTTTTTTAAGCGTTAAGTTTTTATTGTAAGTACATTTTATTCCGATATTATAAGTTCGCTTCTTCCTTGAAGTTGAAGGTGTGCATGCCTTGTATCCTCCCGCGGGATCCTCCTGGACCCTCCGCACTGTGTGGGCACATAGATGAAATCCTCACCAGTTGGGTTCTAATATCGCTTGCGATTAAGGTGTAATTACATTAGATGAATAGGATTGGTGCAATTCATCAAGTTGTGAGTATTGGTTTGAAATAGCTGGAGAGTCAGGGAACTGGGTTCGGATTTAGAATTGCATGGGTCCAACAGTTGGCCCCGTACTACTAAGTCTGTCGAAAATGCAATAAAGCATAGTAGAAATACTCTACTGTCAGTAATACCGAGCATTGTGAGAGAAGATTGAAGAACATTGAAAGGGTTTGAGGGTGGATCAGGCATGACATGTTTCTACTTCCCTCGGCTGAAAAACCGAGGGCATCCAAAAGCGTTCGGTCCGTCTCAGTCTCGTCTATGGAGCAGAGGCACCACCCTTTCGCCCGCTGCATATATGATGGCGTGCAGTTGGTATTGCGACTTTGGGCTGTACAAACCGAACCTCCGTGACGCAGAAACAGGCCGTCAAAGTCCAAGTCGCAGTCACGCAGAAGGCTGTCAACACGACCGACTGTTGGCCGTGTGTCTGATTACGGTGCGCAGGCCGCCGCTCACATGAGCCGCGCCGGACTGTGTGAGCGCCTGGGATGCCGATCTCAGGCTGCACGTCCGATCACGCTCGTCGCGAAAATGACGTCTAGACTCGCTAAACAGAAACTGGCTCATATTTGACGTGTTGGCGCTTCAGCGGCACCCCTCGTCGCCCCAGCCCCTGTCAGGTAATCCGCTCAAAGCGATCACTTGCGCCGTGCAAGTGGCTCCAGCAAAACCAGTCGGAGCTGTGCTCCCTTGTCGACGTAGCCGACGTGGCGGCGGTGTGGTCGCGCCGTCTCGAGGAGGCGGTGGTCATCGAGCTGCACACCGCCGAGGATCTCGGACGGCTGATGGCACATCCCGGCCAGAGACGGGACACGTCACACCTGATCAGAGACGAGGGATGGGCACAGGGATTTGGCTGTATAGGCAGCTGTGTTGGCTGGTCGTAGCGGCGGCTGTGTCGGTGGCCTTGACGGTGGTTGTGTCAGCGGCTGTGTCGGTGACCGTAACGGTGGCTGTGTATTGTCTGTGACTGTTACGGTGGCTGTGTCGGCGGCTGTGACGGTGACGGTGACCGTAGCGGCGGCTGTGTCGGTGACCTTGACGATGGTTGTGTCGGCAGCTGTGTCGGCACCTGTGACGGTGACTGTGACGGTGGCCGTGACGGCGGCTGTGACGGCGGCTGTGTCTGTCACCGTTACGGTGGCTGTGTCAGCGGCTGTGTCGGTGACCGTAACGGTGGCTGTGTCGGCAGCTGTGTCGGCAGCTGTGACGGCAGCTGTGACGGTGACTGTGATGGTGACCGTGACGGTGGCTGTGACGGTGGCCGTGACGGTGGCTGTGACGGTGGCCGTGACGGTGGCTGTGACGGCGGCTGTGACGGCGGCTGTGACGGCAGCTGTGTCGGCAGCTGTGTCGGCAGCTGTGACGGCAGCTGTGACGGTGACTGTGATGGTGACCGTGGCGGTGGCTGTGTCGACGGGACGCGGCGCGGCGGCGAATGTGGAATCGCTGCGACGGTGCCGGCTTTGTTTACCCAGCAGCGACCCGGCACCGACAAACGACATTCTCAGGCGGCGGCGCGCTGTGTCCAGCTGCCAGGCGTCCATCGGCCGCACGCCGGCCCCCACTGTGTAAACAATCGCCGGCTCTGCGGCCGCCGCCCACCGGCCGGCTCTGCGGCGATGAATGGCCGCCGCCGCGCCGCTCTCGGTGCCGGCCGCGCATGTGGCCTCGCGCCCGCGCGTGAGTTCCGCGATCCGGGCGGCCGCCGCGAGAGTCGCCGCGCGGGATGACCTCGCGCTGTCGATCAGGTTACCGGCGGTTACCCACGCTGTCAGGGGCCGACACCGTCCGGTCGACTGGACGCCGCGGCCGTCGACCCGGCTCAGGACGCTGCGGCCGCCCTCGCTCAGAGACGCTGCCGTGCCCGCGCCAGTCCCCACTCCCCACTGCGCCGACGCTGGGATGAGGGTCGGCTCGCGCTCCGTCGCACCCGAGCTGGCGGCGAGGCCGTGCGCCCAGTGCATGGGGTCGCGTGTGGTGCTGGACCGCCTGCTTGGACCATCACTTGGTCGCGTTCTGGGCGTGTGATCGATTGGAAGAAGGGCGCGGTGCCTTCTGTGGGCGCCTGCACGTACCTGTCAGTTTGGACGTACACGTATCATTGTGGACATCACATTTCACAGCCGTCCGCTTCGTACTTAAAATATGCGACTCCAACATAGTGCTGCATAACACTATCCAGGAGCACCAGCAGGATTTGTTATGGGCGCGACCCCTCTGCCTGCTCCCAAAAAGTCGCTATGCCGCTACCGCCTTCGGCGTGCGAAGCGCGCGGGAAATTTCTCGTTTAGCACTGTGCAAATCTCAACCCCGGGCATCTATCTCATCTTAGCATGGCTGGATGTGCTTGGCACAGAGGGAGGGAGAGGCCAGTACAGAAGATACCACAAGTCGTGTGGCCAGATCCTGACCCAGGCACGCTTTCAGAATGCTGCCAGAACAGTGATTGTTCTACATTACCGGCTGCAGCTGCCTAAGCGCAAAGCAGAATAGTTTATTTAAAAAAGGATCGATAGCAAGAGGTTCACGGTTCGTGGTCTTCCGTCTTCACGGTATTTCTTACAATAACAACATTAAAGTTACTTGAATCTTGTCCCGAAACGATGAAATCTAACTATGGATTAGAAAGCTACAGTTCTAGTTGTGCAATGTTTAACCCGTCCCGTCTCGGGGGTCTTCAACTGCCCCCTCTCAGGTTTTTCGCGGATAGTGGACGAACGGCGCACGGCAGCGCGCCCAACTTTAGCATATCTTTTCCCACATCAATTTGACATGCTAATTCAAAACTTCTAGGACAAGTCACCTAAGGTCAACGAGTTAGTGAAGGTCAAGTAAGGTCACCTCCAAAAAAGTTCAACCAGTCGTCACGCTTTAACGAATACAGATATTTTAATGAAACTTTCAGCGTTTGCTTATCTTCAGTGATGCAACAAAACGTACGAGTTGAATGAGTTATTTTTTTCGTTTTTGACTACATATAAATTTTGCGTATTTCCCACATTGCAGTTCAAATAGATGATTCTGGCTAAAGTAAGCATTTCTTACTAGGGCAAGTTGACTTCCAACAACGTTTCTCGGCCTGCTCTACCCATCGGAAAAGGAAAATAAAAGAAAACTTGAAAACTCAAAATTTTGAAATTTACCATTTTTTTGTGGGGGGGGGGGACTTGTAGCCCTGGTCGATTTCGCTGTCCTTTTCTCATTCTAAATAAATCTTGCTTTTCATATATCCCCAAATTGAGCTCTCCAGAGCCAAAAACATAATATAAGTCGTGAAAAGCCGTGAAAATCTAGCACCCCTGGTGACGTCACTTTTGGGGGGAGTTGTTTTGGAGGGTGGACGCGGATCCTACTTGTCGAGCGCTTTCCGATGACACCGCTTTCGTTTTCGTGCGATGCTTAGTTCGGATTTTAGAGAGGGGTCTTCAACCGCCCCCCGAGACGGGGTGGGAGGATTTGACCGGAAAGACGGCGCGGGTTAATAGTCCCAGAGTGAAATTGGTGGCTGAACGGCTGAATTCCGATAATTCGAGAGGTACGTTTAAATGATCAGGATAAGCATGCCTGCTGTCTGTTGTGTCGCTTTGTCAACTTTCTTCTCCCGACACTTCGGAAAAGTAGAATACCTGCGAAGATAATACCTTCATCCAGTCCTGATTCTGGTAGGGTGGTACCACGCATACCTGGATTTGTTCAGCTAATGCGTCCAATGACTAGTTGGTAATCTGCAATTGCAGGTGTTTTATCCTGGGATGAAGCGCAATAAACATCTGTAATCGAAGGTGGACAAATGCATAGTGCCTTCCCTGGCAATTGAAGCTTTTGTACCAACTGCGCAGAGCTTCTAATCCAAATGGAAATGACTGGTTGATGAACGGGCACGCATCCAAAAGCCAGGGTGAAATACTGGCATATATGCAGAAACGTATTTTTCTCCTGACCTCCAAATATTATTTAAATATTATCTTACTTCGGTCTTACCTGATAATTCCAATATAATAATTTGCATTTAGTAATTTCGCAACAAACGGCCATTCGTGTCGCTTAAATGGCCTCGCAATGTTCGACATTTCCAGATGTATTGTATTTTAGGAACACATTTCTTGCGTGTGCAAATACAAGCCTCATTTCCGGACACCAGTTGGAGAAGCAGAGGATCATACCTTTTGTCAATTTGTAATCCCTGCAATGAAATGCTACCTACAAGTAAATACATGCAAAAGCAGAGGAGGTTGATCGTAGCCATTTTATCATTACAACTTGCTAAAGGGCACGCTGTCCATCCACTCAGTAGCCATTTGCATTACTTTTCCATGTGATGAAATTATTTGAATGGAACAGAGAGAAAGCACTGCATTACACGTTGCGACTCAAGCTTCCTGACAGATCCATATTGCAAGACGTAGACGCCAATGAGGATGCGGTTATTCAAAATATTGGCTGAGCAAAATTGATTTAGAGAGAACTCAATCCGTCCTACACCGATAGCATTCATGATTTAGTTCCCCAATACTTCGGGCCCACCAGTTCCTAGTTCTTATTAATTTGCAAAGGATTCGTAACTGAATTAAATTTTCACATGAGTACTAGGTGCATGTAATTAGCTGACACAGGTAAACTTCCATCATGCATTAGCATAGGATGGTACCAACGACTAATGGTTGCACAACCTATCCACGTTTGCAGAGTATGCAGGGTACCAAAGTCATCCAGTTAGCAGGTTCCCGGTAGTGTTTAACCTGTCATTAGTGGAAAGCTGTAAACAAAATTAGATCAGTTCTTTTAAAGTTATACCTGGTTTAAGGTGCGTACAATGCAATTAGAGGGCATCACTGCCGCATTCGACCGAGTACACAAGTCAGCACTAACACACAAACTCCACAAGATAGGACTACGCGGACGCACACTTAATTCTCAACTTCCTCAGAGACAGGACCCTTAGGGTCTGATGCGGCAGTGTCACACCGAACACCACAACTCAGGAGCATGGCCTGGCACAAGTGAGAGTGCTCTCACCAAGCCTCCTCATCTATTTATTTATTTATTTATTTCACAATTCCACGTGCAGTGGCTGTTATGGACAGTCTGGGCATAACTCACAGATATATGCATAACAGTGCAAACAGTGCAACCAAGAAGGGCCCTTGTGGCTCATGGTTGCACTAATCTTTTATGTCTTTATGTCTTTACATGTGGCTTTTGCAGCATTCTAGAGCCGTGGACTTTACCGTATTTACCAAAACAGTGAATTAATTTGCGAACTGTGAGGGGGAGCAATTAGCGGAAGTTGGCTATAGCGCATAAGTACCAGGGAATAATTGGATGCATTCCATGAACACTTGAGGTTAAGATTGCACATCAGCATGTAATCATACAAGGAGAGTCATAACATTCAGCATTTGTGCTTCATTCTGCATGTCGTGTCAGGAAGCTCAACTACATGCATCCACTCAGGACGACTGTGTGTCGATGTGGACCTCAACTGCACCTGTCAGAGGGCTCGACTGAGCGCGTCCGCTCAGCACGACTGTGCGTCAATGCGGACCTGAACCTACACTCTGGCACAACTCGGCGTGCATTCAGCACATCGTATTATATGTTCCTTAAAAAAGGAAGACTCACCTATTGCTATACCATGTATTCCCTTGACCCGATGTATTTGTCCACATGCAGATATTTCTAGCCGATTAATCAATCAAACCAGCACCAAAAAATACTTTACAATTTATCCGAAATCAAACAGGCGAACCATGCTCTTCACCTTCCAGAACCAAACACTGGAATGCCATTAGTAATTCATAGGCCGTTCCCGTTGGTCGATCGTCGTTCATTACCAGCTAACGTTGGGGTGGGTCAAGGGCATGCCCGCTTACTCTTCTTCGAAGTACAAAAGCGTAGGGCATGGCGGAAGATAGCAATGACATGTGGCAGCCGAGAAACGTTTCACTTGACATGTAAATGTGACAAGCATATGCCCTTCGCTCAAAATTTTTCTGTAAAACTTTACTTCCTGTCAACTGCCTAGTCCCCAGTAAAACTCTGGATATGGGTAGGCACAGCTTAATAGGCACGAAGTCACATACCACTTGCCACTTGTTCATTATCCGCCGCAAACGACAGCCGACATAGAACAAGACAACCTTACACAGCTGTCTACATCGTAGTGAAAAATGCACTCTTCAGCTTCCAACAGTTTAGCCTGGTCATGATCGAAATCGATAATGCGTCTACATCTGCGACCTCATTGCGCGAAGGAGTCGCAACCATTCTGATTGGCTCATCGTAGGAAGCGTTGACGCCACACAGTGCATGAACACGTTGGGCAATAGTGTCTTATGTGTTTGCGATACCATGTGCGGAATACGTTTTGGGCAATCAAAAGGGCCTGAATAGTTTTCAGGTATGCTTCTGTCTCCCAACCGAAAGATTGTGGTTTCAAGTCCCACATCCCGCTGCTGTTCACCTGCGACCGATTTGCGTGAGATATCGACGAAGCAATATGACCCAACAATCGGTGAGTCTCAAACATCAATAGCGCCAACGGGCAGTCAGAAGCCGCAAATAACTTCAAATTGTGTGGAATACTCAAAATTGGGACAGTATGGCATTGGTATGTTAAAAATACTACTACGTACGAATTGGGAAATGAATCATTTAGCTATTACTGACGAAAGCAATGTACCACAGAACGCGTGCGCTTATTTTCCTGTTTCCTTCGTAATGCTGCAGCACAGCGCGACAGAGTGCGATGTGCAATGTGACATGCGATGTCGTGTGGTAATCTTGCCTAAGACTAATCCTACTACTTCACGCTTGTTGCCCTTGCAGGATATGTATATGCTAGAAAGTGCAATATAAGGATAAAGCATGGATATGCATACATATATGCACACACAAACACAGACACACATGTATATATATATATATATATATATATATATGTGTGTGTGTGTATATAGAATACATATGCACGCATGATACATGGGCTGTCGCTAGGAAAGGAGGTTGAGCAGCCCATCCACAGACCACGGCAGACCTTCCCGCGACACAGACGGCACTCCCAAGAATGTGGTCGCGCCCGGTCCCGATAAAAATCGGGCCTGCTGCGGCGGCGTCTGCAGTTTTGAGCGGCGTCTGGTTTCGGTCAGGGCGGGACAGGTGCGCGCGCGCGCGCGCCATCTAGCGCGCCACCGAGTTTTCCGTGGCGCCAAACAATTACTGGTATGGCCACGGTCGCAACGTCAATGCTCACACAACAATGCTGATATCTTTCGCTTTTCATGGAATAATTTGCATGAAATAGCATGCAATCGATATGATTGTGGTTGTCACCACATTCTGTGCTACATATGTTTGGCGAATAGAAATGTTACTACGCTGACGCATAAGATCTACAATTTTCGGCTCACGTTATCATTGTTGGCCAACGGGTGACATTTTCAAGGGCACAGGAGTCACATACCCAACACATATTTTTGGTGTTCAGTGAATGTCGGTTTCTGATGATTCGACGGAAATAAGTAAACTTACCAGGTACGGATCCAGGAATCTTGACGGGAAAATTTGTCTGGAAGCATGCCACTGATACCTAAGACTTTAAGATGTGTCTACTAGGGTGTCTCTGGAGCATTATTTTCCATATGAAGGCTGGAAAAAATTGGTAACCTCGAACGTTTTTCAAGGACACAAGAAGCAGTCTTTTCCACACAGGGGAAGGGAGCTTTCGACCGAAAAATTAACGAGGGTGCACTCGAGCGTCCTGAAAGAGCGCCATTCACAGTCATGCCACGTCTCCACAAGGGGGGGAGGACACGTGTCCCCTGTGCCTCACCTTCCATCCGCCCCTGGTAAGTTTGAATAACTTCCGCGTAAATTTTGTGTTGAAGATAGACTACGTGAATCTTAAGCAGGTTTCAAAACGCATTTGAAATGTTTACGTGACGTCATCGCATACACAAAAATCCTGGCACATTCTACTAGAAATCTCGCACATTTCTGCCAACGCCACTAGGGCTGGAACTAGAAAGCCTGCTAGGTTTCGTTGTAGCCTTTAGTATTAGTACCCAGGCCTACACGATGCCTGGAGATATGCTTTGAAGATAACTTGGGTGAATCAGACAATCCTGGCATGATCAGCGGAAGCACCGTTGTCGTGATGCTGTGAAATGTGTTGAGATGCGTAATGAGAGACGAACAATGTTTTATTCGTCTTCTCGTATCCAGTGGTCAGTGAGTATTTCGAAATGCGCAGTCCACGACCCTAATTAAACGGATGTACTTTAACCGTTGGTGCAGAATCTGAATCGTTTTTCCTCGTAAAATCCTGCATCTGTGCGCCCTCAACAAAAGCTGGCATATGCCCTTGAGGTCAATCACTGTAGGGAAATGTAACCAATAGAAAAAGCTGAAAGCATTGTCTACGTGAACTTTGCTGAACACAAATGGGAACGGAAAGTTTTGTACCAAATCATTGCCGTTGGATGACATCGTAAATACTTCGATTCTGATGAACTATTTTGCCTTGTTTTGCATAGTCACTTACCCGCAATTCAAAACTGGAAAGGTATAAAATACATTATCTATTTGCAGTTCATTTGAGCAAAAGAAAAGAAAGCCATAATATTGCTTACAACGCTCATCTCTGAGTGTGGCAATAATTTCAGCAAAATAAATTAAAAGACATTCTGGTGTCCCATGCAGCGTACTTGTACATGTACAGCTAAAATAATGTTTGATATACTTATGACATGATACAACACATTCCTAGAATATGGTAATGCGGTCTGAGGTCCTTTTAATAAGGCGGACCAGAAAATGGTTGAGAGAGAACAGCGCCGAGCAACCAAGTTAGTGCCGGAAGTCAGACACCTTCCTTATAAAGATCGCCTACAAATATTACAACTACATTCACTGCAATACAGGAGGCGTCGTGGTGACATGATCCTCATGTACCAACTGTTCCATGGTCTCATCGGTTTACGCCAAGAAGACATGGCTCGGTTGTCACCACACTTGTCCACCAGAGGCCACTCCTTGAAGGTGGCGAAGCCTGCTGCATTTTCAAGAGTGAGACGTAACCATCTCTCCCAGAACAAGTAGTCCGTTCTGATACTCTGAACCAGTTCAAGACCAGAATAGATGCATTCTGGTTCCAACAGCGATTTGATTATCCATCCTGAGATGTGTTGTGTAGTATGCTTTGAGTCACCTTGTGTATTTCCAGTTCGAGCTTGATGTGATCGGGTTAAACAGGCCCTTGCCTCTTATGAATCCCGAAATATATATATATGATATGATATGATATGATATGATATGTTGCAGGCCCCACGCCAATGGGCATCACCTCGACTGAGAATAGTGTGGATACGTCCACACCCAGCTCCTACCTAAGAAACAGCATGATTCTGAATGCTTACATATAAAAACGTCTTAAAAGAAGGTTGAGCTCCCTCACTCCACATGGCAGAACTGCCTCACGACACAATTACCGGATCCATGTCACAAAGGGAGGAGTGGCCGAGCGTAGCTGGACGTGCCACAAGTATGTACGGTCCCTGCACTGCACGACTTCCGAGCACGTTGTGCCAGCACTCCTCGCCGTTTTTTGGGAATTAGTGTAGTCTTTAATCCTAAAGGTAAATTTAATGCCTGGTCTAATGTGCTTTCTTAGCACAAACACCTGGTCGCCTGGCTGCAGTGATTGTACACCTGCAGCGTGTTATTAGTGCACTCCCAAAATCCTTTCCGCAGCTGCCGGCTGGTCTGCTTCTCAGCCGGATCCGCAGCTGCCCACTGGTCTGCTTCTCAGCCGAACCACGGGGCCGGGTGTCGAGGAGCCACGGCCAGCTGCACCTCATTTAGCCCCCATTTCAGCTTCATATGTTTCAGGAGCCTAAACAGCAGCAGGATCTGTCTTCAGGCCCTTGCGACAGTTCATATTTCAACTAATATGCTTTCGCCATCGCGATTCATCGTAATGATCAGACCAATGTAGCTCATAAATTCCAGGAACGAGTCCGGCAATGCCTTCTTACCTTGAATCAATAGACGAGTTATGTTAGAAACATCCACGTCTTTTGCCTTTACTTGAGGTGACTGAATACATGCTAAGTACATTCGGCTGCACATTTGTATCGCACCTCACGGTTCAGCGGTTTATATGCAATCAAGCATTAAACTCATGATTCGTTGCAGGTATGCACAATTCAAAACAGAGGGACGCATTATACTATGGGCTGATGAAGATGGATTTGAGTTTCATAGGCATGAGCTCACACCGACAGCAATTCCACTTAGTTCATATTTCTCAACTTCCAAACCTTCACGGGTGACAAGTATTTGATTCATCCATGTGGTAGACCGCACACCTGCTGAGCCAATTATTTCTTCATGGGATCGAAACAACCGGTTTCCTCACTGAGGTTGCACACCGTGCAACATATTTCCTCGTTGCTTGCATGACCACCAAGGCTGCATGCCTCTTGCGACAAGGAGCCGAGGGCCAAGCAGACCCAGTAATGAAGCATCACCTCCAACAGAGGGGCTGTGGGTTCGAGGCTCGTTGCCTCCGGCCCATTTGGCCATACATGACTAATTGAATGGATTTATTTGGGACGCCAGACGTTCCATAACTTGAGAGTGACATAAGTAACCAAATCATAGTCACATAGTGTTCGGTCTTAATAAGGGCCACAGGGGGCCATCTGGGTTGAGCCTGTAAAGGAAAGATACTATCAGTCTGCACAAAAAGATACTCAGAAACCCAACCAATACCCATACTAAATTTCAAATAAACTATCCACCAGTACTTATTCTCAATACTCGCCTGTACCAATAAAAAATCAGAATTATCGCTGGGGTGACTTTATGAACCAGGGTTCCATTGCTAAACGGAGCTTGTTGCTCGAACCCTGACCGCGCCACCCGATTCATGAATTCCAGTTCAACGGCAGAATTTAGACCGAAAGCTTAACCCGCTCCGTCTCGGGGGGGGGGGGTCTTCAACCGGCCCCCCTCAGGTTTTTCACGGATAGTGAACGAACGGCGCGCGGCAGCGCCGAAATTTGGCATGCCTTTCCCACATCAATTTGGCATGCTGTTTCAACATTTTGCAGTCAGGTCATCTAGGGTCAACGAGTTAGTCAAGGTCAAGTGAGATCATCTCTAAAAAAGTTCAACCGGACGTCACACTTTAACGGATACAGATATTTTAATGAAACTTTCAACGTTTGCTTATCTTTAGGGATGCAATAAAATATACGAGAGGAATTTTTCATTTTTTTCCGTTTTTGACTACATATAAATTTTACATATTTGCTTATTGCCGTTCAATCTGAAGATTCTGGCTAAAGTACATTTTTATTAGGGCACGTTGACTTCCAGCAACGTTTCTCGGTCTACTCTACCAATTAGAAAATTAAAATTAAAGAAAACTTGAAACCTAAAAAATGTTAAATGAAAAAAAGAAGAAAAAATGGGGATGGGGGAGGGAAATGTTATCGTCCTAGCCGATTTCGCCGTCCTTTTCTGATTCCAAATGTTTTTTTATCTCTCAAATGTTCCACAAAATGAACCCCTCGGAGCCAAAAACACAATGTAAGTCGTGAAAAGTTGTGAAAATCTATCCCCTAGTGACGTCACTTTTTGTGGATTTTTTAGGAGTAGATCCGGACCCTACTCGTCGAGCGCCTTCCGATGACACCTCCCCCCCCCCTCCCCCCGAGACGGGGTGTGAGGATCTGACCGGAGAGACGGCGCGGGCTAACGTGCCGTCAATGCACCGACACGGCCGCCCGGTAGCTCGTCCCCGGCCTCATCGGGCCAGCTGCCAACTGACCCTCAAAGCCAGGGGCTAAATGCGAGCGCGTGAAGCGACTCGAACCCTGTGTTGCCAAGACAGTGGAGGCCAGTGCAGGCCATCGCTCTAACCAACCGGGCTACAGAGGCGGCGATTCTCACCCACGAATGCCTATCTGGCCCTATTTATTCGATGAGGCGTCACATACGCGTAGATCGGGTGCCCCAGGAATAATTTTCATCCCCATTCACGCCTGTTCCATGTATACCTACTAGCATAAACCTCATCCTACCCACCAGTAATTATAACCCCAAAAACAAGATTATACAGCCTAAAAAAATGTGGCCACCTCATTAAAAAAGAGTCAATGAGGGACTCCCCACAAAATCAGCAAGCAGCCTATGTCACTGCTCAACCACCCTTTGACTGAACACCTGACGTTGCTTAACTGTCCTACATCTTGACTTGTCTAACCTGGATTGATGACCAATTTGTGATGATCGAAATAGAAGGGCATAATTCAGATTGGCTTTATCTAACGCTCTAGCGACTTTATTCATTTCTGTCATATAACCCCTTACTCACTTATGCCTGAGTGAGTGCATATATAACGCAATGAACCTTTCTCCATATTCTAAGTTACCTAGTGCGTCAATAAGTCTTGCTTCTCGCTGCACTCTTTCTACCATAACTATATTTATATATAGGCAAGAGCTGTGACTGTACAAAATGCTCTAGGTGGGGTCGCACATAGACGATGAGTACAATTTGTATGACTTCCTTGCCTTACCTTAAACACATGATAGTGATTCCCAGCATTCTGATTGCCCTGTTCTTAGCTGAGTTAGATGGCTTTTTGCTTCAAAGTCATTTGAAACTAACACACCTAAGTTTCTTTCCTCTTCATTGACATCCAGCTACCTAATTGGCGACTTGGCGAAATGTCATTGTATATTCAAAAGTCTCACCTCCAGACCCCAGATGCATAATATTACACTTCTGATATTCGAAAGACATCTGCCATCGATCAGCCCACATTTGTATGTCATCCAAGTCTAGCTTAACATTATTAGATTAATCACTACTGTTAGTCATTCCTACCAGCTTGATGTCATCAACAAATTTGAACACCATATAGCTCGCCGGACCTCATTATTGCTCACAAAGATGATACAGAGAAGTGGACCTAGAACAGAGCCCCGCGACACTCCGCACACAAATGACTTCTATTCAGATTTGCTTCCATTTAACACCACCCTTGGTTTTCATTCCCTTAATCATTCTTCAATCCAACCTAGAACTTGCCCATCAATCTCATGCCGCTGATGAATTAGACCCCTGTGTGGAACTTTACCAAAAGCTTTACTGAAGTCTATGTACATATCTATCCTCCTTTGATTGTCCACTTATCTAGCTACATATTCCATGAAATCCAGTAAGTTCGCTAAACAAAATCTCCCAGATCGAAATCCACAATGGGATTCCTTAAAAGGTTATGCCTATTTAAGTGAATCTGACCATTCTCTTCGGCCAGATTTGCAGTGCCTTGCAAACTATTAAGGTCAGACTGACTCTCCTACACACTTATCACTCTCCACATTTTGCAAGCATCTAAACCCATCAACTCCTCTTCCCAATTAATTTCTCCATTATCGTCCCGAATTCGTTGTAATTCTCATGCGCAAACTTTGGAATCCATACTTCTAACAATTCCTAACAATAGGGTTCTCCCATGAACTGTCCTACTTATTTCTTCCTGCATCAACCTGTCAATGTTTTCATCATTGTCTGCTGGCCTATATAATACCACAATCCTTAATTTAGTTCCATCCTTCAGGATGATGTCCAATCACAAGGACTTTATTCCTTACTATATACTATCGTATACGGTATTGCAGTTGATCACTTGCCTCACATAGTGTGTGCACAATGAGGGAGAGTGTGTATGTGGTGTCGATACATACGTGTGTGTCCAGTGGGGGAGGGCATAAATGTGGTGTAGGTGATGCCAGTAAACACTTGTGTGTCCAGTGAGGGAGGGCGTAAATGTGATGTAAGTGATGCCGATACACACGTGTGGGTCCAGTGGGAGAGGGTCTCGGGGCGTGCATGTGGTGTAGGCGATACCAATACATACGTGTGTCCAGTGGAGGAGTTAAGGGAGCCGTATTGGCGCTAGTACACACATGTGTGCCCAGTGCCAATACGTGAATGTGGTGTCAGTGATGTCGATGCATTGCCAACCTGGCATTTTGACACCTGAAAATTAAGCGATGTCGAGGTAGTGATCTTAGAGACAACGCATTCTGGAAGAATTAATGGAACAAAATGAACTATTGAATCTTAGAAGGAAATAATAGAAAACAGAGGGTTATGAAATGTTAGAAATGTTAAATCGACAGCCTTCAACATATTGCTGCAGCGTCGCTGACATTACTCAATCATGCGATAATCTGCTAAGTTTTGGAACAACTGAGAATTTGACGCAATTTTCCGCAAGATCGGTGTGTTTGTCGTTCTGTAATGTTCTGACTATAATATTAAGATTATGTACCGACTACGATATCTAAGAGCAGAATAATAAAAAATATAAAAACCCCGGGACGCAGGAGGAAACAATGGTGTGTGTGATAAAAAACAAAAAAAAGGGGGCTGTGGGGGGGGGAAAAAAAAAAAAAAAACAAAAAAAAAAAAAAAAAAAAAAAAAAAAAAAAAAAAAAAAAAAAAAAAATAAGGTGGGAAAAAAAAAAAAAAAAAAAATGGTGAGGGGGGGCGGCGTCAAATTAGCCAGTGAAAGGAATGGTTTTGACGTGAATCTTGCGAAGCCCAGAGCTGTCCTGATCATGTTTTTTTACAGGCATGCATATCATTGTCAGAATCGGTAACCAACCATTGAGTAACATTTACGGAATGCTTTTTTACGTTGGCCGTCGTAATCTCACATATTGGCATCACTAATTCCGGAGTGAAATGGCCCAAGATTTACCGCGTGCGTCCGACGCGGTTCGTTCACCTGCCGAAGGGAAGCCTGTTGCCATGCTGACTGGTGCGCCAGTTTCAAACCAGGCGCCAATTTTGAACTGCACCGGTCGCTCCGGTCGAGTGTCCGTTTAGGTGTCGACCGGCCGCGCCCGTCTTCCTTATGCAGTCCTGAAGCCACGCTGGAGGTGCCGCAAACGCGGCCGGCAGTGGCACGCTGCAGTTCTACACCGAACACTGACCACCAGGGTTCGAAACGAGACCAATTTTCCGAGCTCAGCCCAGCCTATAGCCGTAGCCATGAGGCCCGGGCTCTGCCCGAGCCATATCGAGGCCCGTCAAGTTTGCTATGGCCAACCCTTAGCCAGCCCGGCCCACTCACGACATGTAAAATATTCAAAGCAATTTCAGGAGTTCGTGATCGATTTGTTCTGCTCTTGTAAACAATTGCTCGAAGCCTTGAAGGACTAGCTTAGTAAATTTTGAAAATCGTACATTAATATCGGTAGTTGTTACAGCTGTCTTCCTTTATTCTCTAAAACATAGAACATATATTTAGGTAGCAGGATCTACCTGAATAAATCGTATCTGATATCCACCCCTCACTATAGGCGTAGGTCTCTGAAGATTATTGTGAGGATATAATACATGATGAACCCATTAGGCGGATCCAAATGGATTGAGGGATGGGGCATACCAGATAAGGCCCCATGTTAAACATTGATATTATTGGGAAGGCAAAACTAACATTGAGGATGAACAAGTTCCCTCCCACGAGCATGCAACGCTACCCCCTCCTCCTTGGAAATGACATACGAGCAGATATCACACACTGCAAATATACTACAAATTACTCTGGCAATATAATTTCCTTCAACTAAGCCATACAGAAGCAAGCCTATGCATTCTACGCATGCACTGCTGGGAGCTCTTCTTATACAATCATGCATTCTCTATAAACAAGGAAGGCCTTTTCAGGTATCGTCCAAGTTGATATCACTACCTGTCTCAGTGCACATACCTTCTCCATCATACTGTTCAAAGAAATTACAAGCTAGCTTACGTACCTACTCTCTTGGCTGGTTCTTTGCTATATTGGATGCATTGGCTCTGTTTGATCATGTAGGTGGGGGCATTCTCGGTAATTAACATTCACAATTGTAGAAAATGTTTGAGGGTGAGGTTATGCTCACTCGCATGTTTGTACAGTCTCCACCCGAATAGATAGGTGTCCTAGATTTATAATCATACAGTCGGTCAAGAACTTCAAAATGAGGACCACATGACATAAACTAATAGATCATGGTGCTGGAATTGTGAAAGACAGCTCTTTGGAGTTCAGCAGCCAAGGTGTTGTTCGGATGTGCTCACGCAAGTTAAGCACCAAAGCAGAATGGCCATGGCCACACATTGAACCAATCAGACGAGAGAAATACTTGGATCTTGTCGTCAACATTCAACTCCTGTGTTACCAACTCCCGGTTAAAATAAAAAATAAAAGGCTTAGATGCAGTTACTTAAACATTGCTGGATGTCCTAGAAACATTTTTTATGTTTTGGACAGAACTCGACAAAAAAATCGATCGATTCTCGGACCTCCATAATTATTTGAGAACGAATTAGTGTTTTTCAATAGCATTCAAATATACTCACATTAACCCATGGAATATATCAAATTGTCAACATCAGCCGGCTCAATTTTCAGCTGCGTCAAAGATCGGGCTGCTCATGTTGTGTGGAGGTAGGACAATGAGATCAAATCAGCATGAACCGATCAGCGACGTCATTTTTTGCAAAAGCTGTTATTTGCTGCTTTCATTCTTTAGTCAGACATGTTAAACATCGATTGAACAAGGTTGAGCTCCGATCTGGTCAAATATTTCTTACATCACATCTAAGTTCGTGTGATGTAAGACACATCACATCACAGTTCCATTGTGCACATCAAAACACCAAAACAAAAATCGGGGCTAGGATGGATAGTAGGCGGAGCACAGGATTGGAAAGCAATTGGAAATAAATATTTAAATTGGTATGTCCATACATTCCATGGAATGCCAATATAACATTAAAAAAACACCGATGATCTGTTCACAGCTTTTTTTATCGGATGGGCTACCGAGTTCATGGAGTTATCATTATGCCGGGTCTGCATCATGCCGAAATCAAAAGTATGCTCGAGAGTAACCTGTAATGAGTTGAAGTTCTCAGGTATTTAGGTACTTATTTCGCAATTCCTGTGTTTTTCGTCAGCCACATGGTGTGTATTTCACTGACTTTTGGACTGGTTTTAATGTTCAGTGGAATGCTCAGAGAAAAACAACCGGTCACTTGTGGAGATTTGATGTTTAAGGATGAATGCCAATGTACTACTCATGGGTTCATAACTACCATTCGTACCGACCACTAGTGTTCCAGGTAAACATTTTCCTGGTGATAGTGTGCATTTCGATATTTTTTTGGGGGGCACTATTCCATCTACATTTACATTACCTAAATGATGTGTTCGGACAGTTTATTTCTTTACTTGGACATACTTCAAGGAGCAGAGATGTAGGTAGAATGGCAACTGGCGTCATCCAAGCAAATGTCACTGCATATCTAACTGGAAATATTCTTTCTCAGGTCTAAAGACACAAAGCCATGAAAAGGTCCCCACCAGGTTAGAGGTGGGTAGGACACTTAGGTTATGCTACGTTTCTTTGGATTTTGTATCGGCTGTTACAGGTATATTGGAATTATAGGTTAATTAAGGACATTACTGAGTACATGGTACCATATGATCCGACGTCTCGCATGTCTGTCATATCAAATCTGTTATCAGTTGTTCTCTTTATTAAAGTTTTTAAGCCGTGTTTTTCTTAAGTTGGATTTACTTTCATTTTAACAGTAAAAGTGCAGTAAAATCAACACAATGGAAAACCATGCCCGGCCCAGCCCAGGCCCGTTTATCTATCTAACAGGTGTGCTCGGCCCTACCCGTACCCAGGCCTGGTGGCGGCAGAACTGCAGTTTTACACCGAATACAACCCTGCACCGGCTTATGATGTAATTCGATTACATTCCAATTCAAATAGTCGTCATTCCATTGAGAGAACTTCAGCAAAAGAAATTGAAAATGAGTTTCCGCTTCGGTGACGAACTGCAAGTAATAAAGCAGTGTACAACTATGTGCAGTTAATAAAGCAGTCACACCATGTGCAGTTAGCGTTATGGGCTCCCAGATACGCTAAGGCAGTTAAACATATTCGAATGTGTGACTGTGGACTGTGCAAGTATGGTGCTACAGGTGTGGAGCAATGTAGCTATGCAGCGTCCCGAATAATTCCTTGACACCATCAGATGAAAACTACCAGGTGACGCGTGGCGAGGAGCTTGGATCCAGGCTCGAGGTCCATGGAGGTGGGGCTCATGGAGATCGGGCTCATGGAGGTCGGGGATCATGCAGGTGGGGCTCATGGAGATCGGGCTCATGGGGATCGGACTCATGGAGGTCGGGCATCATGCAGGTGGGGCTCATGGAGATCGGGCTCGTTGTGATCGGGATTATGGAGGAAAGGGCTCATGGAGATTTGACTGATGGAGATCGGGGCTCATGAATATCAGGCTCGTTGAGATCGGGCTCATGGAGGTCTGGCTCATGGTGAGGGGAGCTCATAGAGATCGGGCTCGTTGAGATCGTGCTTATGGATGTCGGGTCTCATGGGGATTGGGCTCTTGGAGGTCGGGGCCCATGGAGGTCTGGCTGATGGAGATCGGCGCTCATGGAGGTCGGTTCGTAGTCTGTCGGCCGGTTCTGACGCGCCACAAAAACCGGGCGGCTGAAGTGGCGCAAGAAGCCGCAGCGCATGACAATGCGGGCGGCGGCATCGGCGTCGGCATCGTCCCGGGCCGCGGGCCGGGCGACGCGCCGGCAAAAACGAGCCGTGCGCGGCGCGCCGCGCCCGCCGCGAATCAGCCACGATGACGGCCGAAAAGATGCGTCACCGCGCCGAGACGCGGCGCGACAAAAACCCAGCGCGCCGGACGGCCTCGGCGCGCCAGAAAAACGGCGACGTGACGAGGCGTCTCGCGGCCACGTGACGTCGCGCCCTGCAGAGGGAGCCGGCCCGCGCGGCGCCTGGCCGCCGTGCCAACTCGGCTGGCGCAGCGTCGCCGCCAGAGTCGGCGCAGCGTGCGGGAGGAAGCTGCGACACGCCCAGTGGTCTGGATCAGTGATCCGTTGTGAACGTGTGAACGGAGTTGTGGATTCGCAGTGCAGTTTCCACACCACAATATGGACCCGTTAGCTAGTTAGTTATGGGGATTTACGGGCGCGTTGAACATATTGCGAGCATTCTCTATGCGTCCTACTCAATTCTTAAAGTATGCGCAGGCATGATACCATGGAACATTCATTTTATTTTGATGTGCAAATGGCCGATAATTTCTGCAAAAAGGCTTAACATGACAATTGAAGCCTGGTTGTCCAGCATGCCCGAATATGTTTGAAACCTAACAGTAGTCCAGTGTCCAGTGTCATAGCAGTGTTATATGCGTTTCGTAACGTAACTTCTGCACAGGTAAATGTTGTACAATAAATGTTGTTCAAGTTATTGTACAAGTGGCATATTGTATAAGACATGGCTGTCACACGTAGCAGAAAGCAACAGGTGGCATAGCAGCGGTCAATCTGCAGTCGAATCACCTAATGTCTCCTTGACTTACGCTTTGACGATGGCCACTCTCTCACTTTCGGTTTGGGTGTCTTTAGCGTGCTCCTAGGTGGCGCGTTTCACATGTTTTGCCACTTGTGATATGTAAACAAAAAACACCTACGAAGTAATCGGTTGCCGAAAGAGAGAAGGCAGGCTTTGTGTCTTGTAAACTCACAGCTTGGCCACAGCACCGACCAATCTGCTCTTGCAGTTCCGACATGGCTTGAAATCAAACATAACTTTCCAGCTTCCCAGCTCCCCTACATGCGGTCAGATGGATAAGAATGTTGCTCAGTAGCCGATGGCATAGATATAACTTAGTCAATGCTAAAATAATGTTCAAGAGTGTCTCTGAATACAACAAATTATGATTCGTTGCATACCTCAACAAAACACACTGTATATGCCCTGGTCAGCTCACATGTACATACACACAGCCCTGGGTCCGTAGAAGAATGCGAACAGCATTCTAATATATGAGTGCACAGTCAACACCCGACAGACAGACAGACAGACAGACAGACAGACAGACAGACATACAGACAGACAGACAGACAGACAGACAGACAGACAGACAGACAGACAGACAGACAAGGAGGGAGATAGATGTGTGAACTGGGGTGTCGCACTCAAGTACTGTTGATGCAGTGACATCAATTTCAGGCCACACCAATTGCCGAGGGAGGTCAGTAGTTATTCTATGACATGCTCCTAACTCTTCTCTGGCTCTCGTCGAAGAGTCTCCAGTTCCGGACCGAGAGCGGAAAACACCGGTCCGTCCATTATCTGTGGAGAGTCCGCGCCGGACGTAAAAACAGCCCGATAACCGGCTCTGCCTGGACATTGACACAGCTTAAGAGAGGAAAGCAGCCCTGGGTGCTGTCGTCTCAAGGCCAGTAGTGGCACGTGAGCCTCAACGGAGTGGTTAGTTAGTTATTAGGGTTTTTTTGGCGCATCAACTGCATTGGTTGTACAGCGTCCATAGCGATCAACCTCAGCAGGGAGACTGGATGCTGACGTTTAAATGCGTCAATGGCAACACGCAGAAAACAAATGTACGGTGCACCATACTCAGAGTACGTTTCCCGCTTTTACTCCAACCACTGTGTCCCACAAATGCATAATATATCTGCGACTTAATCAGTGAACGACATAGAAGCAGAAGCGTCTTCTGATCAGCACGCAGGAAAATACTGAAACACATTTGAAAATATTTAACGCTCGAAAGCATGTGTCAAAAAGTATTTTGAAATACGCTTTATAATCCAAGCGAGAGTTAAAATGCACTCCTCGTGCAAAGTTGGAAAATGGCTGCGTGGGCACCCACTGCCCAGAAAGCCTTAATTCCAGTTCACCACCTGGCTGATTTACACGAAAAAATGCAATGCCACCGTTTTTGCTGTGGATAATCTAAAACCACTGAAAGCATATCACTTCTCGAACTTCACTACAGCCCTATTGAGGGGGCGGGGACGGCTGAGTGGTTAATGTGTTGGGTTCTGGGTACCAAAGGTCTCTGGTTCAACACTCGCGCCGCTCGGGACATTTCCCAATACCGCGGCCCACAGGCGAGACAGTGTAGGCGGCGTCATTAGCCGTAAATATGCATAAAGTGCGTCGTGAACCACCCAATAAACAACAAACAACAACAAATAAACAGCCTTGTTGAGGCTGTTGTTTTATGACCGTATTGTGGAATTAGGTCGTAGTGTGCCTCATAGACTGTGCTATAGGTACATGGTGCTTGAGAGAACAGGCCCCATGGATCTCTGCGTGTTCAATACACCACTGCATGGATCCACATTACCGTCTGCAAGTAATGTGGCTACCTTGCTTACTCAAAGCCGAAAACCATGTTTTTTAGTCAGGTTCAAATTAAGTTACACCATTCCGGTTTGGATCAACTGCGTCTGATCCCATTCCGGGATGCTGGTGTCCCGGTGTCCATGTGTCCAGGTACACTCCCATCTTCCAATGTGGTACATCGTTCTCTCTCCCTGTCTCTCTCTTTCTATCTCTATATCTATATTTATATCTATCTCTATCTCTATCTCTATTTCTATCTCCATCTATATCTCTCTCTCTCTATCTAGATATCCGGTATCTGGTGTCCAGGTGTCGTATTTACACGCCCGCCCGGCAGTATGACATACCGTTCCCTCCCTGTGGGGCTGGTGTACTGTTGTCCTGTTGTCCAGGTGTCCAGGTGTCCAGGTATTTACACACCCGCCCACCAGTATGACACACCGTTCCCTCCCTGTGGGGCTGGTGTACTGTTGTCCTGTTGTCCAGGTGTCCAGGTGTCCAGGTGTCCAGGTATTTACACACCCGCCCACCAGTATGACACACCGTTCCCTCCCCGTGGGGCTGGTGTACTGTTGTCCAGGTGTCCAGGTGTCCAGGTATTTACACGCCCGCCCACCAGTATGACACACCGTTCCAACTCTGCGGGGCTCAGACAGACGCCGAACGCATGCCAGTATGGCATACATTCCGGTCCCCGGTCCTGTCGACCAGCGCACCGGAGCGCTCGTCTGGTCGTGACCGTGCACACCCCAGGCCGATCCCGACCACCCAGACTCGAGAGGCATCCCCAGCGTGACGAGGTCACTCGTCACGGCTCCCGCCATAGCGGCAGCGTGGTCGCCACACCACAGCGGCAGCGGCACTCTTCCCGGCACCGTTCCCGCCACGGCCATAGCGTGGTCACCTCCCCGGCACCACTCCCGCCACAGCCACAGCGTGGTCACTCTCCCCGGCACCGCTCCCGCCACAGCCACAGCGTGGTCACTCTCCCCGGCACCGCTCCCGCCACAGCCACAGCGTGGTCACCTCCCCGGCACCGCTCCCGCCACAGCGTGGTCACCTCCCCGGCGCCGCTCCCGCCACAGCCACAGCGTGGTCACCTCCCCGGCACCGCTCCCGCCACAGCCACAGCGTGGTCACCTCCCCGACACCGCTCCCGCCACAGCCACAGCGTGGTCACCTCCCCGGCACCGCTCCCGCCACAGCCACAGCGTGGTCACCTCCCCGGCGCCGCTCCCGCCACAGCCACAGCATGGTCACCTCCCCGGCACCGCTCCCGCCACAGCGTGGTCACCTCCCCGGCACCGCTCCCACCACAGCCACAGCGTGGTCACTCCCCGGCACCGCTCACGCCACAGCCACAGCGTGGTCACCTCCCCGACACCGCTCCCGCCACAGCCACAGCGTGGTCACCTCCCCCGGCGCCGCTCCCGCCACAGCCACAGCGTGGTCACTCTCCCCGGCACCGCTCCCGCCACAGCGTGGTCACCTGCCCGGCACCGCTCCCGCCACAGCGTGGTCACCTGCCCGGCACCGCTCCTGCCACAGCCACAGCGTGGTCACCTGCCCGGCACCGCTCCCGCCACAGCGTGGTCACCTGCCCGGCACCGCTCCCGCCACAGCGTGGTCACCTGCCCGGCACCGCTCCTGCCACAGCCACAGCATGGTCACTCTCCCCGGCACCGCTCCAGCCACAGCCACAGCGTGGTCACCTGCCCGGCACCGCTCCCGCCACAGCGTGGTCACCTGCCCGGCACCGCTCCCGCCACAGCCACAGCATCGTCACTCTGCCGGCCGACCCGCACAGCTCCCGCCACGGCTGCTTCCTCGGCCCGGCCTCGCTGACCCTCGCTGACCCTCGCTGACCCTTGCTGACCCGGCGGCCTGACGTGAGACACGGCAGCTGGCCGGGCGCTGCGCTCTGACACCGATGGCTGACGCTTGCGTAACAAGGCTTCATGACCGTCGTAAACACTTTATTGGAGGCTCTGTTGGCCCCCGGCCGGGCCGGCTTTTAGTTAGCGGAGGCCGTTTTATTTTGATTGGTGGGAGCCAATGCCTGGATTCAGTCCGTTCCGGCCCCAACTGGCACCTAATGCCGTCCCGCAGGAGGCTGATCTTGAGCGTTTACTCCGGACAGCGCGAGACGAGTGAGGGATACGGAAAAGGAGGGGGAAGAGGGAGATTTTCAGGAGGGCGAGACAAGATGAATAAGGAATAGGAAGCGGGGGACCTGGATGAGGATGAGGAGCATCCTTACAATTTTCGTAATTTCCCAGGCACACCCATGTGCACTGCATCGAAAGCACGTTTCCAAAGACTGATGCTTCCTCGACCACTTTGACACCCCGACTGATGCTCCCCGACGATTTTGGAACCCCGGCTGACGCACCTCAGACCACCTTGACACCCTGACTGCGTGTAATCAGAATTGTTGGATCCTTTGTCGGATCCGACAATGTCATTTGCCCCGCGGTGTCAGCACCACAGAGGTGTCACTGCAGCAAGAGCCATCACGCCACCTGCGTCAGTGTCCCTACTGATAGCTTCAATGCTAGCAGATTCAGGGGAACGGCACTGGGGGTATGCAGATACCCCGATCTGAAAACGGCGCCCAGTTGAGGCGCCTGCACCCTCCCCCTCCGCCCACCCTTCCCACGGTGATAATCTTCTTTTTCAGCAGATGGTGTCATACAGTCATAAAGTGTTCAGACTTGATAAGAGCCACAAGGGCCCGTCCGGGTTAAATCTGTAAAGGGAAGATACCATAGCCTTGGCAAAAAAGGCACTCATCACCCCATCAAACACCACATCACTAATTCCAAAGAATCCATCCACCAACATCCAAAACGCTCATCAATGTCTATCCACCTTGCCTTTGCAGCTATATTCACTCTATATCATGTAACACATGTGCCTTGAATGCCATACTAATAATTTACAGACTCCATCCATGCCCGCTTAAAGGAGCCGGTATAGTACACTCCTACTACCTTGCATAAATTTCACTCCATCCACCACTACTTAAGCTCAAAATAAGATTTTGCAGTCTAAAAATGTCGTCCACCATATTTTGTAATACATTCAATGAGGGACTCCACAGAACATCAGCAGGCAGGCTATTCCACTGATCAACAATCCTTTGACTGAAGACCTGTTGTCGCTTAACTGCCCTACACCTTGATTTGTTTAACCTGAATTGTGACCCCTATGGGATAGTCTCAATAAAAGGGCATCATTCAGATTGACATGATCTGGCCCTTGTCACCACGATAGATCCCACCAGGATCCGCCACTCTTCAGCTGAAGATGTCCCTTAGACAGAAAAAATGTGTCTGTTTGGCAGGTATGACGGCTAGTCGACTTCACAAGCGGGGTCGCTCCGGAGAAAAGGAAATTCCGGAGGAATGCCACCCAGTGGCGTAGCCAGTATTTTCACCTTCGCCAGACCGGGAGGGGGTGAGGGGTGCTCTTGATAGCTCATCAACCTTCCAATCTGCGTACGCTTGGATTAAATGGAAAACACCATTTGGGCGCTCTAGTCATGGAGAGCCGTAGCATACCTTATGTTTACATTTTGACTGATGATCATGCCACCAGAGATGAATATTCGGACCTCGATTTGGATCCCTAGAAACCGTTGAGAAGGCAGAAAATGCTTTTCATCGACATTTTTTTATCGACAATTAGCATAGATTAGTACTGATGATGGCGAAAAAGGGCCAGGACGGGGTAAACTCAGGTCAATCAGAATCAGGCCTGAAAACCAGCTTCCGAATAATGCATGCTTGAGACAAATGTAAAATGCACTTGGCAAACCAATGCAGCCTAAAGCTGATATCACTTCTAATTGCTTCATTTTAGACCATGCAGAGGTTGCTAAAGGTCATAATTTGTCAGCCAAGCGACGTTACCTTTGCCCTTAGAAAATCTCAACATACAGGTATCTGCTCCTTTCAACGGAAGCACTCAGGCCAACTGTTTGCATTTTATTGGCATCCGAAAATTGTAAGGTCATGTCACCTCAAAACATTATGGTCACCTCAAGTAAGTTCAAGCTTACCATCTCCGAAACTTGACTTATGAAAGTAATTTTGCTCCAAGAAAATCTGCGATAACGCTAGCACATCCTCGTAAACTGTACAGTTTCTGACCTCGTGAATTGAATTCAGGTCACGCTGAGACAATGGTCAAATTACTAAACCAATTCATACAACCATCATCTAAGTGTGCTGCCTGTAAGGTAATTTCCAAGGAAAAGTCAACTCAGGTCAAATAAAGTCAGAACACATGAGATCAGATCATCTCAGATCATTCACTAGCCATCTAATGTCATGTTGCACGGCTTAGACAGAGCTGAAACCGAATTCAAATATTACTTGGCGAGGAACAGTGACATTGTGTACAAATGGCATTTTGTAGGATGTATCTGATAAGTGGTCTGATCCGATGTCATTAACCTTCGACACATAATTTAACCAGAATGATCATTGTATAGTCGTTATGATTTTTGACTTGAAAAGTACCCTAATTTGAAGTTTTCCCACATAATGTAATACAAACACAAAATTTACCTGACATGAGGTCGGTAACCTTGACCTTAACTAAAATTTCAGATGAGGTTCGTCTTGATGAAAGGGGAGCAAGCTCTGAGTTTGGTGCTTATCTGTTCCAACTACTCGAAATGGCGGCACTTCGAATATTCTCGAAAATCACCCACTTTGACCCGTCCCAGGTCAATGGCCTTTGATAACCTGGACGTGACAATTTTACACGATGTGCAAAATAGATGTAAAGAAGCTATTGAAAGCTGTAGTATCTCTGCTCCTATTCATTCGGTCGCCATCACGGACAAGCCTGAGGATGGGGTTCTCGAGAGTTCTCCGGCCGACGAAGGTTAAGTGACCAGTCCCCCCAAAATATTATTACACCGCGAAAGCTCGCGCCTCACGGAGTGCACCGAAAATGTCTCGTTTGATTAGGATTAAAACCCAAAATGTAACGATCATCTAGTGCATTTATTTTTGTTCAAGAGACTCTATCCTCCGTCCCTTGGCTACGCCTCTGATACCAATCCCCTCCCCCGATACAAAGGTATGGGTTTCCCATAGCTGTCAGTGCCAGTGCCGTCTGAGAACAGCACACGCAAGACATGCTCTAGAGTCTAACAAAAGGAAACAATCAACTCTATATACGCGCTGTATCTGACCAATTGTCACTCTTAAGTCCTCCAAGTGAGTTTCGTCCATATCATTATTTAATTTGCTTTAAAATATATTTTCTTGAAAACGATGGTTACTTTTACATGCTAGGACATTTTCTAGATAAGTTGGCTTTAAATAGGCCAACATATAGCAGGTCATTAGTGCAAGAACAGGGATGGGGGAGGACAGGAAGATCATGTTCCCCGCTTTTCTCGGCTTGGTTAACCTTATTTTTCGTGGACCGACATGAAATGTTCATGTCCCATCGCGACTTTCAGTGTCCGGCCTGATTGGATGGGCCCCTACACGAGTTATCGGGCCACGCTGTACTTACTTGGGACCACGACTTGAACTTAGTGGACCCAATCTGGTTCTCTCCTGCGGAGTTGACTGGAAAGGATGGCCTAAATGTGCCTACTGTCACTCGACGCATTGTGGATTGATTCGTACCATGATACTTCCCTGTCGCCATCTTCCTCCTAGCATGTGCTGGGTTTGACAGCACAAAAATAAACCGAACACGCACTATCAAAGAACTAAATCTGAATGGCTGTCTCTACAAACTCTAGCCAAAAACGCCATGGGGGACAATAGGTGAGCGAGGACAAGATATCACTATAGAGAAGTGCAGGAGTGTATACGTGGTGGTGGTGGTGGATTGGAGTTTAAGGGCGCGTCGACATCTAGGGTCATTTTGCGCCCATAACTGAATTGTAATCAATTTACGGTATTGCTATCATAGCTTGCTATCCATCTTCACCGGTGGGGGTATATTACGTCAAGGCGAGCTTGGCGAATGAGCATAAAAATATTCCAAGAAGCCACAACCTCAGAGTCGTTCCCTATTAGGATACGTAAAGAAGAGTCGGTGTTCAATCGTCATAGAATCTAGCGTCGTAGAGGATCGAGCAGTGTACAGCCAACTAAAACAAGGTACACGGTAAGCGGGTTAGAACAGCGCGGACATAGGGGACGGTCATCACCAGTAAGCATTGGGCGCTAAATGACCTTGTAGTCGGCGCGCCCTTAAGCCCAAATAATCAATCAATCACCAGTAAGCATATAACCGTCTGTTCCGAACGTATGGCCTATTCTCAATCGGCAGAGTATTACTTCTTCCCGGCGTTTGGTTCGGTGAGAGGACAGCCACTTTCCTAGTGTCGGTTTTAAAACCCTGAGCCTACTACACTTGGAATTCCAGATTCGTTGCCATTCTGACCGTTTGCTTGATATACATATAGTAGGATATATATATCTTGGAGGGAGCCGTACATTGACCACACGGCCATTGCTAATGGCATGTTTGGCGGTTATGTCAACAGCTTCGTTTCCCGCGAGTCCAACATGACTAGAAATCCAGCAGAACACGATATTTCTTCCGATGTCATGCAAGTATTTTACTACTTTCATAATCCTCCGAACAAGTCTGTTATCCTGTTTAAAGATGTCCAGTGCCTGGAGACTGCTCAGAGAGTCTGTGAAAACCACATGCCTTGTGGACCGGTATTTCTGTATAAAATAGAGGGCCTGCAGAATGGCATACAGTTCGGTAGTAAAAATCGAGGTTTGCGTCGAACTCCTTGTCTACTTACGTAAGCACACCCGACACCAGAGATCGACTTTGAGCCGTCTGTGTAAATGCGCGAAAAGTCGTGATATTCGTGTATTTTCTCCAATGCTAACGTGCGGAGTTCCTCCGGGTTTACCTGCCCTTTCTTTGAGCAGGTTAGAGTCATGTCAGTTTTCACTGGGACAGCATGCCAAGGGGGAGTGCTAGGCGTGATTACACGTGCTATGGAACGCGGCCGGATATTACATTCTCGAGGAGTGTATAAGTACACGGTAGTACAGTGAGTACAGTAAGCACTGCATACTAGTTACTATATAGAACTACGGCACAAATTTCCTCCATTTCGTTTTGAAAGCTACCTGGCGCCAGGATACTTCTCCGTCGTTCAACATTGACCCGTATCACGAGTCTCGCTTCAGCTGGCCTCCTGGCTGCAGTGCATTGCACGCAGAATCGGGCGCCATTCTGTCATCGAGTGCAGCCGTCCACCCGTGGCAGCTCGTGGTGACAAATGTCCTACGCAGGTGATGCGCAGCGTTGCACGGCGTGGCTCGCATCGCCACGAAACCCTGTCTTGGGACACAAGTTAGTGGCGGAAGTTCCGGCACAACACATCAGAAGCGCAATCAGGGGAGCTAATGGCCTATAGTCCCCTCCCCCTCAGTCGTATCAGAGGCACCACATTTTGGCGCACAAAGAGCGCCAAAAAATAGCTGTCTTTGTGCACTGGTGACCACTGACAATTTGCGATTCCCGAAGATGTGGTGGGCCACAAACAATTGCATTGGTGTCCGGAAAAAATACAACGGGCACGAAAAATACTCCCACTTTTTATGTCGGGGCCCAGCATAATTGACGTTTAGAGCCCAAAATAAACAGCAGGCCACGAAAACTCGCACCGACGCCCAATAATCGCGTCAGGCCCAAACAACATCGAGAGATGACTCCATAAATTCCTTCGTGACCCTACCAAAATTGCGTCGCGGACGAAAAATACACAAAACGGCGACACAAATTCCAGCATGGACCAGACAAAATCGCATGGTGCCTCACCCCCCTCCCTTCCCCCAAAAACAGGACAATAAAAAGATCAAAGACAAATCAAGCAAGGACCACGTAAAACGAATCCGGGACCGGAAAATCGCTCCGAAGCACCATAAGCCACCAAAACGACAAGGGGCCGCAAAAAACGCGCCGGGTCCCACAAAAATCACACCGGGCCCAAACATTCCCGTCTGGCCTACCCCGCCCCTCCCCCAAAAAACGGAGCCGGAGTTCCGAATAAAGAGGTTTGGGGAACATTCGGAAAACAGGAGGGGAGAAGGGATTGAAATCAGATCTGGAAATAATGGTGGTGCGTTCGACCCCCTTCAAAGGCAAATTAAGCTGCCGCTAATTATTTCAATAAAAAAATGGACGCTCCGAGAAAGTTGTGGCCGAAATCAGATTTTTAATTAGGGACAGGTAGGTGGCCCCCCTCAAAATCAGCTCGCTTCCCGTGGCGCGGATCCCAGGTACTCCATTGGTCGAGCTTCGCCTCTGTTCGTTATTACTTGGGTGCGTTAAGGCTGTCCTCGAGTACCACTGAAGCTCAGCGATGGCAACGGCCAAGCCGTGAGCGGGAGCATCTCTCGATAGCGTGGGCAGAGGTGGCTGCACGGCTGAGCGGCCACGGTGGCGGGGGGATGACCGCTGGGCTGGTGGAGGCAGCGCGCTTTCCATCGTTGTCAACGTAGCGGGGAGGATGACCTCTGTGCTGGTGGAGGCAGCGCGCCTTCCATCGTTGTCAACGTGGCGGGGAGGATGACCGCTGGGCTGGTGGAGGCAGCGCGCCTTCCATCGTTGTCAACGTGGCGGGGGGATGACCCTGTGCTGGTGGAGGCAGCGCGCCTTCCATCGTTGTCAACGTGGCGGGGAGGATGACCGCTGGGCTGGTGGAGGCAGCGCGCCTTCCATCGTTGTCAACGTGGCGGGGAGGATGACCGCTGGGCTGATGTAGGCAGCGCGCCTTCCATCGTTGTCGACGTGGCGGGGACGATGACCTCTGTGCTGGTGGAGACAGCGCGCTTTCCATCGTTGTCGACGTGGCGGGGGGATGACCGCTGGGCTGGTGGAAGCAGCGCGCCTTCCATCGTTGTCGACGTGGCGGGGGGATGACCGCTGGGCTGGTGGAAGCAGCGCGCCTTCCGTCGTTGTCGACGTCACTGGTACCATCTCGACGTCAGCCCACTTGCAACAAGCCCACCTCGCAGACCCATTCAACACTCCAAAACCTACGCAACGGCCGGCCACCTGCAGCGCGGCTGTGTTGCAACAATTGGCTCGGACATTATGCGGCCCAGCTGCGATTAGAGATCTCGCCCGGCACAGCGCCAATGCAAAGTACGGCCACGGCATCTGCATCGTGCATACAGACGCCCGGCCTGGCGCTGCTCTCCGGCCGGGTAAGGTGGCCATCGATATACGATACATTTCCAGGGAGGCCGGTGAGCTGACCGACAGCCGGAATCGGGCACGAGTCGGCCAAACGACTGGCACGCTCGGCTTTACGGCTGGCTGAGTCACGGCACCGCCGCCATGACTGACATCGAGAGCGTGCAGCCTGGCTGTGTGGGTGCGTATTTGTGTACGCTAGCGGATCTGGCTCACCGGCTTGGTGACCGGGTGGGGGCAACAATCTGTGCCGCCGTCGCTGTGTGTTATTGCGTTTTTGTCATTTCTGCGATTTTGTGGGGCGTCTTCACAATTGTCCTGCACCATGTTTGGATCCAATGCCATGCAATGGTTCGCATGTGTGTTCGGTGGGAAAATTCGATGAATTGAAATGGATATTTTTCTTTTTACATTTCCTGTCGACAAATAATTTGGACGCCCCTCTGAAGTCATGTAACTCATCGTTCTGTTTCGATATGCTCCCATATTGGCTACCGAACCGAGACGCGAGCTGGTTACGTGTTCTTTTCTGGGCCCGTGGCGTTTTTCTTCGTCCTGGATGTGTTATACCGCATCATCTTATTTTTTAGTCCCCCGACATATTTATGTCATCCCGACATATTTATTTACTTAGATATTTTACGGATTCCGTGCTTTAAGGACATCCGTGGGTCACGAAGGCCCGATGTGCGCAGCTACTGCATCGGCACGCTTCTTCATGATCACGTCTCTTTTTGTGGGCCCGACCTGTTTTTGAGGCCCTCGTAGTACTCGGGGTCACGGTGTGCTTTGAGGTTCCCTATGGATTTTGAAGGTCTTCAGTGTGTTTAGTTACCCCAGTGTTTTCGCGCGTTTGGCGGCCCTACGCAAGTTGTGGTCCGGACTCGAGTTTTCCGGCCTCGACGCGATTTGATTTCGAGAGCTCTTCTGAATCTTTCAGACACCCAGTAGGCCTCAACGAGACTTTTGGGTCCCCGATGCGACTTATTTTGAGGTCCTGAACTTGTTCTTTCGAAGCCCTACACAATCCTTGGAGGTCTCTGCTGCGCTCGTTGGGCTCCGGATCGATTTGCCGGGACCAGACTGATTTCCCTGCTTATTTTTTTTTGGGAGCCCAACATTTTTTTTCGCATCTCGTCGCGATTTTCTGGGGTCTCGATGTATTTATTTGGCACACAGACGGAAACTTTGGGTTCCGATGAAGATTTGTGGTGCTCCAACGAGGTTTTGAGGGGCTTCGGTGCGATTTTTGGGAGCCCAGACGCGAGTCTTCGGGTGCTCCACGCGAATTTGTTGAGGCTGGCCCAATGTTTTTTCGGAACCCGTTTTGATTTTTTTCGGAGTTCGGGTCGCTTTTTTTAAAGTCCAGGTGCGAGATGTTGAGATGCGAGACTCCCTGTTGAGTTCTTCCGGCTGACGGCGCCATATTTTTGGGCCACGGGTAGATTTCCTAGGACCCGGGGCGATTTTTCGAGGCCTCTTTCGATTCCTTTTTCAGAACTCGTCGCCACTTTGAGCCCTTCTAACGCGATCTTTGGGACCCCAGCGTGATTTCTGGAGTCCAGATTGATCGCATTGCCCCTGCTGAATTTTGCGTGGCCACGGTTTTTTTATCGGGTTCCGGCTCGAGTTTGAGG
This sequence comes from Imbricaverruca yamaguchii, assembly GCA_034440575.1. NCBI lineage: Eukaryota > Metazoa > Arthropoda > Thecostraca > Neoverrucidae > Imbricaverruca > Imbricaverruca yamaguchii. The sequence continues at coordinate 2,220,646 of JAOTOL010001602.1, forward strand.
AACCAGCGTCACTTTTGCGAGTTCAGGTTAAATCTTCCCAGCCCCTGCGCGATTCTTTGAGATCCACCACCTCTCATGGTCGGGAAATTTCTCCTATTTTTCTTAATCTAAAGATCGTCAAAACCAAAATTTTGATTTCGGCCAATTCATTTTGCGATCCCGCTACTATTCATCGTCTTATGGGTAATTTTTGTCCACCCTTAGAAGGCTCACAAATGTGAGCCTTCCTCTCTCTGAAAGGAAACGCTCACATTTGTTCCAGTTTACGCTGGGCTCCAGCAAAAAAGAAAGTGAGCCGGTGGCTGTAATCATTTCAGTGGGAGGAACAGTAGAAGTGAACTTTCCTATCCAGCTGTAAGGATTCAGACCATCGCTGATTATAATCCCGAGCCTTCAATTATCTGGGCTTTTTAATATGGGGCACTATGAGGAGTTCCAGTTTGATTTTATCAGCCTCACAATCCATCCATACACTGCACCACTCCCTCCAGCTTTCTACATACCTCCCCACGTAGAAGAAACTTAAATGTCATATTTAATGTGAGCGAGGCGAAGGTCGAGCGAGGTATGAATACCAATATCGGAACTATCAGCCTCGGGACAGCGGCGAACCCACGAATTTCTGTGGGGACACACGTGAGGATGGGGGCCACTTCTGAAGTACTTGGAGGGGCCCGGCGCCTTTGCCTTCCAAGGGGCGCCTTTGGTTGAAAAAAAAAATCATCAAATTCCTTGAAAAAGTCCTCATCAGAATGGACGTTTCCCCTCCGATGAAACGTCCTATGGCCCCGAGGGGCGTCTGGCGTAAAAATTCGACGGGGTGCCCTCTAGCCCTCCCAGAGTGGCGCCACTTTCATATGGGTGGACGCGCATGCCCTTGCATCCACCCCGGCCTCAGGAAAGTAGGCGACTTTAGGGCGCATCGACCATGTTGATCACATAGCTCAGGGAAGTAGCCAAGGGGGCGTCGCTCCACCCCTTTGGCTCCTACGGACCCCTGGCGCGGCCCATACGTAATCGTCTATAAGCGACGATGAGCGTCTACGAGAGTCCATCGCGAAGGTGCAGAGGGCAACAGCACCTCTCACGGCCGCCGAGGCTGTTAACGAGCCCCTAAGCCTACCGGCTATTGCGAGCATATACGGACCCATACGAACGTATGCGGGCCGTTGTTAACCCGCGCCGTCTTTCCGGTCAAATCCTCACACCCCGTTTCGGTGGGAGGGGGGGGGGGGGTTGAAGACCCCCCTCTAAAACCCAAACTAAGCATCGCATGAAAACGAAAGAGGTGTCATCGGAAAGCGCTCGACGAGTAGGGTCTGGGTCCACCCCCCCCACAAAAAAAAATCCACAAAAGTGACGCCACCAGGGGGCTAAATTTTCACGACTTTTCAGGACTTATATTGTTTTGTTTTTTTTTAATCTGGGAGCTCATTTTGGGGATATATGAAAAACAAAAATTATTTGGAATGAGAAAAGGACAGCGAAATCGACCAGGGCTACAATTTCCCCCCCCCCCCCCCCGATTTTTTTTTTATTTCAAGTTCGACTTTTCAAGTTCGACTTTTCAAGTTTTCTTTAATTTTCCTTTTCCAATGGGTAGAGCAGACCGAGAAACGTTGTTGGAAGTCAACTTGCCCTCATAAAAAATGTTTACTTTAACCAGAATCCTGTATTGGAACTGCAATATGGCAAATACGCAAAACTTACATGTAGTCAAAAAAGAAAGAAAAATTCAACTCGTACGTTTTGTTGCATACGTAAACATAAGCAAACGCTGAAAGTTTCATTAAAACATCTGTATCCGTTAAAGCGTGACGACTGATTGAACTTTTTTGGAGGTGACCTCACTTGACCTTGACTAACACGTTGACCCTTGATGACTCGACGTGAAAATTTTGAATCAGCATGTCAAATTGATGTGGGAAAAGGCATGCCAAATTTGGGCGCGCTGCCGCGCGCCGTTCGTCCACTATTCGCGAAAACCTTGAGGGAGCGGTTGAATACCCCCCCTCGAGACTGGACGGATTAATGTCTACAGGGCCATAACGTTGAAAGGAAGCACTATCGTTCTGAGACGACTCCTCAAACCGCACACCAAGGTCATAACACCTTTTTTCCGTGGCGAGGTATGGGACAACCTACCCCTTACCGAATGCTGAATCGACGTCCTTTGCAATACAGCTTTGACATGCCGTGCCTAGTTGCATGTTTACTCGGCTTGCACTCCTTGTGTATAACAGTGCGACATGCTTACTTATAACTTGACGAATGGTCAGACGATCCGTACAAAATAACCGCTGTCCCCTCCCCGACTTGGGGAGGGGGGAGCAGTTTCTATGCCGTGGTGGAAGGCGACCAGGCAAGAAACTTGGTCAGGAAAACGGAATGCAAATGGATGGAAGCAAAGGAAGTGCGCTTTTGCCACGGAATATGAGGGAGACAAACTCACATTCCTGAAACATTATGGAGGCGCCTTGTGGCCTTGTCAAAAGAACACAACACCAATCGCGTTTCTTCGCCATTCCGACATGCTCGTTCCCTGGTGCCATGGCACGTACGGCGCGGGGTCAGCCTCCAGTGCCACTGCACACCTGAGGGCCGGCGACACGGGGCGGTCCTCCCGACACCGTCACAAAGGTCGCCGGCGCGCCAGCCTGGCGACAGTCGAATGTCAGTCCGTCCGGCGGCCGCCCGACTCGCCGGGCCGACTGCCGGGCCGTTTGTTACCGTGAAGTTTAGCACGGCCGGCGCCTATTTACGGTGGCCGTAAATGTCAGGTGATGGCCACGTGCGGCCGCCATTGGTATGCGCGGCCGGCGGCGGCGCTGTCCCGGCCGCACCGACGTCGGCCGCGGCCACCGACCCGGCGGCGCACGTGCGCGCCAGCGTGGCCCGGCGCGGCGCACGTGCACGCCGACATGAGCGAGGGCGGCCACGCGCACTGGAACACACGGCCAGCCACGCCCGGGCGAGCAGGTGTATGCGCTGTGATGTCACGTGCATACGGCCAGAAGTTACGACTTGGCACAACCGGCGCGGACATGGTGCGCGCGTCAGGATGCAACCAGGTCGGCGGCGAGATTACACCGAGTGGCTGCTTCCCAGTCAGTGGCGATGCACGTGCACGCGCAGACAAACGAGTGGCCGACCATGTCTGGCAGTGGCGCCCGGCGGCAGCGGCGAGCTACAGGCACGCCACCCTGACCTGAGCGTCGCACACTCGGCACAGAGATCAAGGCCACGTGTCGCAATCGGGCCGCGGCGGCCGGGGCCAACGGCTGGTATCGACAGCGTTCGTGACGTCACCGACCCGCTGACAACTGACGCAGCCGGTCCAACCCGCTGCGACGATGGTGCGGCGACACCGCGCCGGGAATGCCTCCCGCTGGCAGGTTCGTAGAGACCACAGTCGTCAGCACAGACGACTGGTGATGCTCTCCGGTCGGACAGGGTCTCACACCATCGCAACAAATCGCAACAATTCACGTTTTTATACCCAACATATGCTGTAAATGTTTTTTTTAAGGAATACCGCATGTAAACATACCATCAGTAAAAATGAATTGCATACCGAGGTTTTGGTAACGCAAAGTAATCTGGAGTCTGGATAATCACGACCAGTCAGCGATTGGATCCCTGGCCACACAACTTAACGTAGAGGAAACGAACCTTGAAATATACCAGTCCGCTTATCCACAAAAAGGGCCCAGCAGTGCGTTCGTTAAGGGTGACAGGCTACACATTGTCTAGTAGAGAGTGACGGTTCATGCGTGGTTCAATACAAACGGTAACGAGGCATGCATGGTGCAGTACAAGCGATGACAAGCCATACCCGACATAGTACAAATTGTGACAGGCCATACCTAGTCTGGTACAAACGGTGACAGGCCATACTTGGTCCCGTACAAACTGCTATCTACTATGCAAAACTAGTTTCCAATGATGCACTATCTCACGATCCGATCGAATCGTCAAATTTGGCTGTTTTTCACAATGCGTGGAAATTAATATTGGAAAACAACAAATAAAACATGAATGTTGCAACATTAGTATGTGTCACAATACCGTCAACCATTCAAACTTCACGCCTAACATGACTAAGTACATATGAGCAAACTCAAGACGTGACCCATCGCATGTCAGAAAAGCAAACTAAAGAAATATAGCAAACGGATGCTGTTTCATCATGAAATTCAAACTTCCCACGCCTAACAGAATTGAGCACGCACTGGCCTTTGCCCATTGGGACTAAATAAATGCTAGGTGGGCGACAACGCACTTACCGAGGCGGGTTGACGAAACCCGCATCGAAATAATTATTCATTTTCATTCACCCTAGCGTGCAGAAGTTGGTCCACCAGCCTCGTTACGAACATGGTCGCGCCGATTGCAGCCTATTCAAAACGTCCGGCTGGGCTGCACTTATATTTATGGCACCGTTATAACGAAAGTCCATAACTAGAATCATGGTTGTTCAACAAACGAGGCAGTAAACACACCTCGTTAAACGTGTCCACATGTAAAATATAAAGCAGGAAGAGATGTCATGCACAATGCCATCCACCAGGAAAGACACTGGTGCCATTGCCGCATCACTTTGGACGTCTTCACAACCGCAGCAGCTGACTATCTCCAGGTGAGTACGATGCTAGACTAGGGAATAAGCGACGAGTATCGATGTTCCCATGGCGCCATCTGCGACAGCATTCACACCTTGGTTAGCCTTGCGCGCGTCAAGGTGTGCACCGGCCGACGCTCGGGAGGGCACGCATCACTCTCCCTCCCGAGAGTGATGAACTCCCGCACGGCCCGAGAACTCCCGAATGAGAACTCGATGAACTCCCGCCCGAGAACTCCCGCACGGCCATCTCAGGAACGGCAGCACATACGATCACGTTTGATCGCTGGAACACGCGCCATTCCATATATAGGCTGCCAATGGTCGATATGGCTCTACAATTCACGTGGCGATAGAGCAATGGTAATCGGTGCCAGACGACGCGTGGCTGCGGCATGTCGAGTAGACAATCCAAAACAGGTTCGACTTCCGACAGGCAGTGACCCCACAGTTGGCACCTCATCTCCTATCGATGTAAAAATGCGGAAACCGCTGAACATGGAAGAAGGCTACATTATAATTACGACTACACCGCGAGTATAACTCCATTGGCAGTCGCAAGAGATCCATACCAGATTAATACCGTTCTATGATAGAAATAAAACACCATTACGAACATATGCAGTTATGCCAGGCAACGCTCAGTAAACACGTCTCAACAGCCAAACAAATCACGCGTACAAAATACATGAGCATCCAGTGTCTATGCAAAATGTTACCAACCAATTCAAGGAACACAACTGGGGAAAAATAATCGTTGAAACATCAACATATCACAATCGATGATATCACTTCGGCGATAGTTTCACAACGGAATTGACATTTGACAAACTTCTTCAAACATTGCAAACTGTTGAAGCAGCATAGCCAACACTAGCAATCAACCAACACTAGCAGTGACGTTCTGAGGCCCTAAGCACAGCCTCCACAGGACTGAATAACCCCTCGCAGTACGCACCATTATCATCTCTGGTCTCGGCGGTAACACATCGATAACAGCTACAGAACGCCCTTGTCGCATACCTTATCATTCGAACAGTCTGTCTGCTGTCCAATGGTCCAACACCCGTTTAACGCCAACCGACATTACGAGTCGGTCTCAGATCGGGGGAATGTACAGGTGCTCATGTCAGGCGGCAAACGCGCCACCACTGACACAAAGAAGATAAGTGCTTCTGAGTCAGCATGTCTGAGCTTCTCTAGGTGATCCTCTGGACTGGGAACGAGGACATCTGATGAGAGCTACACGTTACCGACCCCTCCGGATATCTGCTGCCCAGTTGCGTCGGAACTGGATGCAGACCTAGTTATGCATTGTCCACCAGTTGTGCCGTTTTTCAGCCCGAGCTAGCCTGACGACTCTCGCCCCAACAAAGCATCAACCCAATCTCGGCCCCAATCAGCATGACTGCGCTGGAACTTATGACTTGGAGTTTGCCGCCAGTGCCACCGAGTCGGTCGGCCCACACTCCGAGTCTGGCAGACTCGCCGTCTGACCGGTGGCGTCACACGGCACCGACTGACCAAGCACGCCGTTGGTGGCGGGGCCGTTGAAGCGGAGGCCGTACTCGTCCAGCAGCGCCTCGTCGCTGCTGCGGCTCGCCAAGGACGTCGCCGACCCCGTCTGCACGCGCGACCCCTGCCGACAGAACCACAGCCTGACGACAACGCCACCGGCCACGACTGGCACCGCCGCTGCTACAGTGGCTGTTCCGCGCCTGGGTCGGGACAGCACCGGCAACACGCGGCAGGCGGGAAAATGGTGGTGTTAGAGGGAGAGAGAGCTAGGACGGTTGGGATGGTGCTGGCGACGTGTGCTATGGTTGGGGATGGAGTTCAGGATGCCACGATACTCCCCGAAGCCGGACGTTATTGCAAGGACGATAATGGTGAGAGCATATCAATTATTGATCCGGAAGGTACATATAATTATAATGCATCAGAAAAATTAAACAACTAGCGCAAGCAAAGGAGCCAAAATTTAGCCAGAGCATGAGGGGCTTACCACTTGCCACGATGGTCGATATTATAAAGCAAGTAGAATTGGTTATTTGGGCTTAGGGACGCTTGAACTGCTTCGGTCATACAGCGCCCGTAACAATGTTAGATTGACAGCTTAGGATGATTGGTGCTAACAGTAGTACACGACCATTCAGAATACGGGCAGATATCAGTGAAACAGTGAAAGAGAAGAAGCAAGCGCAAGCAAACATCAGTGGAACAGTGAAACGGGAGTAACATCAGTGAAATAGTGGAACAGAAAGAGCAAGCGCGAGCAAACATCAGTGGAACAGTGAAACGGAAGTAACATCAGTGAAACGGTAAAACTAAAAGAGCAAGCGCGACCAAACATCAGTGGAACACTGAAACGGGAGTAGCGTCAGTGAAACGGTGAAACAGCAAGAGCAAGTGCAAGCGAAAATCAGCTGGAGCGACATGCCATGGTTCCGAGCGTACAGTGCTATGCGTCAGTGAGGTGTGTAAATCGCTTTGAACATCGGATAAAAAGCGAAACATTTGTCCCGAAGTTACCGCGCGCGAGTGGTCACCAAGGAGGTCACGGAGTGACGGCGACTGTGCGACTCCAAAGAACCGTCTTCGGTCAGCGGCAAGCAGAGGGATCGAGATGAAAACGTGACGCACAGACAGTGGTGCGCGACATCGAGGGCAGTTTGGCCTATTCTCTCCACAAAGAAGATGGTGGTGTGTTAGATGAATGTGCCTAAGCCGAAGGCGGCAGAGCACGACCTCGTCTCGCCTCGTCTTGTGATAGGACGAGGCCCACTGCAAGTCCGTAGTTTGCTGTACAGCAAACTGTTCCAGCTATTCTGCCATTTTTCCAAAACAAAAGTCGTGATTGAACGGTGATGTTCCCTCGCAGGGAGCGGCATAGCCCGCCGGTATGTGTCTTGTGCGGCACGTTTCGCGGCAACATCAGCTGTCTCATTACCCACAATGCCGACGTGGCTCGGAATCCAACAGAGGGTAATAGCCTTCCCAGCTTGGGCCAGTGGTGTGATACGTCGCAGAACATCCTGTACAATAGGGTCAGATGGGTTAAACTGCAGTAGAGCCCCAAGACTGCTGAGCGAATCACTAAAAATGACATGCAAGGTATCACGACATACTTCTACAGAACTGAGCGCCTTGATGACAACCAGCTCTGTGTACACCGTCGCATGTGGAGGTAGGAAAAAAGATCTTGACAAAGATCTAGGAACAAATGCACTGCCCACACCTGCATCAGACTTAGATCCGTCTGTATATATCGGGACATATCCCTCGAATGAGGCTGTGTTCCAGGGCACGTGGCAGACGGTCTTGTGGCGTAGCATCCACCTTCCTGACCGAAGAAAGCGACATGCCAATTTTCGTAGTGGTCACTTGCCATAGTGGCATCTGCGCAAAATTGGACTGCATGATTCCATTCAGTCGTATCCCACTGTCCTCAAAGATCCTACGCATACTAACGCAAAAGGGTATGGAATGCAGAGTGCGTCCTCGACAGAATGATGCGATTAGGTGACGAGAGAAAACGTGCGCATATGTAGGATGGCCGGGGAATTGACGCAGCTTGCAAGTGTAACGCATCCCAAGCATTTCACGTCTGAGCGAAAGTGGCGGTTCATGAACTTCATCCAGAAGGCTTACAGAAGGCGAAGTGCGAAAAGTGCCGGTCACAATACGGAGGGACAAGTGGTGCACAGTGTCCAGTACGCGTTTGCTTGTTGTACACGCACTGTCATACACAAAACATGCATAGTCCAGTTTTGCTTGGACGAGGGAGCGATACAACAGCAGCATGGTTTTTCTGTCTCCTCCATGGGACGTGCGTGCAACCATCTTCAGTAGGTTTACCGATATGAAACATTTTTCTCCCGAAGTGCTTTGAAATGTTCGCTGTAAGTAAGACGGGTGCCAAAAATTACTCCTAAAAACCGGACAGCGAGCTGAAAGGGAATGGGTTCCCCATACAGCTGGATAGATGGGTCTGGACAGCTTCGACGACGCCGACAAAAACGTATCCTAACGGTTTTTGCAACAGCGAACCGAAGCCCGTTCTCTGAGCTCCAGTTTTCCAAGTGGGATACTGCTAGCTGCAACTGCCGGGCCATCGAGGGCGCACTGGATGTGCAGCACCAAATTGCAACAGCATCCACGAAGTGACCTGCTAATCTGTCGAGGAAGGGACTCGCATATATCATTAATCATGATGGCAAAGAGTGCAACGGTTGGCATAGTGCCCTGAGGTACTCCTTCCGTCTGTGGATATCTCTCCGACAGGTGGTTTCCAATATGTACGCGGAAAACTCGTCTCGACAAAGTTCTGGACGAAGAGTCCCATGGAGCCACAGATCCCATACCTGAATGCCTTCTTGAGAATGCCGCAGCGCCAAGCGGTGTCGTATGCTCCTTGAATATCAAAGAGCACTACACCAACGTGACGATTCTGGTGGGAGGCTGCTCGTACCACGGTGCAAATAGTTAAAAGATTATCGACAGTACTGCGGTTTTCCTAAAACCACACTGTGCGTTATTTAAAATGTCATGTTCCAGAGACCATGTCAGACGCACACTAACCATCTCCATCAGTTTGCAGAGTGATGATGCTAAAGATATTGGTCGGTAGCTCGCCGGTCTAAGCTATCCTTACCGGGATTGGGGTCATAGTAGCTTCAAGCCATGTTGATGGAAAGTCGCCTTTGACCCAGAGGGATTTCAGTGTCTTCAACATAGTAGCAAGTGCACGTGATGGAATGTGTTTCAGCTTGTCGTTATGTATTTGGTCGGGCCTTCAGAAACGCTTCGAAGGGTTCTAATGGCAGAAAGCAACTCATCCATAGTGAATGGTTCGTTATAGCACGTCTCACGGGTGGAAAAGTTCAATGGTTTTCTCTCAGTCTGCTTTGCGGCGGGCGAATACATCATTTTCATTGTTGCACCGACATCGACTGTATATTGTGCGGGCCATCTCATTGGTCACGTCGACCGGGTGAGTGACGTCACGACCGCCGACCCGTAGTGCTGGCAGAGGGACAGAGCTGAATTTGCCGGCGATTCGTTTGATCCTGGACCGGACCTGAAAGACGGGCGTGGTGCGATTCAGCGTGCTAACGTAATCCCCCCATGAGGCACGCTTTGCCTCTCGAATAGTTCGCCGTGCGAAGACCCTAGCCTGCCGGAAGGCGATGAGGTTGGCCGTGCATAAAGCAAGTAGGAAACCAGCAGCAAATTAGTCGGTTATTTGCGCTCTTTACTCCTTTCCATCCAGTAATGTAACATTACAAAATGCCACAAGTTGCACGGGAGATAACCCAAGAAATGCAATAAAGATGTGCAACGCATGCAATGTCATTCAAGGCTTCTGAGAACGTCGGCTAGGAGCTGTACAATGTTACGACATGCTAACGATGTTCCGGATAATTGCGACATTAGTCAACGAGAACAGCATAATTCATAAGGCATGCTCATCAAAAGAACTAAAAGAACTCACAGGAGGTATTTGGACGTCGTTGTCTCACCCAGGATAAAGCCATCATGGCCGCGGAGACGGTGATGGCGGACACAGGAAGGACGACTGCTGGCACCCATACGTTTCATGCTATATTTCTGCTAACGTGATCAGGTTGACCATAACTCCATGTGATACTATGGCTGACATAACCGGGTTCACCATGCCTCCATGTCATAGTTCGGCTGACAACCAGGTTGACCATGCCTCCATGTTATACTTCGGTTGACAACCGGGTTGGCCATTCATCCATGTCATACTACGGCTGACATAACCGGGTTGACCATGCCTCTATGTCATACTACGGCTGACAACCGGGTTGGACATGACTCTACTCGTGCCTGAGTTGGCAACTCTAGTTAAACCCGCATGATCTGAACATATTTCAAGCTTGCGTGCCATACGGCCGCCTGCACCGTGATCAAGCTTAGAGACATGACGTGAGTCGCCAGCTACCATTAGTGAAGAGTTGGAGAATGGATCACGGGGTTCCCATGCACTACATGTGGAGTGACTGGTTACGAGCAGGAGTACCTTCTAAGCGATGCTGTATCGAACACAGAAAGCGATGCCGACATGAGCACTCATAAGACGCGAAGATGCTGGAGCACACATTACAGACATTCTGCACCCACCAACAAAATAGTGAACTGTTGTTAATCTGGTGTGGGCAACCATTCGTATTAAGAGTTAGTCATTTCAGCTTTGGGGACCCACTGAGCGCCAAATCTCGTCTCCCATCTACACCAAACTGCAGGAAGCCCAAGAACGTTGATTTGACTTTACTGATGATTGTTATCGACGATTCGGCGACCCCTTCACCTAGAGATAAGCACAAACACACTTGGTTTGTCTCGCCACCTACTTGTACTGTCAATTGACGCAACAAAAGCAGACTGATGTGAATCAGTCTATGTTCGGTTGGGCGCCTCCTGGTTCGAAACCCACCGATAGTCATGAGCACACTTTGGCGAGGCGTTCCGGGTCAGTAACCTGGGACGCTGAGGACCACCGAAGCCACGGTCCAGAATGTCGGACGACCACGTGTGGTCAGGTCAGTGCGGCACGATAGTCAGGTCAGTGTGGTGCGACGGTAAGGTCAGTGTAATAAGCTGGTCAGGTCAGTGTGGCACGGTGGTGAGGTCAACATGGCACGGTGGTCGGGTCAGTGCGGTACGGTGGTGAGGTCAGTGTGGTACGATGGTCTGGTCAGTGCGGTACGGTGGTCAGGTCAGTGTGGCACGGTGGTGAGGTCAGTGTGGTACGGTGGTGAGGTCAGTGTGGTACGATGGTCTGGTCAGTGCGGTACGGTGGTCAGGTCAGTGTGTTACCGCAGTCAAGGCAACGGGGGTATCGTGGTTAGATCAGTGGAGGCACCACTGTGATTATGTTAGTGACCATGGTGAGATAAGGGTGGTGCTGCTGTCGGGTTAGTGAGGGCATCGTGGTCGGAGCGGCACCGCCATCAGGTCAGTGGGCCACCGCCAGCCACACGGTCAGCGCCAGCGCATGCAGGACACACACGGTCACGCGCGGCGGACTCGGTCTAGCGGCGGCAGCGGAGGGGAATGCAACAGACGGACCGGCACCGCCACACCAGTAGTACAAACACACAGCTGCCCAGCGTGGCCGTGTCAGCAGTGTCAGCAAGATGCGGCGGCGGCAACACGCTACCTCTGCTGCCCTGCGGCGGCGGCGGGTCGGCGGGACGGGCGGCGATCCTGGCAGACACGGCGGTGACCGGTGGCCGGGCGGTCGCACGGGCGTAAGCGCCGGCTGGAAATGGTCGACATCAGGACACGCTCTCGTCACCCTGGCACCGACTGCGAGGTGTGAGTGTTGGTGTTGGACCTAGGTGTCCAACTTCTTTTGGTGTTGGGCCTAGGTGTGAGCTGGCATCAGATCAGTCGCTAGCGATTACGTGAAGGGCAAACTATGGACAAAAGCTAAATGTGTCAACGTAGGGTGACAGACGGGGCAGTTATGCGGTTAGCCTCTCCACCAAACAGCACTGATGACGTCAGTGCAGATGATCCTGTTGATGCTGACGCCGTGGACCGTGGAGTCTGGTGACGCAGCAGAGTCGTGAGAGACACCTCGCAGACCAGCGGAACGTCAGCACAACCTCCTCCAGCGCGGTCACCAACTTTCTCACCTCGTCTCTCCAGTGAGCTCCGCGCTGTCTCATCGCACATTTCCGGCGCATCTGGGCGCCTTCTCACCAGTCCGAGGCGCGCCACCGCCCGCGTCTCACCGCCTACTCTGGTGCAGCAGGCCGCAGTCTCACCTCATCTCTCCGGCGCAGCTCGGCGTTGATTTCGTCTATCAGACTGGACCCGTTGTCAGGCGACCGACCGGCGGAGAAGCCGGCGAGTGGGTCTGTCGACGCGGCCGGCAAGTCCGCCGCGCCACCTAGCGGACTGTCGCTCGACGTCCTGAGGAGCAGCGCCAACAGCGTCAATCCGGCCAGCCGACATGCTGCAAAACGACATACTTATACTCCAAGCATGGGCGCCACATAACGAGTAGCCGTTGATGCGCCCCAAAGCCCAAATAATCAAACATATACTCCAAGCACGAGCTAAATGTCTGATGTGCTCTATACAGGCAACGCGGAATATCCCGTTAGTTTCTCGGACAGCTCAGCACACCGCGTTGGTCGGCAGAGCAACAATGGCGGCTGCCGCATCACCACCAGCTGCATCCCTCCCAGCTGCGGTCTCCGGGAACAGTGTCTGCCGTCGTCCACTCACCGGTCGGCGGCCGACGCCGGACCGTCACCGTTCGGTGCAGGGTCGGGCAGCTGCAGCAGCGACGGCGCCGACGTGCCCAGACAGGCCGGCCGCGGCGTGGCCGGCGACGACGGCACCGACCGGGTGAGCGCCGGCGTATCCACCGACAGGTACGTGCCGGTCGTGTGCTCGCGCGCCAGCCGGCGGCCGCACAGTACGGCCCAGCGGCGCAGTCGCGGCAGGCCGCCCTTCTCCGGGCGGCGCTGGCAGCAGGCCGCCACCAGTTGGTACCCGTCGCCGGTCTCCCGCAGCCGCTCCAGCCGCTCGCCGACAAACTGTCCGCGAGACGGGCATGATGGGACATACCGGTCACAGTTCAACACGATAAACTCGCCGACAAACTGTCCGCAAGACGGGCACGAAACATACCGACCACAGTTCCACATGGAAACAACGCCGAATGTTTGTTTGTACTGTAAGGTGGCAAGAAACCTTCGCCATTGCCACAATTGCAGCGAACAGGATGTGCTTAGAAAGACCGACGACAAAATGATTGGAACTGAAGGGCCGGCTTAGAGGCTTCAGACAATTTTAGAAGTCAATGAAAGGTATCATATTTTCTTGCAAAATATACCCACGCAGTGGAAGGGACCACATTGAACTGTACACCCACCTAGTAAGTTGGGACGCAGTGTAACCGGACCAAAAACAGCAGTCAGTGCGAACATACCACATGCACAACGCCAGTGCGTCCACACTGCAAACACCAGCTGTCTCACCCGCTCAAACATCTGTGTCCGCAACAGAGAGCGCAGGAATGGCCGCCGCCCGGACGGCTGACTGGCCAGGAACGCCTCCTCGTCAAACACCGGCGAGCCGTCCTCAGGTGACTGCCTGCAGCACAAACGGCACTCCTTCGAGACGACATTGACACAACAATCACGCGCCACGCAAACAATTGATCCCAGCACGCGCAGGCCATACGCCACAAATGAAGTTACAACTGATGCGAGACAAAGCCAAAGCTTAGGATGAACAACATAATCGATTCTGGCGTGCGTAGGACGACCTAAACAGGTTCCAGTTTGGCTGCCAGGCTGGCAAAGCTACGACTCTTCCGTCGGAAAACGCCCGCTAAACACCAGTGCGTCCCACTGCGGAACCCCAAGTCAGGTCGGTCCTTGAAATATTAGACTGAGATTTCAGTCATTGGAAACCTTGAAGTTGATAAACCTGTTCTCAACGATGTTCCGTGGTGCCCGATAAAAAGTCTCAGCTGAGCTGCTTTTGTTCCAGTCAAAATTTAAGGTCGACCCAATTGCCTTAAATTTGATTCACAGCACATGCTCTCCCATACAACCGTGCAAATACATGCGTATATATATATATATATATATATATATATATTTTTTTTTTTTCTCCCATACAACTGTGCAAATTACATTCAACCTTTTTATATTTTTTTTTTTATATATATATATATATATATATATATATATATATATATATATATATATATATATATATATATATATATAATGGTTGGATGAAATCACGTTTGAGCATGTAGCACATGCAAGTGAGCTGGTCCATCAAGTTCAACAGAGCAGAGTACGCACCTGATGCCGGCCCGATAGCCCCCGACCAGTTGACAGACGAAGTTGTGGAAGGCGCGGGACACGTCGTCTCCGCCGGCAGAGTGCTTCAGGCTGCGCCGTAGCGTTGACACCTGTGCCGCACATACATACAGTCACAACCAAACCGTGCCTGACATACATAGAGGTCATACCCCAACTGTGCCGCACATGCCTGTGGGTCATAACCCAACCGTGACGCACACATCTACAGGTCACAAACCATTTGCGCCGTACATACGTCATACAGGCTAGTGCAGTGTACGGCATATAGCTACAGGTCATAACCCACATGTGCCGTGCATACGTTATACAGGCTAATGTAGTGTATGGCACATATCTGCAGGTCAAACCCACATGTGCCGTACATATGTCATACAGTCTAGTGTATAGTGTACGGCACATGCCTACAGGCCATAGCCCATGTGTCGTACATATGTCACACAGGCTAAAGTACAGCATATGGCACACACCCAGGTAGGCCATAGCCAACACGTTCCATGCATGCATACCGGAAAAGTACAGTGCACCGCACATACATGCATATCATAGCCAACCTGAGCAGTGTTGGATTTTCACTTTCGGTCTTGGATTCGAGTGTAATTTTTTTGCTTGCCAAAGTATGAAGTGTATAATCATGAGAAGCACTATGTTATGGGGTGTATAATATCCCAGTTTGCCAAATTATGGGGTGTATGTTAAGCACCAGTAACGGAGTATATACATTTTATATATAACGAAGTGTATAAATTTTGAAAAATGCAGTGATGTCTCCTGGAATGAAGAATAAAACCCAGGGGCCTCGGTAGCTTAGATGGTGGAACGTGGAACTCTAATCTGCGGCCGGCGGCATTTGCAGAGTCCACCCACGACCAATCGGTGTGATATAGGGTGGCGGCGCTATGCCACCTTGCGGTTGCATGTGTCGTAAAATAACCCGATAATTCTTCTTCCTCAAGAATAAAACGCCTTTAAGTCATTTGTTAGGTTCTTATCATAGTGTCTCACGACAACCAGATGGGGTCCACCACACATCGTCGTCTGAAGTCATCCACGTTACGTGAATGACTTATAAGGCAACTTCCTGAGCAATGGTAGAGAAAATGATCACAAAAGTATACTTAATCGATGTCAACGAAGTTTATATATCAATACCCACTCCTGCATAGGTACCAAACACACAACTAATACAAATTCACAACATATCTCGAGAGCAGGACGTTCGTACACCGCTGGGTCTAAAATGGGAGGGCCTAAAATAGTACTTCGGGATATGGGTTTCGGAATATATAATGGTTCAAGGAAAGTTATACTAAAACAATCCGTCTAAAACTTTTATTCTCTCCACGATGAAATTTTCTTTTTCAAATGAGAAAGCTGGGAAAAATATTGAAGTCAATCCTTATTAATATTAAATGTATTTCAATGACTTTTAGTTCATGTCTAGAATGTTTAGTAGAAGCAAGGAATTCTTGGAAGGATGAAAAGCGACTAGACGGGCGGGAAAATTGCTGCTGTAAAACAGACTATCGTCAAGGACGAGCGGAAATTAGCGTCTGATTTCGCGCCATGATTGCTATAAAATACTAAAAATGAAAATAAGTTAGAGAAAACTGCCAAGAGAATTACAGGGAACTTTTTTCAATTAATAATAATCAGGACTGTGGGAACAAATTAATCATTGGATCGGAATGAGGCTTATAAGAGTGTAGAGGATTAGGTCAACACACGTAAATCTGAATTTGTCCGAGTGGGGAAACCTCGCGGTCGGAGGGCATGAATACAACTATTCCCGCTTGCTGATGAAATTCGGAAACAATATAAGTCATGAAATCGAAAGAAGGTGAAATTTTGGTCTATGGGTCTTCATTTGGAGCAAAGTGTTGGCAGGTTTTAGAACGTTTTGGTACCATTCAGGCAATTTTCATGGAGAAAATCCTTCAGATATAGTTTATATATATCGCTCTGACTGCTTAATAATATAAATATGAGCGGTTTTATCCATCCCAATTGATGCAAAACATATCATTATCCAAGGAACCAAGAAGAAATGCATTATCCATGGCTTTTCGTGGCAATGGTTCAAATAGCTCCGGCCGGAGTGGGAGATGGAGAGCGGTGAACTCATTGAATCCAAGAACGCGGTCGGGGCTGGTGAAGGTGAATTCTATATTTGGTTACGGAGCGTAGTGGTTTTTTATTCAACGAAGGATTTTCTTTAAAGCTCTTTGCTGCTATCCGGATGGAATTGACTGCGTGTTTGGCTCGAGGAATGAGAGGTTGTATTATCTGACTATGTAGGTACCTACCTACTTACCTATATCAAATATCTTCGCAGTAATTCGAGTTATTGATTTGAATAAACCAAAGCTGTAAGCTTGTGTTTGTGACGGATATCTTCAGATAATACAAGGAGCAGGACATGATAATATCAATTGCTGCGATGTTTGTCCCCAAGCGTAGAAATGAACAAAACTGATTGCTTTGCTTTTGTCTGGAAAATCTTCTTTTAACTTACCACATTTTGAAGCGTGAATGTTTTTCTTTCAAAATGGGGCTGGGCCTCTTCAGTGCACATTGACTGCAGATATTATAGATATGTATGCATTCAAGCATTATATGTGCATTCATGAAATGTTCAGAATATTAGGTGCATCCTGTCCCCATTCTCCATTGAATACCATTATACTTTTAACATTTCTGGTCTGTGACTTTCTGAATGGACAAATTTGCAGTTTAAGGTGATTTGATTTCTTGAAATTTATTTTTCTGAATGATTATGAATGTGTTCATAATGTAGGTACTTACATGATGTGACCTCACATTTTTTGGCAAGTACAGTTGGGCAGCAAAATAACACCAAAAAGTGGCTCGGGTTTGGTTGGGAAATATGCCATGAAATGTGATGTTAAAAGAAGAAAAGCTGCAGCCTAACTGATGCAAGAAAGCCTTTTTTAATAAAAATTTTCTAAGCAATTTTTCCTTTAACAAATTAAAAGTAAATGGCCTATTCTAACCAAACAGCCTATGGTAGCCCGGGTGTTTTTAAAATTCAAAACTTTATTTTATTTTATAACACTGAATGATTCCGAAAGGAATTTGATAAATGGATAACTTATTAAAAAATAATATAGCATAACTTAGCCAAACCTAATACCTTTGTATGCTTCATGGAGGCAAAATGTGTGAAGATGTAAAGTAATAGTGCCCATGACAATTCCTATGCTGTAGCAAACATGGCTCATATCCACCGTATTTTGGAGATTTGGGGAAGTGCTACACTTTGTGGCTTACCAGTTGTGTGGATGCCACTCTAGTTTGATGTTCATCCATACATTCTTCTGGGCACATCTGGACATGTTCTGAGGTTTGTCCACAATGGAGAACATACACATGAATGCATTGGTGGCTGTTTATTAATTCACCTGCACCTCACCAGAAATCGCACATGCACAAATGGAATGTTATAGAATGGTATGGAAGTGGAATGTTCAGTTGATTAATATCATATTCGACTGCAGTGATCCATATTTTGTCATCCATTATCATATTTTGTATCACTTGTGATACAAATAACTATATTCTTCAATGTATTTTTTGTATCTGCTCTTTAATGGCCTATACCCAATAACAATGTATTATCTATTATACTAAACTTTTTCCTAACTAATTTCGTTATACTATTGTATAATGACATTGTGTTTGTGTAGTATGTCTTATCAATGGAGTGTATTTTTCGTGTATATTCTTTGATTAAAGTTCGCTTTTGTGAACCTGAGTCATACTTACATACAGACTATATCATATCAACATCACACACACATGAAAACTATAATATGCCTGTATCGCACAAACATACGAGCCATAAAACTCACGTCATACACATACATACTGGTTATAGCACACATGTACCGAACATACTAGTTGTAGCACACCTGTACCGAACAAACATACTGGTCGTAGCACCCATGCACTGCACATGCATACCGGCCATAACACACATGGTTGCACATTCACACAGATTCACATATTCGCACTACACCCGCAGTACACATTGTATAGGTCATGTCATGTCTGCACCTCGCACATGCTCACATGCATATACATTCACACCGGGCAGCGGGGTTGGTGATTATTATTGGAGTTTAGAAGCGCATCGACTGGATCGGTCATGTAGCGCCCGGTGGGGTTGGTTCACACCGCCACACGGACGCATCGGGCGGATGATGAGGTGACGACAGTCGGTGAGACGAGAGTAACGGACAACTGAGCACAGCTGTGTACATCCTCACTGCCCACACCCAGTTAACTCCTTCACCAGGTCAGCAGGTGGCACCCACAGGTCAGTGTGATATCCTGCTCTCTCCCTCTCTCTCTCCCTGGTTCTCTCACCAGGCGGATCCTGCGAGTTACGGTGCAGTGGTCCCACCTCGCCAGTACGTCTGTAGTGAAACAATTAGACATTCCCTCCCGTATGTGTTCGATTGGTGAGTCGAACACATACGGCCCACAGGTCGTGACGTCGTGACATAAACGCTCCTCGGCAGACAGCGTTCACAGGCAGCCATGTGGTGACATGCCCTGCTCCGCTGCCATATCAGCAGTGTAGTGACCTGAGTCCTGCCTCACCATGTCAGCGGGCAGCGCCTGCAGGTCGTGGTGGGGCGTCCTGACACTGCCGGTGTCCGTGGCCACCACCACGCAGCCGTCGGCCAGCTCGGCCGGCGCGAGGCGGGACACGACGGCGGCCGGCGCGCCCGCCAGGAACGACACGGGCGCCGCCAGACAGCCGCTCAGTGCCGCCGGCACCACCGGCAGGAAGATGCGCTGCCACCACAGCGGGTACAGCAGCGCCTGGGCAGCCTGCGCCAGGCGCACAGCGTCGTCACAACGGGTATACAGTAGCGCCTGGGCAGCCTTATCAGGCGTACAGTCACAGCGGGTACAGCAGCGCCTGGGCAGCCTGCGCCAGGCGTACAGCGTCGTCACAACGGGTGTACAGTAGCGCTTGGGCAGCCTTATCAGGCGTATAGTCACAGCAGGTACAGCAGCGCCTGGGCAGCCTGCGCCAGGCCTATAGCATCACAGTGGGTACAATAGCGCCTGGGGAGCCTTATCAGGTACACAGTCACAGCGGGTTCATCAGCGCCCGGGCAGCATGTGCCAGGCGTACGACGCCACAGCGGGTACAGAGTCAATAGTCACGGAAGTTACAGGTACAATCACAGTAACTGGAATCGCAACGGGAGCAGCGTTTTGTGGGCAGTGTGTACCAGTGGTACATAGTTGTAAAAGGTAGTCACCGTAGCCGCCTACAGCTTCGCATCGAATAATCACAAATACAGTCGAAAAAAGCGCAATGTCATAGAGTTACAGGGAGGGGGTGGCCGAATGGTTGAGGTGTTGCGCTCTTGGCACCAAAGGTCCCGGGTTCAATACCCGTACCAACAGGGACATTTCCCAATCCCGCGGCCCACCGGCGTAACAGTCTGGGCGACGCCATTAGCCGTTAATGTGCATAAAGTCTGTCGTGAGGCACCTAACAAACAAACAAAACAGTTATAGGGCCAATACCGAGGTGGACTGCCTAGTAGGACATACTCGAGGGTCCACATAGTGGACCCAAATAACCCGACCAGATGGAAGTGAAAAGTTGTCACGGTCATCCAGAATGGCATGAAGGCCAGATCCATGTCAGCACAACACCACCCAGTGATAAATTATTCGTGAAAAAATGGCGGGATATACCACGTTCTGAACATCGAAATGACACCCATCCCAACGATGTACCGACATCGTACTTCATCGTGAGTCATTATGAAGTCTCAATATATAATTTCTAACAGTCTCTTGCTGATAAGTATCATGTTGATTCTCACCATTGCAGATTGTGGTGCACAAACATCAGTTAGCATAATTCTAGACAAGAGGACTGCCTATGATGTGGTCTGTTACAAGCCAGTTGACAAGGATAGGCATTGGTACCGTTATCAACAAAATTAGGTAGTACACCTTATTTAGGTAGTTACCCATAAATTAGGATCTTAAAACAAAGTGAAAATGTGCACGCATGAGTACGCTATTGCACCAGCATCTTGTTTGAAGATCTTGTAAGCGATGCTAAATTACATCGTTTCCATGGCCAATTTCTACATCCTACTGCACTCGTTTCGACATTTCACACGTAACGAAATCCCACTACTCTAGCACCCACACCACACGTGTTTATCCGCATCCGTGTGAGCACGGCACACGTGCCGATCCAGACCTGCCATCGTGAGTGTATTACGGTTCCGTTGGATTTACCTGGACGCAGGAGCTGAGTCTGGACACACGTGATGACGTCATGACAACATGGCGCTCGTGCAGTATAGCGGCGAACACTTCAATAATGGCTGTGTTGCCCATCACGCTCCAGTACTCGGTGAGGTTCCTCTGGCGACACGATGTCAGTGATGCTGAGCGGTACTGTTATATAGCGCAGCACGCGATAGCATAACGTTATCCAACCTACTTCCGCACAAACGTAAACTATGTAAGGGCAGAGAACTGTTTGATCCGGAAATTCGTCGTACTGATTGAGGAGAGCGGGGATTAAAATACAACCACAAAAATGTATATGGATAACAGTAGGGTGAGAGTTGCTTTCAAATACTGTACTCATGGATCGGGGGCTTAGGGGCGCATCGACTGCAGTGGTCATGCAGCGTACTTCTGGATCAAATGGGTCTAATTTAAAAAACAAACAAACTGCTAAATGCAACTTGCACTTACAAGTCAGCCACCTTAGACAAATGTAAGGGACAGGCATGGTCCCGATGCCTAATGTGCGGATCTAACAAAACATGAATTATGAGGATCCCACAAGGTCGGAATTAACAGGATCTCGCGTACTTCTGTAGGAAGCTGTTATTAAACTGCACGCAAAATATCAGTTCGTGTCAGAATACCGTTTATCAGCGTTATAACTTCGTGATATAAAATTGTTCAATGTGTAGCTATGGCCCACGACAAACGCAGCACACTTGTTCTCAAGATAATGGTATCATTAAATGCACGTCGGTCATTATTATGATCAAGTAATCAACACGTCGCTACTATTTTGATATTGAAACATATCTCCACGTTCATCACACGTCGGACACAGATAATCCAACAAAGGCAAGCCAGTGTCAATCGAGAATCTAGGCGGTTGTATTAATACCAACACGTGGTGGGATGGTGAACATTTTATGGAAAGTATGACATGTAATAGACATCTCTGGTACATACTTACGTCTTCTAATAGCGCCGGCAGGCTTTGTGGATCCGGAACGACGGAAGAGAATGTCTGTGGGAGGCGAATGTAGTCAAAACATCAGGAACGGACGGCAAACTACACCAGTGAACATTCGTGAAACGATTCCACGCTGGTCTTAGCTGTCCCTGCTACCCATGTGTGAGAGGTCACGGTGCACGGTCCGGGTCGGCGCAAGGCGCGTACCTGACCGAGAGCTGCGAGACAGCATCGGCAGGGGCGACACGACCAGACTGGCTGCCGATCGGGCCGTGCGCGGCCGCTGATTGGCTGCCGATCGGGCCGTGCGCGGCCGCTGATTGGCTGACGATCGCGCCGTGCGCGGCCGCTGATTGGCTGCCGATCGGCCCGTGCGCGGCCACTGATTGAATGCCGATCGGATCATGCATGGCCGCTGATTGGCTGCTGATCGGATCATACGCCGCCGCTGATCGGATGCTGACCGGATGAACGCCGAATGAGAGCTTCCATATTATACAAAATTATCATACATCAATGCAGAAGAATTCGAGATGCTTCGGCGGGGAAAATGTGCACCCTATAGATAGTTTGTTTTCATACACCACTTTCGTTTAGTTAGATGTCGCCCTGTTCCACAGACCACCACCGAGGACATTTTAAACGAAATTTAGGTCCAATCTGCACGAAACGAAAGATTTCACATATTGGAAATCTTGGTGTAACTTCTAGTGCATGGATTTCTTGTTCTGCTTAGCTAATATGTAAAAGGTTCTGTTAAATAACTACTTGTAATATATAAATCGAATGTAGGTGGTTTTGACGTGTATTCCTCCATGAATTTATGTACAATTTGACTTTAATATCTGCATCGTTTTACTGCGTAAAATACCAAGGAACTGATATGGAGTAACAAAAATATATTCATTTCTCATTCATGGTTTTCTGCACCTCGGTGGCGTTCTCTTACACACAGAAGTTAGCTCCGGTGTTATGTGCCTGTTAGATGTCGAAAGTACATCGCTCCTGTTTATTTTGTATTACTTCACCCAGTTAACCCATTAATGCCCGACCATATTTCTAGCCATTGGAATTGCATATATTTTTGTTCACGGTGCTGATTTGGGCAGATTAAGAAATTCTGAGAAAAAAAATAAACTCTAAATTTCAAAAACTTTTCGAGATACTGCATCGACCAAAAATGAACCACTGGGCGCCAGCTGAGTGCGCGCTCCGTCCCACCGTGTCCGCGGTGCCCGGCCCGACTCCGGCCGACAGGCTATCTACTGGCATATACCTAATTCAGGATCAGTCTCAACCCGGGTAAAACTGCAGCCTGTCACGTGTCAGCTTTATTGATACGGTCACCGGCGTTTTTTTTACATCAGGACTAAATGTGACGACACACTCACACGCGGCATGTAGGTAAATGCATTGGTACATGTGCGTTTCTTCTGAACAACGACGGTGGCACAAAACATCAGGGCACTACACAACACGCGACTGGCCATCTATCGCCCACTCTCTCCACAGTCCACAGAGCTGTGGACCTGTGCTAGCTCTAGCACAGGAAGATCTACTTCCGCTTGTGGTATGCAGCGAAGCACTTGAAGCATATAGCCACGTTGCACTTCGCACACCGCTTCGTTGACCTCAGCTTGCAGCCCTCGAGCTGACAGCGGCGGCGGCCATCTAGCGCTGCGATTAGATGTCCCACTCCGTCATAGCGCAGGCTGTTCGGGATATGCCCCGGATTCGGCCGAGCACATCCCTTCTGGCTGGCTGCCACTCTCAGATAGGTGACGGCGATCTCTCGGCGGAAGTTCGGCATCGTCAGCTGGTTTTCACTGGCGACGGAGGTTTTGTGTAAGATATGGCTGGTGACCACAGCCATATCAAGCACCCTGGTGATGAGTCACCAGTACCATTTCTTTCCTCTGGTAGACACCGCGTAGGCTCCCAGAAGTTGGTCGTGAAGGTCAACCCCGCCCATGCCGGTTTTGTATGCCTTCAATACATTGGGCTGTGGTACCGGCAAGCGTTTTTCGGCCGCCCTGTCGTACCGGCTGGCAGATGAGGGTGGATCGGCAGAGTCGTAGTTGGTCATGATGTTCACAACCTTGTTGTCATGCCACCTGACCATCAGCACCTCCGAGCTTCTGTCGAACCACTGTTCGTACGTGCCTTGCTTTGTTTTGGCCATGACTTTGGCTGTGGTCACGGGGCACCTGTCTAGTCTGTTTTCTCTCACCGTTCCGGTGGCGCGGATGCCACGCCCCTTCAGCTCCGTTAGTAGCGCCCTGGATGTGAAGAGGTTGTCGAAAAACAACTCGTGCCCGCTGGGATCAGATACGACGCTGACCATGTCCAGCACCACTCGGGTCCCCAGCGGCTGGTCGCGAAGCTCAGGACGCTGTTCCTTGCCGCAGTACAGGTGGAATTTGTGGCAGTAGCCGTCACTGACGCAAATCGCCCACAGTTTGTATCCGAAGCGAATGGGTTTGCCGCGGATAAACTGTTTCAAGCTGTTGTGACCGTAGTACCGCACGATCATCTCGTCCACGGACAGCTTGTCCTGGAATGTCCCGTACTTCTGGAATGACTTGTTCATGATGTCCAGGAGCGGCCGGACCTTGAACCCACGGTCCTTGTTGTCAGGCGTGATCTTAGCATTGTCCTGTACATGTAGGCACGCCTTTATCTTCAGGTACTTGGTCCTGGACATAGCGTTGCGCACGATGGGGTGCTTGAGATCGTCATCCTCAGACCAGTACATCCGTTCACTCGGAAGAGGGCTGTATCCAGAACACAGAAGTATTCCAAGGAACGCTTTCAGCTCGCTGTCCGACAGGGTGAAGAGGGGGTCGTATTTTACGTCCCTGGCGTACCGAAGCGTTTCCACGTGTATGGGGTGGAACACTTCTGGAGTGAACAGTTTTTCGAAGATCTCCACAGCCGTGCTGCTATCCAGTTCTTCGGCGATCCTCTGGCGGTTTTGTTGCGGCGTTTGAGATTTATCCTGCCACCCGGTGTACTGCGGCTGCATGTGCGCCACGCTGGTGCCGTTTTATCCGTGCGCCGTTTCTTCAAGGGCGCCAGAGGTACATCATCCACTGTCACGGAACGCTGAAAATGCACCTCAACTTCACCGGGAACGTCATTTACTTCCGTGACACCAGTGTCTGCGTCATCTCCTTCGTCCTCATCACTTCCGTCTGGAGGAATGTTCACCAGCTCGACGGCACCGTCGGCTGGGTCCATGTCGTTCATCACCATTTCCACTGCTTCCTCCACCGTCAGGCACCGCACTCTCGGCATGATGCCAACCACACGTCAATTCACAGTTGGGCAGTCCGACTGACATACAGTACATACGCTCACTAAGTCGTGACAACGCACACTGGTCATTCCCCCGTAGCGTGGCGCGTCCCCCCGCCTCCGCCCGCCGTGCCGCGGCGGGCCGACCTGGCGCCCAGTGAGTCAAAATTGGTCGATCTAAATTTCGCGTTCGCTGTGCGCCGCGTACAACAAGCGAGAAGAAATTCCACCACAGGAAAATAAAATATGTTAGTGTGTATTGCATTTGACATACAGCATCTGCTAATGCCATAGATGCATGCTCATAATAAATAGCCATGTATGCAGCACTGTCGTGGTGAAGAAAATTCGCCAACTTTGAGGCACTGCCAAATGCACACCGGGTGGCCCACCTCCACCGTGCCCGGATATTAATCCCCAGTCAACCCTTCCCCCAGATTAGGCGATAAAACCAGCCAACCAGTTTCGCCGGTTGTATCTATAACACCGCTTCAAACACACCGTCCATTTTTGACTCACTGGGCGGTAATGGGTTAAGTTCTTTTTCCCTTAATTCTCCGCAGACGATAATAGCTCAAAGGTTCTGAAATGTGTTTTTCAGTCAGCTGATCAAATTGCGTCACTGGGCATCACACAGTAATAGCACAAAAGGTTTTGTCATGGTCCATGGCAGTCTTAGGCACCGCAACAGCTCTCATGGTGGTTTGCAACGTGAATCCAAGGTATTATGCGATATTTCGTACGCATTTAGTGTGGCATTACGATGGATGTTTCTGTACGCATTTTAAATCCAGATGTATAGTCCTTATGATGAATTAGACTTTTAGCGCTTGAACACGTGACGTACAAGTATGGTTGACATAAGGCACTTGGTATAAGGATGCCGAAACGATATCGGAAGCAATGTAAGAAGTTGTGTATGTGTCGGTTTGCACCGAACTGCGCGAATCTAAGAACACTGCCAGGGTCGCATTCGCAATTTTCAATTCCTGTATGGGGAATATAAAATTATTTGGTAATCTATTCAGGAGAGGATTACTTTCTTCTTGTTGTCATGCCACAGACTTGCCTCCATTGTACTTCCTAGTGTGCTTCTGGCATGGCAGCTATTACTAAAACATGCCACCAGAACTGTCTAACATGGAAACAGAACCAAAACATGCATTGCGTATCATTCCCTTCTAATCGCAATGAAGGAATTGTATTGGTGCTGTTAAAGCATGATTAGATCATTTCTGTTCCGCGGTACAAGTTGTAGTAATGCATCTGAAGCAATCATACATTTTCATCATTCACATTGCTGCATGTTTTCTTTGAAAAGACAACAAAAATTGTTATTGTTGGTAACAAACTTGTTGTTAACAAACAAAAATTGTTAACAAACGTCCCTTGCCATGATGTTTTCTCGCTTGCTTATTCCAATCGATACACCCAGATACACTCAGGCTTACCGTTGTCACGCGTCCATAATTGCACATCACACGTCCCATGTACCTCACAGTTCAAATTTCGCTGAAATCCTGCGTACTTATCCGATTGTTCACTCAGGCGAGACGGTGTTGCATGCATCTCAGCGTCAACTATCTGCCAGTCTGGTCGGACAGCCGGGAACCGGAGAGACCGGCGCTCACCGTTCCATCTGGCAGCTGCGCCTGCAGTCGACCGCCCGACGACGGCACTGCAGTCCGATACAGGGTGTCCAGACAGGCGGTCAGCAGGGCGTCACCGCCTGTCACGGCTACCTGCCGCAGAGTGTCCAGCAGTCTGCCGACACAACACAGCCGTCACACACACACAGGGGTACAGGGTGTCCAGACAGGCGGTCAGCAGGGCGTCACCGCCGGTCACGGCTACCTGCCGCAGAGTGTCCAGCAGTCTGCCGACACAACACAGCCGTCACACACACACACAGGGGTACAGGGTGTCCAGACAGGCGTGATGGCCCACTCATTACTGGGTGTCCGAGCGATCTACAAAACACGGACACATGAATACGACAGCTTTTCATTTTATTTTTACATATGATTTTACATATTATCCACAACGAACCCACCAATTACCAGGCGAGGGAAGGGTTGCCCCGTCCCCAGGGAGTCTCCTAGACAGGCGTAGATATGTAACTAAAACGTGCGGTACCTTTTACATTAAGCATGCACACTGCGACGAAGTGCAAGGGTGCCGGGTCACCATGGAGCAGCTTTAAATGGCGTCTGTGACGTCGTTTCAGGTTCATAAAAAACGCACACTTCGCTATATACAATTCATACGTGAAAAATTGCAACAGGTACAATTGTGAAGGAAACAAACAGCTCCGATACCACACGTTTGACAAAATTTCATCATTTGTCACACTTTCAGCCCCGTGCCATTGCATTTCATGCTACTAGCATTGTGATCCGGAAGTGCCTCAAGTAGGTGTTGGAATCTGACTGGTGGCATTACATTTTACCCGAAATTAAACATTTGACATGTCCCGAGGTTGCACGGCATGGATCTAACGATTGTCGTTTGAGTCGTTCAAATAGACTAGGGAGCGTCTGAGATGTCCAGCGTGGGCGAAAAACGACCAGATGCGCTAGACCTCCGTCGATGTTGGATCAATCATTTAATACTAGCAACCACGATGCACTGGCATCCGCCGCTGTCCGTACGAATCCTGTCCCAAACGCCGGCCGACAGCCTGCAATGGGGGTGGCGCCGGGCAGAGTGGCGAGGGCGACCTACTTGTAGAAGGTGTTGTGCCAGGGCAGCGCGCTGAGCAGCACGACGGCAGAGTCTCCGCTGGCCGAGTGTCTGCAGAAGCCATACAGCCAGTGCAGATCCTGCAGCACCACGAACGAGAAGTGCTCCACGGCAGAACTGGGCGGACACACGCAACACGACATCATTGGCAGCTGGTCTGACAACACCAGCAACCGAAAACATGCATACAACATGGCGAAATGGTACAGTCATTCCTGTCACACACAAACTCTCCAGGGAAAGCCCCAATCGGTTTCCAATAGGCTGCGAGTTCAGTTGTTGATCGAACACCAATAGTTTGGTCGCGTTGACCAATGATTTGGTCCCTTTAAACCCCTCACAGTGGTTTCAATAATGTGCTCTGCAATGACAACTCCATATGCATGCTACCCAATTTATTATATTTGGTGAAAAGGGGGAAGTTTATTTGTTTGAGCATGACTAAAATGTGGATGGGTGCATAAATAAACGAGCCATCAGGCAATGCAATTGCTAATGTAATATATCATAAAAGACCGTTGCAGCGATCTACTTGCAAGTTAGTATACAACAAACCTTTTGGAATCACATGGGTATGTGAATTCTGGCACCACATCCAGGATGCCTTGTTCTTGGTATGACTCTGGAAACTTTTGCACGATATATGGCTTTCCATCGGTACTGGATGCCGCAGATACTTCACAGAAACAGTCAAAGATATGTTGTACATCTGTCCTGCAAAGGAACGCTTCAGCAGATCAACCAAGATTGCAATGCAATGTTATTATTTCATTCACGTCATCAAAATGTACACAAAACAATATTTATAGTGCATCCACTACCAAACGTTCAAGATTGAAAACTGAACAGCTCTCGTCATACATATTCAAAACATTCGGCTAAATCATGCTTATCGAGAAACTCAATCGTACAGAAAATGATAACATTTAACGACAGAACAAAATTAAAACAGCTTCACGATAAGAAGTGTCACGTGGTACCTTAAGACTGTTCGCCATTTTACGACAGATACGTTATCCAAATAAGGGCATGCGGCATACAAGCGACCGACCAAAATGTTGCCATCTCCCATCCCCTCCGACTTTGCCGCAATTGCACACGAATGACTCACGCCGGAGACCTAGACGTTCGCTTGAGGGTGTTCAGTACCCTCAAGCGAACGTCTATGGCAGCTTTTAGCAACACACTCAATTGGCTGAAGTTCATACAGTCATGTTGACATGTCATGCTTAAGTTCATCATGTCATCATGACGCCATTCAGATAATCATAGGTGATGAATTGTGTGATGGATTAGTGCTGTGAAGAGTGCATCGACAATATGGTATATTGGCAACATGTTTGTTTGCGAAATCTCATGTCATCTGCAAGCATTTGACGAGGAAACCTTGTTCACCCACCAACTCATTAAAAAAAAACAGCAGGAATACATTTTCTGATTCCACTTCAATGAATGGAGTACAAAATTGAAGCAACACAATGAACACAATGAAATTTAGGGGGCCACGTTTAGTTCGAACATCAAGACGATTTTCACGTTTGACAAGTACTGCTCACTTCAGCTTAGTCATAGTGCGAGAAAAAGTATTTTCTTGGGGTGAATACGCTTTGAGCCTACACAAATAAACCCAAGAAAGTCTACTTTTTCAACTCTGGGCTGGAAACACATGTAATTTGTGCTTCCTGAGTTCTCTTTTATTGGTAAAGCAATTGAAAGCTTGCATTTAAAAAGCTTGCCGCTAACATGACCGCATCACGTTTGCAAAGAATACCTGATAAATGTAATAGAATAAGGTGGCATTGAGTGTGTTGCATAAGTATGGACAAGGTATGGCTTATTGCGCTCCCAACCTCCAGGCAATTGACAATACGCCGTGACAAGGAACTTGTTGACTAACACCTGCGCTCTCCTGGCAGCCCACGAAAGCATGCTAATGGGTCAAAATTTCGTGGAGGTGCTGAAATCTTGGACATAGGAAAAACCTACTTTGACACCTCAGCACAGCACATTCAAGTCTGGGATTCGTGCACCAAGCTCGGCACAGGAGCTCAATTGCGAAAATACAGTTACAAATGTTGGCGCATGTGCATCAACAACAAACACAAAATCTGGTTCATCCAAAATTGACCGAGATTTTACTTAAATCAGGTTAATTTTTACACGTGGTGCATGTATCACAAGCTTCATCGCACTATACCGAATTGTCGAATGGGCGACGTAGCCACTTGCCCAACGGCTGACTGGCAAGCCGAGTCGGAGTCGGCTGCACCGACACAGGTGGACCCACCATAAAGCTTTTCTCTCTAAACAAAGAATGATGAGAGCACTTCAAAGAAGTGCTCAAAATTCAAAATTAAAAGACCAGGTATAATATCGAGTAAATGACTTGAAATGCTGCAACAACAAAGTTATTTTTTACACCACAAAAGCATGGCGATCTGCCTAGGCTGGTCCTCAGGTAAGCTTTTGTTGCACAAGCATGGCAATAGACTCACTCAGGCTGCTACCCTTCCTCATAACAATAACATATACCAACATTCCAGACCCTGAAAAACCCAGGAAGCAAGCTATATATTAGCATAAAGTTAATTGCACATAAGACTGTTTTGATAAAACCTTGCACATATATTGAGGCAAACAAATAGCCACTGTGCATGTTGTGAAGGCCCCAATGATGCATGGTGATTGTGGTGGTGGTTGGTTTTGCGACACGTCGACTATTCAGCCATGAAGAGTCGCCAATCTCTCACGCCGATTGGTCACGGGCGAAGAGTAGCGACAGGCGATACTCGAACCCACAACCTTTCGATTGTGAAACGGTAACTTACCCCCAGGCTACTCATCCCCTGTACTTGGTGATGAATGTCAAACAATATCCATAGCACCAACATCGAGCACATTGTCATAGCACATTAGCAGAACACTGACAATGCTACATCATTTTCCTTAATGTTGGTATAAACAGGCATCCAATTAAGATGCAAACAAATAGCCAAAGCCTTTGTACTCCATGACTGAAGTACACAAAAAAGAACTCTTACCTAAGTTGGGACATCCTCAGAAGCGTCAATGCACCATGCTCAATAAATGTTATGTATCTGTGGATTATAAGAGTATAATGTGACTATGTAGCAATTTGGCATAATTCATTCACTTATTAGCAACTGGAAGCTTAGTGATGTAGTTCATTCTTGCAGCTTCATTTGGCATCTGCAAACACAGTTTATCATGGCTGAGGTCACAATTCTTGCTTCTATGCTTGCATGTTCTCTTACAATGTAACACATGACAGAACTATGCTGTTCTCTCAATACATGTTTCTATACTCTTTATTCCAATGAAGATGGTCATTCTTAGCTAGTTGACATACTGAAATATCCCCCCTTCTATTCTTGACATCAATATACAGACATCCTAGCCACACCCAAGTGTGGATTCTGGTTAGGACATACCAATGGCCACTGATATCACACATGGACATGAGCCAACACTAGGTTCTACAATTGAATACTTTCAGGATAAAAATATTATAAATAAGATTATCTACCAATGATGGCTCAATTTCCTAGCATTGGTATGACATATGTATTTATGCATTGGGTAGACCATGAGACCCAGACCACAGTCATGGCTACAAATGGAAACCAATTGATGGCTGTTGAGTGAGTGGCTCATATTATAAATTCCAAGGAGTTCATACATAACAACCAAAAATGTATCAATTTGTGCTCAACATACCAAACATTTATAAAAAATCAAATGGAACATTTATCTTTATGGAGAAATTAAAATGCAATGTGCATGGATAAAGATTGCTAAATATTTGTGATTCCCCCCCCCCACACACACACACACCACTGCATAAGGTCTGAAAGAGCAAGAAGAGAACAAAATGTGCAAAGGACCATTACTCATTGCCAGTGCATGAGCAAGAAATCACACTGCAAATTACCCACACTTGATCTGCTCTGAAGGTTATCGATCATTAAAAGTACCAAAGGGTCTTTAATTGTAAAATATAGTATTTAGCAGTATGAGGGGCCTTCCAGTCATAAGAAATCATTTGGCAGTTTCATGGGTCCTTCAACACTAGCCATGGGCCTTATACCATTTACTGAGTGCCCTTTAATTGTCAAATGGCCTCAAAAGCAGCACTGCATCCAACACAGGTAGTAGGGCCATTTGTATTTGTTGGTATGTAAACAAGTCCTTCAGCAGCTATAGACCCCTCTCACAGCCACAGGCAGCCATCTGCCATTACAGAGTGCCTATGAGAGTCACTAGGGGCCCCGTTGAATGTTCAGTGGGTGATCTGATACCAACAAAAGACCTTTTGAGAGCCACAGAGGGCCCTTTCATAGCTACATATGGCCATGTGAAAGAAACAATGGCATTTTGCTGGTCAAACTTAACACATAAAATTCCAGAGGACTATCTGGAAGATACAGAAGGCTCTCCAAAATTTGCATCCAGCATTCTGACAGTGTTGGAGTTTCTTGGACAGTCAGAGGTGACCATTTGATAATTGCATCCTTTGACATATACAGAGAGCCTGATGAAAGCTACAGAGGTTTGTTTGTCTGTTTATTGGTTGGTTCACGACACACTTTATGCACATTCACGGCTAATGGCGCCGCCCACACTGCTTCGCCGGTGGGCTGCGGGATTGGGAAAGCTACAGAGGTAGACATTTTAAATTTACAACAGGTATTGCTGGTAACAAAGAGTCCTGTAACATGCACACATGATGCCATTAATATGTAGAGCAAGTGGGACAGAGAGCCATCTGTCAGTGATATTCAAAGGGTCTTTAGCTATCTACAGATGGCTATGATTTGGTTGAAGCACCCTGAAACTACAATGACTAACTAACAGATGGCTAGCTTACAGATACATAATATTTTTTTATAAGTATGGGGGACAGTTCACTAGCTATAATTATATGGTTCTCTGACAGCTAGAGAGTTCCCTACTGGCTAGGAGTGATCCTTTTGTATGTTCTAGAGGGTCATGTGATGGATATAGAAAGCCCCCAGTGAGTGAAACAAGGCCATTGCCACTGAGGGGCCTTAAAAATGGAGTCTCATTTCATAGTCATGTGGTCCTTTAATAGTTATATTTATACAGGTTCCTATAAATGTAGATGGTAGATAAGTTTTATGTGATCCAACATCAGTAAGTCTTAGGTAATCCAACATATTAGGCCTGCATTAGGCTAGCTTAAGTGTTGGATGCATAGTTTGATTGCTCTTCATCATATATTACGTCCCCACAAAAAAACTCTTGCTGTACACTTTCTCTAAATTCTACTGAGCATGTGAAGATCATACATCTGCATGATTGAT
Source organism: Imbricaverruca yamaguchii (assembly GCA_034440575.1). Lineage (NCBI taxonomy): Eukaryota > Metazoa > Arthropoda > Thecostraca > Neoverrucidae > Imbricaverruca > Imbricaverruca yamaguchii. Next base: position 2,253,805 of record JAOTOL010001602.1, read on the forward strand.
GTTCATGGTGTTCATTAATGTTGGCTGAATTGGAATTTTCGGGCTCATCAATTATGTCAGTTATGCAACTATGTTTGCTTGCTGAATGATTGGTACATTTGCAGTTCAAGGTACTTCCTGATATCTTGAACTTTTTAGCAAATGAATGTGCCTGTGAATGTGCCAAACATGATGTGATAACATGCTTAATGTAGAATGCTTTTGATGACTTCTCCACAAACATACCACAACTTTTCAGTTGGGTAGCAAAATAACACCAAAAAAAGGGGGCTAGAGGGGTACTCTTCAAGTATTGGCCCTCACACTTCCTTTATCTCAACAATATATCCACGCCATCATCAGCTGACTTCCAGTTAGCTGTTGGTGATGTCACTCAAATGCACCAAGACACACCCCTATCTGGATGCACTGAATGGCCCAAGGGCATCACCAGTAACATTTCCAAGGGCTAGGTTTGGTTAGATTAGGTTAGGTTTTCAACACATTAGAAGTATTCCTGGTGATGCCATGGGGTCATTAATTGCACACAGTTGGATATATCTGTGCATTTCAGTGAATCACCAACAGCTGACTGACAGTCAGCTGGTGATGACACAGATACATTGTTGATATACAGAAAGCAGGAGGGGTAATACTTGTAGATTGGAGTTGGGTAGTATGGAAAAATTGTAATATAAAATAAAAAGTAATAAAGGTAATATGAAAAGCAACATTCAAAATATTTATCTAAAAAATGTAACATAACCTAGCCATCAAGGTGAGAAACTAGTTCTTATTCATTACAAATTTCCAAACATTTTTTTTTATCTCAGAAATTGTTAAATGAAATTAGAAAAACTGAGCCTAACCTATCCTATCCTGAACTGCTTTTGAAGAAAAAAACTTCTTATTCCCCCCAAAAAAACGAATTAAACAAACAAAAACAAAAGTATAACCCAACCAAGCCTAGCCCCTTTGTATGTTTATGGAGGTTAAACTATGTGGAAAACTTAGGTTAGGCTTGTGGTTGGGTGCAAAAAACAGTATTATTGTAGATGAAGGTAAAATTTGATTTTTTTGGAATTAATAGTGTATTTTAGCATGAAAAGATGTGACCACTCATTTTCTCTGCAAATAATTATTTTTTTAGTGATTGCTTATTTGGGCTTAAAGGAGTGCAAACTATGAGGTTATTTAGCACCAAAAAGGATTACTTTCCAGTTGGCAAAGGAATACATGACCATAACCTTCACTCTACAAATATAGTCAATCCTGTATAATTATCTGAACCTGGTGTCAGACATGATAAACAAGATGTTCAACACTTCATGCACTCAATTCAATGCTCTTAACATAAAAACTTCATATTTCTGGTTGAATTATATTAATTCCCTCAATACATCCCTCATTACATGTGTCTGTAGCATTCAATCAATCTAGTTAGGTTAGGTTAGGTTATATTATATCATGGTTTAACACCTATATATTATATATTGTTGCATTACCTAAGTCTAAGTTATGTTAGGTTAGGTGATTTCTTCATGATTTATCTTCATATATCATTTTTTAAATTCTTGATTGAATAGTTGACATTTGGTCTGTTCCTGACCAGGGTGGGAAACTTGCTTTCTGGGTTTGGAGTCAGAGTGCAAACATATTTATTCCGGATTACATTTTCCTGGACATATTATTTTTCATGCATGGAATCTATTTGCTGGTAACCGACAAGAAAATCATACATACCTAGTCAGTGTCTATGTAATATGCATAAGTAATACAAATCATCATTTTTGGTCGCATCAAAGCATAGAAACAAAGAAGTGAGCAATGGATGGCACTGCAAGACAGGGAGTTGTGATCAGCTCAGCTTTGTCTCTCATAACTCACAGGAGCAATGCACCTTCCTTTCATGGTTGGTCTCAGCACAATGCTAGGCAAAATGAAAAACAAAAACGAATAATTCACTCTTCACCCTCAGCTCAGAGTGACACCTACCTACATATGCAGCCAATTCCCTGCATGATACAGACCCAACACCACTACCTCACAGTCGGAAGCGACAGTGGTGCACAAAGGATCAGTCAAGGTCTTGTGTTTGCAGCCTGGCACTGTTAAGTGGTCAAAACATGTGTTCAAAGTTGCTAATGGTTGTATCATTTAAAAAAATACCTTGGCTTGATTGGTTGAAAAACAGTTTTTGTAACAGAAAATGCTAACTCAGCAAATTCCGATAGGCATCCTCCGGCACTCTGGAAGCGTCTCTTAAAACAGTCAGTTTTTTCCCACTATAGGGTGGCTCGAAAGCAAGTTTCTGGAGACGCACAGGCCGAATTTGTAGCAACCAGAGGCCACTATATTCAGTGTGCAGGCACAAAGGTCAGAGTGTTGTCGTCAGCATTTTTGCTGGTTGTGGTTTTGTGTGGTGTGTGGATGCTGTCTGTGTGCTTGATGGTATGAAAAGTGTATAGTTATTTGGTAACAGTAAGTAGAATAACATGTTTGGTGGATATTTTCTTCAATCTTGTATTATATTTTTAGTGGTATTTTTGTTCCTTCTGCATGTTTGTGTCGGAGTACATGTGGAGCCCATTCTATCCAGTATGAATCCAGAGTGAAAAAATGTTTTAAGAGATGGAATCTCTTAAGAAGTGCTCTTAATTCATACCCTGTTCCTGACCCTGCTCCAAGCTGCTATCAGCAACTTGGAGTAGTTGCTCCATGTCCCCATGCATTTTCAGAGCAGAACAGAGTAGCTCCAATCTACTCCAACTTGCTCCAACTTACTCCAGCTGAGACCAGGGGCAGCTTGGGGCAGCTTGGAGTAGCGCAAATGTGGCACTGATGATACATTCGTGAAGCTCTTTGGGGCATCTGCATCAACAAGCTTTGAACACCTGCTTCATGTATGTAACCATAATACAAGCACAGACAGCTGATTTTTACTCCAAGTTGCTCCACACATTCCAGTTCTCACTTTTACTGAGCCTGCTTCAAATTGCTCCAAACTGCTCCAAACTGCTTACCCTTTTTGGAGCAGGGTCAGGAACAGATTCAAAGACAAAGTACAAACAGACATGCATATCAATGTAAATTCAGCTTCAGTGTACTGTTTGTGCTCCAGCATCTCACATCATTATTATGCTTTCCATTCAGGATTCCCAGTGAGGATTCCCATAATTATCAACTCCCAGTGAGGTTCAGGATTCCCATCATTATTAACAACACTTTCATTTGATTCCCAGTGAGGTTATTTGCTCAAATTGTTTCAAGGTCTGCCATAATTTTTTATAAGGAATTCCATAGCCAGGCGATTCCTAATTACCTTCTTGAAGTATCAAAGCTTTATAAGCCACAGTCTGAGCACAATGCTGGTAAATGTGCAACATAGTTGCACAAATGGTACATACTGGGAACCTACAAAAATACCTTTAACATCATAGCATATTTTATCTGTATTGTGACTATATCAGCAATTATATTGACAGCCACCGACTTGAAAGTACTCATTTGCGGAGAAAATGAATGGTCGCATCGTCTTAACCACGTCAAAATGAGTCCCAGCAAAAGCACAAAGAATGAAGTTGGGTAAATATTCCTCTCCACATGCAGGATTACAATGCACAAATCCAGCCTTGCCTGTACATGATCAAAAAATGTGTCCGAACAAATGTTCACTGGAAAGAACAGGTCAATATAATAGCCTACCTGATCAGCGGGAGACAAATATATCCCCTGCAGATGAAGCAAAATAAAAGTAACCATTCCGTATGTTCTAAGCAAGGCGACGGATCTGAGAAAAGTAGTCTGCACCCATATCGATATCATGTTTAAAAAATCCTTCGGATGACGTCATGCAGGCTTGAAGGAAAACTTCGATCTACCTTGTAGTAAAGGTATCTTGGCATGATCCAGCACTGTCGAGGTGTGGTTTGATGGGTTCAGATTGGGAGGACGTTGTCTTGTTCGTGCGTGGGTCAGCGGCGCGGAGAGTGAAGGTCTGGTCTATTTTGCGAGGCGAGGTCGTGATCTTGGCACGAGCAGAAGTCGACGAGGTCCAAAGGGCTCCCATAGGGTCATCGAAGGGAATAGTTCGGCGCGTTTGCATCAATCGAGGGAGCATCAGGGGCCAGGTCTGTGTTCTTGCGATGGTCGTTGGGTATGGTCAGAGGAGAAAATTCGGTCTATGTCCGTTGGCGAGCACGGGTAAGTGCCATATTTTTCGCTTTCCCATATCGTGCGGAAAAAGCCCTACCAAGTGTGATTTAAACAAAGACGAAGGACACACAGAAACTCATGGAACAGAAAGTACGGCAAAGATGGCAAAAAGCACGTGGGGTGATGGGTATCACTCCACTGCAAACGAAACGCGAAAAGAGCGATGGGTGTCACCCTACGAAAATGAAAAATAATTAGCTGCAAAATTAGCAGCCAGTTGCATAGGCGTAGGAGCGTCTCAAAAAGTGTGAGGGCCAGTTTCAACAGCAAGGGTGCACCCAGGAACTTCTCAATGTACCACGGTTGAACACTTTCGGATGGATAACCCGATAATTTCAATAGTGTTTAGAGTGTTTAGAGAGTTCAAATTTCACACGACTTTAACCAGCCGATATCACCACACGGTGGCAGGCTGGCAAAATTCATTCACACACACACACACACACACACACACACACACACACACACACACACACACACACACACACACACACACACACACACACACACACACACACATACACACACACACACACACACACGACTTTCACCGCTAAGGGAGATGGGGGTAGGTCCCCTGGGTGCGTCTATGGCTAACAGCAACATGCGATACTGAAAAAGAACTATCATCACAATATAAGTACTTTCAAATTCGGACATCTTGCTGGACTTTGAACTCTTTTCTCGACTGATGCATTATTTTCTAATAATAGGTTTGCCTCTCTGGTGCAAGTGAAACTACTAGGAATACTGTTCAATAAAAAATGTTCCAACTTCCGCTATGTGCGCGTGTGTGTGGGAGGAGGGGTGCGAGTTCATTATTACAACCTTACTAATGATTTTGCGGCGTGCCCTAGTTCCCATGATTAATACTGTACGGCATAGGTTTAGTAGTGTCTGAAAAACTGGGTGGGTACCTATTAGTGTTCAGACAAAATTTGTTCAACTTCTGTTTTGTGCTGGGGGGGGGGGGGGAAACTCATTACAGCCTCCATTATGAGTATGTGGTGTGCTCTAGTTTCAATGATATAGCACTATACATCTCTAAGATGTCCCCCGTTGTAAATGTCATCGATTTTGTTGAAGAGAAAGAATAAGTAAGAACGCAGTTTACTTGCTGGCCTATCGCAAAAGAAGTCTCATCATTGATGCTGGAGAGGATGAGAAACAGAAGAGACGGGTCATCGCTTGTTGAGAATTCTTTGATCTGCTATCTGGGTGACCAAGATTGGCAGTCTGACATGATTATGTAATGTTAGTGAATGATCCTTGTCGGGTTTCGATGCAATTTCGGGTCCACGCTGTGCTTAGCTGGGACCGCTATCGGCAACTTTTGGGAGCCCCGAGGATAATTTTTGATGCCCTGACCAGAATTTATAGGACCAGTGACAGGAATTTTGGGTCCAAAGCGCGATTTTTTTTTGGGGTGGGGGGGGGGTTGGCGCTAGTTCCCGAAGCGCATTGTACTTGTCTGGGCCCCAGTGTGAATTTGGTTTTCCCTGGTGGAAGTCGTCTGGTTCGGTACAAAGCTTTTTGATACCCGTTGTATATTTTATAACCCCTAATTCTGGGGGTCATGATGCGAATTTATGGGGCTCCGGAACCATTTTTGGGTACTCCGACGCGATTCTTCGTTCTTGGGAGTCCACCATTTCGGGATGGATGGGTTGGGGGAATTTGTCTCTCTGGCATACCACTGCGGCTGCTCAACGATTTCTTTTTTTTGCAGCCGATGGCACCCTTAAGAGTAGAAAGGCCCATTGTAGAACTTTATTTCGGGGCCTATTCTGAATTTGTTTTCCGGTGCTCGGGTCGACTCAATGGAGTCCCTTTTTATTTTCCTGGAGTTGACTTGGGCGATTTTTGGACCATGTCAACATTTGATTGGATACCTATCACGAGTTTTAACGGCCTGGCTACGTCTTTGGGAGTCCAACACGCTCTGGTTTCTTTTGAATCGACTGGTAGGAGCCCAGAGTGATTTCCTACGTCCATTTTTTTCGTTTCCCCGGCTTCATTTGTTGGATGTTCCTGATGAAACTTTTGGGGTCCCGTTTGACCTGTGAAGCCCTACCGTGATTTTCATGGGCCCGGGTGCGACGTTTTGGTACCTTCAGGCTCAGCGTGATTTTCAGTGGCCCCGGTCCAACCTTTTGAGTCCCCGCTGTGATGCCGAAGAACCACGGCACGACTATTTTCGGCCACCAACGTGATTTTATGGGCCCAGGCGCGAACTTTTGAGCCTCCACCGTGATTTGCAAAGGTCCAGCCCGTCTTTCTGCGGCTTCCATCGTTATTTTCAAGGACCACAATGCGACTTTTTCTGCTCCCAGCGTGGTTTTAAGGGACCCCGGTCCAACTTTTGGTGCCCCCAGTGCGATTATCAGGGACGCCAGCCCGACCCTTTGGGACCCAGCGTGATTTTGAGGGCCCAACCAGTCTTTTTCTGGCTCAGCGTCATTTTCGGGTCCCTGGAGAACCTTTTTGGCCCCCAGAGTGATTGATAGAGGCTTAATCAAACCTTTTAAGGCCTTTGTGTAATTTCATGGGGCACTGGCGCGACTTATCGCATCAGTGCCCCATGAAGTCGCGTCACGAATGAAGTCGCGAAAAAGTCGCGCAGTCCCGGCGGGAATTTTTTGAGGCCCAACGGTATTTTCGCGGGCCCGGCCACACATTTTCTAGCTATCATCTTCATTTTTAGGGTGCCGGGACGACTTTTGAGGTCTTCAGTGCTATTTTCAGAGCCTGACGCTATTTTTTCGAACCCAGGCGCATTATTGGGAGCCCACAACCTGTCATGGGAGGGGGACTGCTCCAATGCCCCCTCCATTCGCTATGCCACTGCGCATACCACAATGGTTGCATAGCTTAACCATGCCGTCTATGGAGTACATCACACAAAATCGCCTCTCCTATGCCAATTTAGCTGCTTGCACCGCGAGTAGCATTAAGAAATATACACGCTGCGATTGGTCTAAATTGATCTCATTATCTTCGGGGTTCTTAAATCTCAGCCTGGATGTAAACATCACTGGACGATGAAAAGCCTTGATTGCGGTCTCCGTTGTAATTCGATGTTTTGTGCTTTTAATCAAATGTTTTTATTGATTATATTCTGGAATTAGTGTCTTTGCTAAGCAGATATTGTTACATATATCAAGGCACCACCATCTTACCGAACCATTTCTGTTCAACGACATAATTTGAATTCAATATTTACCGTACTGTCAATGCCACTACGCAGTTACCCAGCTGAAGATCTAATCGGGTCGGTTGTCATGCTCGTCTTGTGCCTTCTCAGGCCGCATGACAAGCATCGCTCGTTATTCGTCACATTATCGCTATTCATATAACTTCTCGAGTGACTTTGTCAGGTCGCACCATCAGCCCCCAATCCTCTCGGGGATTATGATATTCTGACAGGCGTTCTCGCACTTGAAGTTGATATAATAGGCTGCGGACTTCATTATTGTATCTATTCTGCCATAATAAATGATGGAAATAAGTATTTTTCCATATCGGATACCATCACGGATAATACCCAGGCATCTCACTGAAAAGTTTGGATATTTGTGTACGGTGCTAAACTGTGAAAATCCATTGAAATGTGAGAATTTTAACGTTTTATTTCATAAAGACATAAAGACATAAAGACATAAAAGATTAGTGCAACTCTGAGCCACAAGGGCCCTTCTTGGTTGCACTCTGTACACTGAACCAGTTGCCCACCAAATCTGCCAATCAGCCCTCCCTGTAATACTGAAAAGCAAGCCCTCTATTCTTATAATGATTGTCTATGCTGTTTTTAAAGATGTTCAATGTGCTGCTATTGACGATGTTTTCTGGCAGCTGGTTCCAGTGTTCCACTACCCTGTTGGTGAAGAAAGTTTGCCTTAACCTTGTTCTGCTGTGGTTAATTTTAATTTTGAATTTATGACCTCTAATTGCATCATTTCTGTTAAATTCAAACATTTCCCCAAGGTATCCCCTCTCCAGACCATTGACAAATTTAAAGACCTCGATGAGATCTCCTCTCAGCCTTCTATATCTAAGTGAAAACATATTCAATTTCTTCAATATTTCCTCATATGCCAGGTTGCTTATGCCATTAACCATTTTTTTAGCCCTCTTATGTGCTCTCTCTAAAAGCCAACAATCTTTTTCATAGCTAGGAGACCAAGCTTGGATGCAGTATTCCAAATGTGGCCTGACGTATGCACAGTAAAGCTTCCTGATCACTTCCTCACTTCTGTATGATACATTCCTATTTATTGCCCCGAGCATTCTCAGTGCCCTCTTCCTGGCTTCCTTGGTCTGTTCTGATGCCCCCAATTTTGTGTTTGGAATAACACCTAAATCCTTCTCCTGTTGAGTCACTGATAGCACTTGGCCACCCATCAAGTATGGAGCCTTCATATGCTGCTTACCTACATGCATGATTTTGCACTTATCAAAGTTAAATTTCATTTGCCATTCTTCGGACCACTTCACAAGTTCGTCTAAGTCTTTTTGCAGCGAGATATGCTCATCCTGACCTGTTATTGCCCTAAAGACCTTCAAATCATCTGCAAATTTCAAAACTTTACTGCTTAGGCCACTTTCAATGTTATTTACAAATATAATGAACAGTAATGGCCCTAGTACTGACCCCTGGGGGACTCCACTAAGAACATTTTGCCATGATGACTTTGTACCATTTAGCATCACTCTTTGCTGTCTATCTGAAAGCCACAACTCTATCCATTTTAAGATGCTACCTGCAATACCATGGGACTGAAGCTGTATCATTAACCGTTTATGGGGTACCTTGTCAAAGGCCTTACTAAAGTCAAGATATGCTACATCAACCTGATTTCCCTGATCAAATTGTTCTGTGGCGAAGTTCAAAAAGTCCAAGAGGTTTGTGAGACACGATCGTCCTTTTCTAAATCCATGTTGAGTATCTTGAATCAATCTGCTACCTTCCAGATAACTAACTATTCTATCCTTGATAATTGATTCGAGTACCTTGCAGACTAGGGATGTGAGACTTATTGGCCTATAGTTTTCAACTTTCCCTCTTTCTCCTTTCTTGAAAATAGGAACTACATTTGCCCTTTTCCAATCGGTTGGAATTTCATTATGTGAAACTGATCTACAAAATATTATACTAAGTGGAAATGCCAGTTCCTTTTCATTTTCCCGCAACACCCTAGCATAAATATCATCAGGTCCTGCTGCCTTATTTGGCTTTATTTTCCTGATATGATTGTAAACAACATCACTACCAATGAAATCAACATAATTTGTCAGATCCCATGTAACTGAACTATGGTGTACGGTCGGCAGATTGGTCATATCTTCCAATGTAAACACTGATTTGAACTGCTTGCTCAGCTCCTCAACCATCTCACTATCCTCACCCAATGTAGTCCCGTTTACTTCCAGTGGACCAATTGTGCTAGAAACTTTACTCATCTTGTAGAAACTAAAGAACTTTTTACTGTCCCCATTACAGTTTCTAGCTAAATCCAGTTCCTTTGCTCGCTTTGCTGCTCTGGTTTTTTGCTTCACAGTGTCTCTAGCTTTTCGATACGCCTTTAGATTAATGACATTTGAGGCTTCTTTAAAAACTCTAAATGCAGTTTTCTTAGCCCTAATTGCTTTTATCACGTCTGGTGTAAGCCATGCTGGCTTTCCTACCCTTCTTTTGCGTCTTTGCTTTTGGGGGACATGTCTAATCTGAGTTTCCTTTAAGTAAGATTTGAACTTTTCCCACATTTCACAGGCATTTAAATTGGAGAATTCTTCTTCCCATCTGATGGCACTTAAAGCCGCTCTCATGCCGTTAAAGTCTGCTCTGTTGAAATTTGGAACCTTTACCAAATTATCCTTGATAATTTCCCCTACATGTGCCTTGAATCTAACTATGTTATGGTCACTTTTCCCAGAGTTTCGCCTACAGTCAAGCCTTGAACCAAGTCACTTAAATCCGAGAATACAAGGTCCAAGAATGAACCATGCCTGGTAGGTTCCGATACAAACTGGTGTAAGAACAGGTCCTCTTCAAGGCATTTCCTGAACATTTTGCATGATGGGGAGCCAACACCAGCATTTTCATAACCTTTTAGATTAAAGTCACCGAGAATAAGGCACTTCCTCTTAAAGTTTCTACTGATTTCCTCACAAATCACCTTGTCAAGCTCCAGTTGCTGAGAATGTGGCAGGGTTCCTGATCGGTAGAAAGCTCCTATCCTAAGAGTATTGCTGTTGCCTTTTCCCACAGTGACATCAAGCCAAATGGACTCCACAGACACATTTTTATCCCCACCTGCTACTTTTTGAGAACTGAATAAGCTATTCACATAGAGCATTACACCACCCCCTTTCATTGCTGGACCCCTATTGCACGAACACATATTGTATCCCTGGATCTCATAGTCCTGTAAGTTGTCTCCAAAATATCCTTCACTGACCCATGCCTCCGTAATGCAAACAAAATCCGGTTCCTCCTCAGCAACATAACACTTGAACTCATCAAATTTGGAACGGATACTCTGAGCATTAAACATCATACACTTAACAAATGCTCCATAACCACCTTTGGCTTTTTCATATTGAGGAGTTCTTTTATCACTAGATGAACTATAACTCTGTCCCCTTGAGTTGCTGCTGTCCCTATTTGCAGACTTTGAGGTTCTATTGCCTTGGCTGACACTATTGGAATATTCCTGAGTTGGCAATGCAATTTCATCCCTCCCCACCCCATTTCCTAGTTTCCCTGAAGGACATGCTCATATACTTTGCCTAACACATGGACCCCCTTCTCAGAAAAGTGCAGGCCATCCCTCTGATAGAGGTCTCACGATGCATAAAACCTGCTCCACTCGTCTACAAATGTAAAACCTAGCTCCTGGCAGAGCTTTCCTACCCTGGTGTTAGCTGCCAGTGCCCTAGAGCTCCACTCAGGGGAGGCTCTAGCCCTAGGCAAAATTCCTGTTACAAGCACTCTATTGGTGCCCTTCAGGGTGGCCAGAAGGGCCCTGTACTCCCGCAGAAGCTCCTCGCTCCTAGTATGACCTATGTTATTTACCCCTACATGCACTATGACTGTGTTAAACTGGTGATTACTGGTGACCTGTGCCACCGCAGGTACCAGGTCCTTCACCTTGGCACCAGACCTGGTGATGCACCTCCTGTACCTCCTACCTTTACAAAATACCCGCTCTAAATGACGCACACGAGAGTCTCCTATGACCAGCACTGACTCCTTACTACTGCTATCCTGGGGGCAGTCATCCAATGCCTGGAACATATTTGTTGTTACTATGCCTGCCCGCTGGGCCGGTCGGCTACACTTCCTCCCGCTCCTACCACCTGCCACCTGCCACTCACTGACCCTTTCCTTAGGTTCGCGTCTCCAAATCCTCCACCCCCTGACCTCATGCCACTTCCCCTCCTGTGACCTACCAGAACTAACCCTCCTCTGTTCACTATTAACACTATTAACACTCCCCTCTTGAGAGATCCCAGCCACCTCCACAGTAGGGGAAACCTCAGCTACCTGGTGGCCTGCGACCACCTGGGCATATGATGTCCCTGCTACGGATTGACCCCTTGTTGCTTTATCTTGCCTACCCTGTGCAACAAGGGCAGCCTTGAGGTTGGAAACCTCTGCCTTAAGGGTCCTAATTTCTTCCTCTAGTGCCTGCATCCTGGTCGAAACCATCCTAAACGCTGCAGCGTATGCCTAGATTTAGATTCAAATTAACTTGCTAAATTAACTTGCTAAACAACCGACAAAAAAGCTAACTATCATTCACTATAAATCGCTACCTCCTATACTGTCAGTTAAATATCTGAGTGCCTCAAGAAAAGCAGAAACTATTAAACAATTGTTTGTTTTTTTTGTTTTGTTTTGTTTTTTAAATAAATTAAATAACTAAACAACATGTCTAATCTAATTGTCTTCCACACAAGTAGACAACTATATAAATATCCCTTTGATATCACTTATGGCTAGACAGAAAAATGAACAGTCACACAGCACTTATGAATACCCCCAACTTACTACTAATTAAACTATCTTAAACTTCAACACCAAACACACTTGCTAAACAACCGACAAAAAAGCTAACTATCATTCACTATAAATCGCTACCTCCTATACTGTCAGTTAAATATCTGAGTGCCTCAAGAAAACCAGAAACTATTAAACAATTGTTTGTTTTTTGTTTTGTTTTGTTTTTTAAATAAATTAAATAACTAAACAAGATGTCTAATCTAACTGTCTTCCACACAACTAGACAACTATATAAATATCCCTTTGATATCACTTATGGCTAGACAGAAAAATGAACAGTCACACAGCACTCATGAATACCCCCAACTTACTACTAATTAAACTATCTTAAACTTCAACACCAAACACACTATGCCCACCAAAACATAAATAAAGTATGTTAGGATAGTATGAATGTTGTCTAATGTACTTATCAAATCTACACACTTGTAATATCTCCTACTACAGAAATCGAAGAGTCGAGAACACGCCGAAGCCACGAGGCCTCCCTTTGGCGCATACATTTCATACTACATTCACGCAATATAGGCATCGTGGCAGTAATTTTATGCTTCAATATTGAAAATACGTGCAAATGTTGAAGTGGATGGCGCCTAGGCGCAAGAACATGGATAGTACATCGCTATGTATTATCAAGGCAAGGAACATGCACTTGCAAATTGTACGCCTTACCTTGATTGTGCTACATTACTGCCAACAGTCTTTACAAATTTCTGCCTTAAGCAATATTAACGAAATCGATGTTAAATATGTCAAGAGTAAAAGAGCTACAGTGGAAGTATGAATGTATTTTGCTACTGGCTAGCACATTATCTGCTTTATGTGCATATCCATGCATCTGCTGCATTACATCAACTCCTCAATTAGTTGAGTTGTCGTCAGGTCATGTCCACGTATGTATTACTTCAAAAATGAAGTGCAACCGTGTGATATGTGTACCTTTTACGTAGTTATGGATTACAGGACGTTTTTCACATATTCAAATGTGTGCATGTTGTCCTTTTGTGACGTTAAATGTCTCAAAAGTGGGAGGACCAGCCACCATTGTTGGCCCCTCCACTTTTAAAAGTTCGAGGGCCATGGTTCCCTGCCCCCCCCCCCCTGTTCCTACGCCTATGGCCAGTTGAGCCGATCGCCAGGGCGGAATACAAAGTGAGCTTTGTCAGAGTTGTTTTTCACTGAAATAGCACTGGCACTCCATATGGATCTGCCGTCTAATCCAATAGAAGCTTAACGTATAATATGCTCATGAACATTGATTAAAATCAGAATAAATTACGGCTTTTGAGGCAGCATTAATCATCGAAATTAGGGTAAGTTGCCCTCCATCACCGTCATCACTTCTAATGTTCCCAGGCGGCCGCGCATTTGGAAGCATTGACGTAGCCATTAAGGGCTAGGAGCTGCAGCACAGCGGGCATCTTAACAGAGTCTCGAGTGGGCATTGCACGCGATTTGGAAAACCGACAGCGGTCAGCACGGCCTCTCTCAACTCGTCAATGGAGCAACAAGGCAATCAGGCTGCCACACCGGGCTCTATCATGGGCACCATTTACTGCGCGGGCCATAACAATAACCCTCAGTCATCGGTTTGTGACATTTAAAGGCAGTTGACCACCTCAATCTTCCTGAAGGGCAATTTTGCGGATAACATCACAGGGGTATGTCTCTCTTAGTAACTGCGCGGGAAGCAGTGCATATTTTTCGAGTTCATGGAAAGAGATGAATGCTTCCAGGTGCCAATCGCTGGGGTTTACATTATGTTGACCTTGAATGTCCTTTTAAAATAGGGTTTAACCGTGCAATACACGAATGATACAGCCCCAAGGCAGGCCAGTATGAAGAATAATGAGGCAATATATTTCGAAGACCATGAGGGAATAGCATGCAATCTAGATATCACATGCATGTTTGCATATCTTGATATGAAAAATAGTCGTTCCCGGCATCTCATTGTCTCCCGTTTAAAAACCGGTTGCCAGTCGTACTGCGGCCGAGTTTGGCCGCCTGGGCCGGCGCTGATGGCCTGCCTGGCCGCACCAGAGGCCCTTGTTTGGGCCTGGACCGTGACCGCCATCATTGTGACACCTCACGGTCCGGCGATGGCCTGCCTGGCCGCACCAGAGGCCCTTGTTTGGGCCTGGACCGTGACCGCCATCGTGGTGACACCTCACGGTCCGGTGAGCTCTGCAATTCCATCTCAGGCGAGGAGCCAGAGGCCCTTGTTTGGGCCTGGACCGTGACCGCCATCGTGGTGACACCCCACGGTCCGGTGAGCTCTGCCATTCCATCTCAGGCGAGGAGCCAGAGGCCCTTGTTTGGGCTTGGACCGTGACCGCCATCGTGGTGACACCTCACGGTCCGGCGAGCTCTGCCATTCCATCTCAGGCGAGGAGCCAGATGCCGGTCTGGCGCCTCCATCTCAGCATCACGCGGCGTTCATCGGTCCGCGCACCAGGTGATTCAGTTTTGGTCCAGAACACGAACACGCATTTGCATGCCGCTTTTCCTTGCTGGTTTGGTTCCGGCTGGAGCTTTTCTCATGAATTATGAATGGAGAGTTCAGGGCTGTGTCCATTTGTGACCGTGAAATCATGATCAGAGGAAACTGGACTCTTCCCTCGCAGTAATCTTTAGGGATTGCGAAATTGTCACTTATTTTTCCCTTAGGGACAAGTCACGTGTCTCAGTTCCTCAGTCAGTCATTGCCTCAGTGCAGTAGCACTGTCCAGTATCGTGCCGCCTGCGCCTTGGTACAATGTCTCTGTCCAGTGTCTCGGTCCAGTATTGTGCCGCCTGCGTCTCGGTTCAGTGTTCCTCTCCACTGGACCGAGTCCAGTGTCTCAGTCCAGTGTCGTGCCGCCTGCGTCTCGGTGCAATGTCTCTGTCCAGTGCATCAGTCCAGTATCGTGCTTCCTGTATCTCGGTCCAGTGTCTCGGTCCAGTGTCTCGGTCCAGCATCGTGCCGCCTGCGTCTTGGTACAATGTCTCTGTCCAGTGTCTCGGTCCAGTATCGTGCCGCCTGTGTCTCGGTCCAGTGTTCCTCTCCACTGGACCGAGTCCGGTGTCTCAGTCCAGTATCGTGCCGCCTGCGTCTTGGTACAGTGTCTCGCGAGCGGGCCCAGAGGTGGCAACGCGGTCCGCAGAGCGGCAGACGCCGACCCCACATCTAGCCATAATCCATCACGTCACGTCACGTCACGTGGTGGCGGGTGCTCCGCCCGGAGGTCGCTCCTGTCACGACCTGGGAGGGAGGGGGTCACGATCCCAGGTCACGGCCATCGAGTTTCACCGAGAGGTTGAGGTAGTTAGTTGGTTATTAGGGGTTTAGGGCGCATCAACTGCTGTGGTTATACAGCGCCCATGAGCGGTTGAGGTAGCGATGCAGCCATTCAGCCATGCGAGATTCGTTCCGATGTCGAGTGCATGAATGAGTTCCACGACTGGATCTCTGGTCAGATGGGCTTGGTTGCTGAACCACCGCATCACGGCCCTGCCATGGTTCGGGAGCGGCCATGCGCCAACTGTCCTGCTCGGAGGCCTAGGCGACTCAGGCTGCCCCACAACGGTGAAGAGGGTGATCGTGAGCAGCTGTGGTGCGATGGCTTAGAGGAAGTCGTGAAATACTTCAGTGTGATGTTGTATACCGGAAGCTTGTGATTATGGCAAGTTCACCGACACAGTCCGTGTGGATAGCATGTGTGCGATATAGTTAGTAGCAGCGCATGCAGGGGCGGATCTAGAAGCCTGGCTTTCGGTGATTTCAACGTATTTTCCTCCGATTTCGAAGAACTCATCAGATTTGATCACCTAACATTCGTCGTGTCTGCCTAAACCAACGTGTCTAATATAATTTTCCTATATTTCACAAGGTGCCATTTCATCGCAAAATATTGCCAAAAATCGGCCTATTAGTGAGACACTTTTTTGGCCCCTCAGTATCCACTCTTGAGTTCATGCACCCGCAGATCCAAATAATCAATCAGTCGAGTGAATAGCACCCATTCCGGCCCAGGCGCTATGAATCGGATAAAATGAAGAAATGGCTTTGGAAGCGAACCAACGTTTCGTCACGGACATAGGGTAACGTTCGTTACATGAAAAAAGTCAGCTGATACTTCTTATATTCAAATCGTTCGGATGCATTCAGTCAGATTCAGACAAGATGTTCCATTCCATTATTATTATCTATTCCATCCATTCCATGCCATTAATCAGACAAGATGTTTTCAGCTTTTCAGTTATTTGAATACAAATTCCTTATATTACCGCTACACAATCTAGCTAAGTATCTCGCACACCTTTAGTAATGTTGCTTTATGAGCTGAAACATTAGAGGCAGTTTTAAGAGGTAATTCGATTTTTTTTTGCTCAAGGGAGAAAGTGAGATGTTGGTAGGCTCCAAATATCGCAGTAGCAGGTATCAATGCTACATTGCTTCACTCAGACCAATCTAGTGCAAATGCAGACACAATTATTGTCAGGTGAACTTTTCAGTTCACGCGTCAATGTTAATAGTGGCGAGATCACCATCACGCCTATCACGGCAAAGAAGGCAGGTGATGTCACGAAAGACTCGCCATTGACGTGTTTAACATCCAAAGCATTCAAAGCATGCCAAAGTGCTGGAACTTTCCGACATAATGGATCGTGACAAATATGGCATCGGCCGAAGCATGGCTGAAGCCTGCGACGCCCAGCAAACTGCTGCTACTGCTACTTGGGTACTAGTTATGTTGGGCCGATCGCCCCGACAGGAGAGGATATGGCGGAGTGGCACTGGCCGCCAGGGAAGGCACCAGCGCGTCTCCCCCGAAAAATCGCCACGGCTGTCAACCATCCCAACAGTAAGCTGGAAACGTTCTGGACGTTGCTTAAGCCGGACAGTAAGCGCCAGTTCATCATGTGCGCCGCATACCGTCCATCGAGACGTAATGTGACCGACCTGAAAGCGGACCTTGCAGACCTAGAAACGCAATTTCAAGGTGAGATGGTCGTCCATCACGAGTCCAAACTTTTTATTTGCGGATATTTAAATTGTGCCTTGCGGAAACCAGATTCAGATCCAGGCAAGCGTGTACTATCTTATTCTTATATTACTGGTTATTTTAGTGTTTCAATTCGTTCACCTGCTCGACTGGCTCCATTCGTAACGTGGTTATCACCAACTGGCCTGACGCAGTGAAGCACTGCCGTACCAAATTTTGCAGCTTTAGTCCGCATAGATATGTTCGTGTTTGCGTCAATATGCTTATGTCTAGACTGAGCGGCACCACTCTTCGCTTCCGATGCTTTCGCCATACACATCCGCAAAATTTTGCCTCATGAGCTTGTTTGAGCCGACCGGCGTTCTGTTTTTAATTCTCCCTCCGTCACGCTCAGGGGGGACTATTTCTGATCATATTTTTGTCATCATTGACACTCACGCTCCCATCAGGACTGCTGAAATCAGGAATCCTATCGCCTTGGTTGTATCGGATGGAACCAACGCTTTAATATGCCGCCGTCGTGGTGCGATGGTGGCCTATAGATGGATGGTCTACGGAGTACAGCGACCCCAACCGAACGGTACTATCTGCAATTAGGCGTGACAGCTGCGACGATGACTAGCGGCGTACCCGTGTGTAAGGGCGGATGTGGTGGTTATCTGGCTCTATTGGTTTCACGACACGTCGACCGTTGAGTCATGTAGCGTCGCCAATCTGTCACGCCGATTGGTCGCGGGCGCAGCGACAGGTGAGACTCGAACCCACAATCTTTCGATTGTGATACGGGCAACTTACCCCTAGGCCACTTCCCCGTGTAAAGGTGGAGGTCGATGTGGTGGCATATCAGGTCATTTGTCGGCAGCAAGCAGGCCATTCGTAACCTGCTCGACGCGACGACTGATCACCTTTACCAATTTTTTTTCGTCGCGTGGGCCTGCATGTGGCTAACGAAGTTCTGAATATGGGAGCGACGCCGAGCATTTCCTGCCGTTTGCCGCTTGTCGGTGCCTGTGCACTTACCCTGGTGCCGTTATCGCTATCTGAGCTGCGAGCCGTCGTCTTCTAGATTAACGGCTCGTCGGCCTGCGGCGGGGTCGGCATCAGCATCCGGGTTCAGGGTGTGCTTCGACTGGATAGGTACAGTGCTCCTATATTTGGTGAACTTCAGCATTACTGAATCCGATGTTCCTGATTGTTGTCATTACTTCCTCGTTCATCCAACCTTCAAATCCAGTGATCTCTGTATCCCTTCAAATTTCCGTCAATCTCCGTCGTCGCAGTCATTGCGAAAATTATAGAGCGTACCGTCCACCCGAAGCTCTACAATTATTTGTCCGAGAGCCACCTCCTCTCTCCAACTCAGCACGGTTTCCGTTATCGCCACTCGACGGAAACCGCTCTGACCTCCATATTTGACCAGATCAAATCCTGATGTGATCACATAGAGGTGTCCTTCTCTGCCTGCTGGATTTGAGGAAATATTTAATGCGATAAACCACTGAACACTTCTGCCAAAATTACGTCTCCAAAGCATCGATACATCCTAATTTTCGGTTTATCTTCAGAACGACACCCAGATGATGAGTCTATGATGAGTCTGGGCATCAACGGATCTCAATGTTTTTCAAGGCTCATCTCTCGGACCTCTGCATTGCTGCGTCTTCGCCAGAGACCTCAGCCTGTTCGTCGAAGGTGCAGTGGTTATCCGACACGTCGACGACACCAAAATTTGTATCAGTGGTAAGAAATCTTAAATTCAAAACGTCGTCGCTCACATGTAAACAGTTTTGGTCTCCCTCGACATCCAGTTTCGCGCAAATGGACCGAAAATTAGCGTTGCAAAGACACAGCTGATGCTATTGCAGATCCCACAACATATGCGTGCCCTACCGGATATCACGGTGCAATTTCGCAATCACGATCTATCCACCATTTCGGAATAAAAACGGACTTATTTTCGATCACTCGTTCAGCTGGGACTCTCACATTTCAGAAGTGACTCGGCGTTGTTTTGGAGTTCTGGGTGGTCCATCGTATCTAAGGGGGCACCTCCACCTGCTGCCATCCCCGCGCTGGTCAATGCACTGGTCCTCTCGTAGATCCACTACCGTATTTCTGTATATGGCAACGGAACCAAAATGAACCTGTCTCGCATAAAGAAGAAATGAGCTACTCGGCAAAAGTCATTTTCGGCCGAAAAGCCTCATGTTCTGGATTTGCTGAAGAAACTGAGCTGGCTCAGGGTGTGCCAGGTAGACCACACCGTGTCCCACGCACAAGGTGCGCCGTCATGGTGAGCCAGAGTCACTGGCTCATGATCTCACCACCGTGGCGGAGCTTCGTGACCGAACCACCCGTAAGGACTATCACCCGTATGTCCCCTGGTCCCGCACTGAGACGGGGAAGAGGCGATTTAGCTGCGGAGTACCACCTATGTATGCACAACTTATTGCCACCCAAGCTGATGTGGTTTCCCGTACCGATCTTTGGTCGCCACCCACGGCGTCACCTAGCTAACGTGCCGCCCATGCCGGACTGATTTTCTGTTCGCACTTCTCTATTTTATGACATGTATAACCATCGGTTTAACTGTTCTGTGATTGTGACCCTGTCTGCTCTGCTGCTTAATCTAACTAACGCAAGGTTGTAATGGCCACAAGTCCATTGTAGATGACCTCAGTACAAGTCTGTACTGAAGGCAGTCATTGCAGAGGCCGAGGCCGGCCTGAAGAGGCCAGATCACGGCGCAGAGGCCAGGTGGAGTGACACAGCTTGGTTCACGCGGCGACTGAGGAGTGGAACGGTATTGGTGTCTGGCGGATGTTGGGGCGGAGGGGAGGGATGTGGCGCTGTGGCTCGCGGCACACCGCAGACAGCCGGGCGTGACAGTGACGGAGAACGGCGACGATCCGACGAGGTGCTTCAGTGCCGAGCGGCCGGCTGCCGGCCATAACCGACAATCCGCTAACTCAAAAAGTAACCTCGTTTACGCTAAACCGATAAACTGCTGAACAATTTAGCGTAAGCTAACGATAACCGCTAACTCTTGACTATTGCAATGTGAATTTAGTTTCGGTTTGGTTTTTTTCCCTCTAGAACCCTTCAAAACAGACCTAGAGAGCTGGAAGTTTCATATGTTGTAGCTGATACATTGAGGTTTAACAAAATGTGCAGCATGAGATTACATGGTAATCGAAGTGTACCTGGCGGTATGGTTGCGCTGTGCTTGATGAAATGTCCATCAATACCTTCTCACCTTCAACAGAAGGTGACGTTAGTCAGGACACCTTTGAGTCGGCCTCCATCTAGGGCACCACCAAGTGCTGTGCAAAGGACTTCAGTGGCCTGTGGCATGTGGTTCCTGCTCTCCTGGAGCTGAGTGATGCTGCTGAAGAAGTCATCTTCCCCATCCCCATTACTGGCAACGCTGCTGCCCTCCTCACTGGTCTCCCTCAACCCTCAGGGCTGTCTCCACGGCGGTTTCCATGGTCTTCTTCACCATGCTGAGCTGGCTGTGATTATGCTTCTTCAGGCAGAACAGGTAAAACCCCTGCGGTGTAACGCAGCGGCCAGCTGACACTCCTGGCCTTCCAGGAGGGGCCCAAACCTCCTTACAACACCTGTCGGAATCGCAACAGCGTGGTCTACAGTGTATCAGACTGATTGTTGCAGACACGTTCACAGTAGACAGGAACAGACACGCTGGTCGCTCGCCGCCCGCTGTGACGCTCCGGCCAGTCACAAGAGGCGCTGCCATCGCGTCGGCCGCCTCGAAGCGATACGATTCACCGGCGACAAAAAATGTTAGCTGACTTAAAATTAGCAGAACTAAATTTGGCGAAGTTGCAATTTAAGTGGAAGCTAATTAGTCTGCTAGTGGTTTTCGGAGTTATCGGAAACGCTGACCCAGTAACAAAAAATAGCTTCTCGATAATTAGCGGTTAGCGGATTGGCGGCACCGTGCCCACCACTGTTCCTACTCTGCCGCCCCCCCCTGTGCCTGATCCGGTGCCCGGGGGTGGACGCCTCGACAGCGTATCATAACCTCCACAGGTCACAACCTCCACAAATTCAACACATCGCAGCGGTCGTAACCTCCACAGGTCATAACCTCCACAGGTCACAACCTCCACAAGTACGCAGCGGTCATAACCTCCACAGGTCGTAACCTCCACAAGTCCCCAGCGGTCATAACCTCCACAGGTCATAACCTCCACAGGTCGTAATCCCCACAGGTTGCAACCTCCACAAGTACGAAGCGGTCATAACCTCCACAACTCAGCAGCGGTCGTAACCTCCACAGGTTGCAACCTCCACAGATTCAAGAACTTTTTAAATTTTCCAGAAGCATCACTTCAGATAGCTATCGCTAGGTAGCAGCACGGTCTACGTATTACACTCATGAGATTGAATGCTGAATCATAGGTAACAATATTTATCGCCAGATGGCAGGATGATACAATTGAGTACGTGCTCTTTACGTGCAACTGTCCTATTGTTCGAGAGCTCGGTAGCCCGCGCATCGACGCGTGGGAAAGTAATGCGTTGCGCAGTGGCCGATGATCGTATAACATTCACACGATTTTCGCCTGCAATGCGTCGACGCGTGGGAAAATAATGCGACAAGCAGTGGCGGATAATGGCAAGACATTTGCATGTTATCCGTCTGCAATATGCCATGCAATGACCAGGCCATGAAATGCAACGATGCCTTTTCATGGCCTGGTCAGAATTAGGAACGTCCCCAAAAGTGAGTGGGCCAGGGTGAACAACAGGGACGCATCAAGGAATTTTGCAAAATACCATGGTTGAGCACTTTTGGGTTGATAACCCGATAATTTGAATTGTAAACACACAACTTTTACCACTAAGATGGGGACCGCTAAAGAACATCCGTTGTTCACCGATGTTCATGGGGAGAAAGAATAGGACGCCAGTCCAAATTATCCCGTAGACGAATATTTTGAAATGGCCAAAAGCTGCAGGGGGTCATTATGAGTTCACCGGTCTATGCTTTTGCACAATTCAGATTGTTGTTCATTGAGTTGAGTTTTTCCCCTTAGACATTCTTCACACGTTCATATTTTCATGGCAAGTTACTTGAATGTGAAGGTGAGAAAGGGTTTGATTTTATTAAGATTGCCAGATATAGCTATACTTAGTACTTATTGGCCCACAGACGTTTCTAAGGCAGTGTTCACCTTACAAGTTTGCACTGGCTGCTAGTAAAAACGAAGCCTACTTGCTGGCCGATGAAGAAATTATCTTGATTATTGTTGGAGATGATGAGAAAAGGAAAGACGGGTGATCGCTGGTTGAAGATGCTTTGATCCGGTTTGTGGGAGGCCATGATTGGCAAGCTGACAGAATGGGAAAAACAAAAGCTCTATAAATAATAACATATGGTATTGTGTTCGTCCTCAGGGCCTCATCAGTCACCTCAAACATTTGTTTAGTGCACATCGTGCACTTTAGAATATTTGCCACTTGAAACGAAATGCTACAACTGCATCACGTGACACCCGGCTGAAGCGGAATGAAAGCGCATATGTTGAGAACCAACAAAGCAGTGCAAAACAGCTGATAGGTGACAACACACGACACCTCATAAAGTCATAACGTGATCAGACTTAGGGCCGCAAGGGCCCATCCTGAATTCACTTCGATGACTAGCTCTCTCCTTCCCACGTTTTCTAGTTGCTAAGAAATCCGGATAACCGCATAATCCGAAATGTGTTGTCCAATTTCCGTTTTTCATGCTTTAAGCAACGCGCCTGTCAATTATAAGCAGGTACGCAAACAATGGTGTTTATCTGCCAGTAACTATCTGGAGTGATGTACGAAAAACGGGAGGGGTAGGCGGATTTCGCCACCCCCTCCAGGGCGTGTGTTAATTTTCAGAGTCCTTGCGTTTCGTGGTTATGGCTTCAATTTGCACCATGTGGGTATCACTTGACGTGGCTTGCCGTACCGTATCAGAATGTTGAGATATCGAAGTAATTTAAAAAATGTCGAAGGTCCGGCGTGTTTACAATTATTGAGTGTAGTAGGAATAGGACGGTCAGATCTATGTTTGTTTGCAGCCTTTGTGATAGCAGTCACTCGCATCCTATATGACAAGGGCTCCCCAAGAAATCCGTCGTAACCTGTTCGGACGGTGCTCTCATCGCCGGTTTTTAATTTATGCTGCCACATTGCTGTTACTAACATACAAAACATATAGCTTTCTTTTCAGTTTGACCGCTTTCCTCTTGATGACTCAACTGTTGTTGTCAAATTTGCAAGAGAAGCCACACGTGAATGCGCACAATTTTATAACTAGCCCGAGTTCATAACCGCGAGAGAGCAATGTTGTAATCAGGTGTAGAACCCAGGAATTATCATGTGGGCACCTGTCTGGAAAGGCGCCATTTCTTTGGATCGGCTCCACTGTGAAAGCGCCTGAAGTGGCGCCTCTCGCTGCAAAATTCGAGGGGGAGGGATGTACTCGGCTCTTCCGGAAGGGGCGCCTTTCCTTCCAAGGGGAGCCTTTTTATTTAATAGAGGCGCCTGAAGCTGAAAAATGCGAGCGGGAACACTGGAACCTTTTCAGAGGGACGCATTTCCCGGCCTGGGGGAGTGTGTACCCATAAAACTGGATAGCATGGGAAATGAAATTGCATGCTCATCTTTGCTACCATAAAACCATCGTCCGATAATTTATGTTTTTCCTGATGCAAGAGGGCAACGTTAAACATACTTAAAACATTGCTCTAACATTGTTGGACCTGATTAACTATGGTGATGGTGAATCAGGTCCAACACAAGTCACCAAAATTTCATTTTTAGCAATGGTAAATCTGAAAAATTGAAATACACTGGAATTGAAATGAATTGAAGTGTCTGAAAATGGCATTGAAAAGGAAGTGGCTGAAATCCAAAGTTTTGTTATGTCCAGCCGGCCACGTGTGTGCCGTCATGTGCGTGTCAGAATGTTGGCTGACCACGTCGGCAGCTAGGTCCAGCCGGCCACGTGTACGCCGTCATGTGCGTGTCAGTGTGTTGGCTGACCACGTCGGCAGCTAGGTCCAGCCGGCCACGTGTGCGCCGTCATGTGCGTGTCAGTATATTGGCTGACCACGTCTACAACTAGGTGCCGCCGCCACGGAACGGCTCGCTCCAGACGGCACGGAGCCTTGGGGTAGGCTGGTGCCGTGACTTTAGCGACTCGTGGTCGACCACAAGTTGTGGGATTCTATTGCAATCGCTAGTCATCAGCTACTTCGCCGGGTCACACTGAACCCGACCGGCGGGGTTGGTGCCATAATGTACATGCCATATCGATCCCCGATAATACAAAGCCATGTATATTTGCTGATGAATATTTGCTATGTGTTCACAACCGAATGTCAGTACACTGAAGCTGTCAGCCGCCTCCACGATGCTGCTGCTCCCCGCATGGCTCTCGTTCGATATCTCTTGTATGGCCATTTTATGAGCCATCTTCCATATTGACTGAAGCGATTGTATCTGAATACGCTGGGTTTCGACAAGAGACTTTGTTCGAAAACAATGATCTCGTCTAGGTTTACATTTGGGTTTATTTATGTTTTGATTTCATTGTTTTTTTGTGCGAGTATGAGAAGTCCAACTGTTGGCCAACTGGCCAAAATACTGTTGCGGAAGCATGGATCACGAATACAGTTGCTTATAAAAGGAATAGTTTCGATGTCAGGGATGTGTTGTTGATTCAATAATTGTTCCCTATTCATGTTCCCACAACTAATTGTAGATAATCATAGATGTGTGGGAGGGATTCCAGCGTCCCAATCTACCTCCTTCCCCACCACTTGTGTACATCGTAGACATCTCAAAGGGCCCGTTATTATTTGCAAGGGGTTGGAGGCGTTCTTAGGCTCCAAACAACACCTAAAAAAGTTATGTTGAATTTTCTGTCTCCTCCAAGACAATAGCGTAGACGAGTGCGAATGGGCCACTAGCATGGCCCTCGGGCCGTGTCATGGACCCGTAGAATCCCAAGAATGGGGTGACCGATCCAGTCACCCTCTTAGCTACGTCCAAGTTTGTGGCACTGACTGTGAAGATCAGCAGCAAGGAACGAATGATGTCTTCCCTTCCTCAGGCTTCTGGCTGCACCATTAGATGTTTTGCATGTGCATGTATGGACATCTAGTGCTTTACACCATTAAAAATAATTTGTTCCGAGCTAGGACAATTTTGTCGACGTAAAATTTAAACGCAAGCCCAAATAGCTTTTATCAATCCACCAATCGTTTTACCTCCTGAGCTCTTCACTGGGAAGGTTGACATTTCGACATTCTTAAAGTGTATATTAGACGAACCTGAGCTGTCCAGTTTCGATGTGTCCAATAGATTTCTAGATGGAGGGGATAGATGGGGGGGATCCACCCCATAGATTCAGGCCTAAACGAGCCCCACTTTAGTAAATGTAATAAATCCACCGACACCTCTGGTCTTCTGAATACAACTACATTTTAAAAATATTCTGAGCATGCCTGTGCTCTAACGTACGGTTGCTTACGTGGAGCTACTCCGAAGTACGCTTGTGCATGCAAACATGCGTAAGTTCCCTTGCATCTGTGTATGTACATTTCCGCATATTCACGTACATTTGCGCTGACCTATATTCATATACGCAACTTTGGCCTCCATACATTTGCGCTCACTTACATTTGCGCATGTGTGCTTTCGTGCTTACGTAGACTTGAGTGTGCGCACAATTGGCATGCGTATGCGTCAAAGTACACGAAGCCAATGAAGTACAGCACATTCACAAACTGATTCGGCCGGGCGCACTTTCCGGGATCATCAGGTGACTCGCAGTGCATGTACAACATTCGGTGCTTGGGAACATGAGTGTCGAAACAACAACAAAAACAAACACTCAGCAGGGAAGAGGTGACAAATCCCTATCAATACGGGGTCAGGCACAATCATTCCTGCGCCATACACATGATATCGGCCTGCCACCTTCATAATATGACGTTTTATTGGCCCTCACAACCTGAGGTGGGGGGCGAATGTCTCATCTTTTCCTTTTCCTAGGCCTGTCTATGATTGGGAAGTCGAAAGTTGTTTTGGGAGAAGAGGGACGATAGATTTCCTAGGCATGTTCTTTACAGTTAACAACATAAAACCCTGGCTTGCATAACACAGCCTATCTCGCGCCCAGCAAACAGTTTTCGAATCCCTCGCATAAAAGACGTTCTATGACAGTGAAGTTAGCATAGAACTGCTAAAGTAGTCGATATTATCCCATCTCTGTTGCTGAACCCAGAGACGTCTACAGAGTGGCTTTCTCTTGTTCTTGCCCCGTCCCCCCGAGTGTTCCGTACATTCATCAGTATACAATGTGCAGTTCAGTGCACTGCCGGAGATCCCAGGAGTGATGGGAAGGTTGGAAATAAATGCTGTCTGCTGGGTCCGTGATCTCTGTTTCTGGGTGTGAAAACATGAAGCTGAAAACATTCAGCTTTCCAAAAAAGAGAATCTGGTCATGCACTGTTGCACGTCATGGAGTTTTTAGCTCGATTGGCCGATCCAGAGGGCCCGATTCTATTACGTTTGCAAGATATCACAATCTAAAGCTTAGCGGACATTTCATATGTCACACGCCGGGGATGGATACTACATGAGGGCGCATTGGGCCTAGACAGACCCGTTTCATAGCATGCTGGGAGATCATGTTAACCAATGGTACGGCATATCACGATTATGCACACCGTCATCTTTTTTGGGGGGATTGAGATCTATTTCAATGATTTAGTGAATATGTATTTTCTTATCATTACATTCGGGAGAATTCTATGGCCATTCGGAAGTCGTTGGAATTCATGGACACAAATTTGAAGTAACAGATTTAGGAAGTCTGCATTTTTCGCATAATTGACTTTGCATCGGACGCTGTGATGTTTTATTTCTTGAACGGGAATAGAATCGCCAGAGGTCGGTTGAAACAAAATGAAGGCTGCGAACACATGCCAGCTGCTGCAAAACTTGCACACACTTTGCGATACAACGCATACCGACCAATTATGTGATGGTTGGAATCTTCCATTCTGCTTCTAAACGGAACAGTAGCTGTTTGGAAGAGCTAGAAAACACAGAAGGAATTAGCCAAATTCTTACCGAATCACACACGTATGTTCCGATAACATAACTATAAGACAAGATTAAGACAGGAGAAATTTTAAATTCAGCTGCAATTTCCAACCGCAAAAACAAATGATGCTATACAAAAATAGCCCGGAGCTTTTCACTTCATCGCATAAATTTTAACAAGATATACAGTGTCGGTGCATTCTGTAGAACTTTACCACCGTTTAACTGATTAAGCCGAGGTGTTTTAGATGTACGCAAATACATTCGTACATGATGAGTAATACATGAGTAATTCTTTCCTTGATGATTTGGAACGGTGGTCTAGCCTGGTGGTCGCTTACCTACAAAAAGCAGTTGCTTCGTCCAGCAAGCGCTATTGCGACATAAAAAATTCCAACACTGTGGAAGTAAAAGAGAGCCAACTCGTAATGCACCTCGAGTGCACAAGAGGCAGGAGGCTATAAAGAACTATGGGTAACCCGTTCTCGCAGGTTAATGCACATTTTCACCAGCGACACCGTGACGGTGTCGCGATGCGAACAATCATCGGATTTTAATCGAAAGAAAAAAAATGCTTTATCGGAGGAAATTCTGGTCCAACAAACATTCGGCTGCCAGCGGATTTTAAAGCAAAACACCCACAGAAACATACAATTATAGCGGAAACACTACAGCGGATAGGTTTGTACTCAAGATGAAGTTTCCACTTAGACAAAATGTGTTGCCACGGGAGCTGTGCATACCATAATCAAAAATGAAGAAAATATGTACTTTTGAATTATCTACATTCGTCCAGTACACTCTACAATTACCTACGTTATTTTAATACAATTGTTAATCTGAAAGAAAAGTTTTCAACAAAAAGTTTCAAAAGTTGCACAAAAGATGCGACATGGGGGCTTTCTCCGCCGGTATTTTTCGATATTTGGATATTAATATCAATATTTGCTATGTCAAAATGTTGTTTCCGAGAGGCGAACTCCGAATCACCGGCTTGAATTACATGCTTATGGTATTATAATGGGCATCGCAACCACTCAGATGGTAAGAAAATACCGTCAAATCACCCTACTTCACCGACTCAGCAGAAATCACAATTTTTGGAAGAAAACAAATGGGGAAAGAATTCCCAAAACTGTGAGAATTTCTAAGTGGCCCACGACCCCTGATCCCATATTCAGGGAAAAAAATCGGTCAGCCATTTTCCAAACCAAACTCCGAATCACCCACTCCGGGCAAAAGCGGCAAGTCGACTCCTAATCACCCACTTAGGCTTCCCTAACTTTTCATCAGCGACACCGTGACTGGTTCGCGACGCGAACCGTCCACTTTCGCGCCACAGACGCTGCGCTTTCTCCGTTCCATCCCAAGACAGCTGATCAATGGCGTCACCAGGGTACGACTAGTCGGCATATTCAGGGCAGACAATGCAAATATTGCGCGAGAATCACAATGTATTCAAAATTAGGTAGCCATCAAATCTGATGCAAACAGGTCTGAGCAGGGTGTTCGTACTCTGCATCCGCCACTGCGCCGCATATCAGCTTCCCACGGGGTGACGGCCGGTTCCCGACGTCTGAAAAGTTAACAATGTGCGCACACAGAAAAAGCGTATTCAACGACACATCCTGCCATCTAGTGAGAAATATTGTTATCTATGCTTCAACGTTCAATCGCTTGACATTCATTCAATATCCGTTGCTATAATACCTAGACCGTGCTGCTACCTAGCGATAGCTATCCGAAATGATGCTTCTATAAAATTATGTAGTTCTTGAATCTGTGGAGATTACGACCGCTTCGGAGTTGTGGAGGTTATGACCTGTGGAGGTTATGACCGCTCCGTACTTGTGGAGGTTGCAACCTGTGGGGATTACGACCTGTGGAGGTTATGACCTGTGGAGGTTATGACCGCTTCGGAGTTGTGGAGGTTACGACCTGTGGAGGTTATGACCGCTGCGGCCTTGTGGAGGTTATGACCTGTGGAGGTTACGACCGCTACGATGTGTTGAATTTGTGGAGGTTGTGACCTGTGGAGGTTACGACCTGTGGAGGTTATGATACGTCTCCGACGCCTCGCCCGGCAGAGCGGGACGCCGGCTCAGGTCCGTCGCCGCGGACGCTGGCGCCGCAGCACGTAACCCCCCGAAACCACGGCGTGTGATGATGCCCAACGTGTCTGGGCGGATATCTCTGACTACACCGATCTGTGCTTTGCTTTCGTTCTCGACATTGCCGCCTGTTTGCATCTAGCGAGGGAGAAGACGACTGATTTGGAACGCTGGAGCAGCCTGCGGCCGACGTTGGTCTGACGGACAGTGGTGGAGCTCGGGTCAGGGGCGTCGTCGGCCTTGGTCCAGCACTGTGCACTCCCTGTCCACTTCCGCGGCGGCCGGTTAGAGTAAGGCATTATCCGGGTCAGCTCGGGTACATTCAACAGTCGGTGGGTGTTCATAACGGCTGTGTGTGGCATAGCGTGGGGCACATACTTCATTATCTTCTCCAGTGTAATTATTCTTTATCATGATGACTTGCAACAGTTACCCGTCGGCACTGACTGCACGTTTATCGCGCGAGCTCTGCGATGTCTGGCCGCCGGTCGGCCGGCTGCATTCGGTGCTCGACCACGGTGTTCTTAGTCACCATGGTGATGGTGATAAGAACACCGCGCCGGAGATGGGCAGGTGGTGGCTGGGCTGGTAGTGTTGGGCATGTTCGCCGGCCATTGTGCTTCGTGCGGTCAATGCGGTCAATGTGAGTGCAGGTGCCTGGGGAGGGGGGGGTGGGAACCGAAGCTGGTGAGAAACCTTGGATACATTATGCACGCTATCACTGACCAGTTTATGCCGAGGAACTCGTGACCTTGTGGCTTGGAGTCCGGCAGTGTCTTTACATCCGATGTTGTCTTCGGCCGCATTGTCGCGATTAGCACATTCAAATGTTTTTTCAGAGCTCGAGTGACTCGGACAGCCAGTGTCGGGTAGGTACTGATGCACGGTCCGGTGGCCAATGATGCTACCGTGCAGTAACCCGGCAACTAACAACAATACAAGTCATACTCTGGATCCCAGCGACCGCCGGACGAGGGCGGCCTGTCAGCGAAAGGAGGGCGGAAGGTAATGAGTCTGCAGCGTGCGTGCCTGCGCCCATGCTCGGCGGTGCGCGGCGTGATGACCGGGCGTGCGAGCGAGGGAGCGGCCGTAACGTGGGAGCGGCGGCGGCGGCGGCGGCGCATCCGGATACGTCTGGACTTTACTTCAGGCAGCATTGCATCATAGCTGTTATTCTTCGTGGATTTCGTGGCATCGACACACTTTGCAGCGCGTATTTTGTATCAATCCAAACTGACTGGGCCCAGGGCTTGGATTTCGGTCCCCTGCTTTGGCCCAAACATAGGTACACACAAGGGGCAAGGGGCACATGCCGCATCAAAATACCGGAAAGGACCTATTCGAGAGGAGAAAGGACGCTAAAATTTGCCCTCCTGAAAATTGTGCATATTACAAGTCCATATTGCGACCATCGCCCGATGGTCAGTTGAGTTTTCTTTAATGAGAACAAAAATGATTCCTGAGATGGATGAGCCAGTGGGAATCATGGAGTCCTTGAGACCTGACGGGTCATGTCCAACTTCAGAGCTGGTGGTCCTAATTAGCTGGAGGGTTCCTGGGAGCATGAGAGGCCTGATGGGGCCAGACACCAGTGTGAAGGTCACCTCGGCCGTTGTGAGGGGAACTGTTGGACAGATGTCGGGGGCGGGATCGATGAAGAGGGCACTCGAGTCGATGTAGAGTGCCCACGACCAGAGGTTGAGGGCTTCGGGCCGGGTCAAGGTCTTCACGTTCACCCTGGGTCCCTGGGCAAGTAGAATGTTTCCAGATCGGTTGAAGGGCCCCGAGCTAGCACAGGGCATACAGCGGACCCCAGAAACCTCACACCGTGACCCGAAATTTTGCACGGGGCCGCAAAAATATCGCTGGAGCCCCAGCTAACCACAGCGCGCCACACGAACTCACGAATGGCCCCAAATATAGTGATCGGACACTCAATTCCTGTCAGTTTATCCGAAACAATTGTGTTGGGCATCAAAAATGTCCCGGGATTCTTTGTGCTCCCGAAAATTGGCGAAGAATGCTCCGAAGGAGCATTGTGCAACCACAAAAACGAATCGGAACTTTAACAATTGTTTTGGGATAAATGCTTCAGTGCCGGGGCCCGGAAAATAAGGCCGATATTAGGACTTCAAAAATTAAAATGTGGTCCAACAAAAATCGTGTTGCGTCCAGAAATCTAATGTCGGGTTCCCGGAACCACGCGCCTGAGCACGGAATAGTCGTCCCTGGACCCACCGGAATCGCACTGGAGCTCCCAGAATCATGCTGGCATCCTACACATGCGCGTTAAGAGCCCCAAATAAGCACAGAGGGACCCTAAGAACACGACGGGAGGCCAAAAATTCCCGGGCCCTCCAAAGCGTCCAGTATCCCAAAAAGCTGCATGACCGTAACCCGCGCCGTCTCTCCGGTCAGATCCCCACACCTCGTCTCTGTGGGAGGGGTGGGGGTTGATAGGAATCCCTCTCTAATATCCAAACTAAGAGTCGCACGAAAACGAAAGAGGTGTCATCGGAAAGCGCTCGACGAGTAGGGTTCGACACCCCGTCCCCCAATAAATTCCAAAAGTGACGTCACTAGGGATTTCCACGACATACATCATGTTTTGGCTCTGGAAGTTCATTTTGTGGGATATTTGAAAGAAAAAAAATATTTGGAGTAAGAAAAGGACAGCGAAATCGACCAAGACCATTCAACGATTTTCGCCACCGAAAATCATTTTTTTATTTCAAAATTTTGAGTTTTCAAGTTTTCTTTAATTTTCTTTTTCTAATCGATAGAGCGGACCGAAAAGCGTTGTTCGAAGTCAGCTTGCTCTAATAAAAAATGCTTACTTTAGCTAAAATCTTCGATTTCAACTATAATCGGCAAATATTGAAAACTAATAAGTAATCAAAAAAGGAAAAAAGGAAAACTGCTTCTCATACGTTTTCTTGCATTCCTAAAGATAAGCAAACGCTGAAAGCTTCATTAAAATATTTGTTTCCGTTAAAGCGTGACGACTGGTTGAACGTTGTTAGAAGTGACCTCGCTTGACCTCGACTAACTCGTTGACCCTAGATGACCTGAATTTAAAAGTTTGACACAATATGCCAAATTGATCTGGGAAAAGGTATGCCCAAATTTCCGCGCGCTGCTGCGCGCAGTTCTTTCACTATCGGCGAAAAAACCTGAGGGGCGGTTGAAGAACCCCCGAGACGGCGCGGGTTAAAACATACGTTGCAGCCCTAAATAAACACACCGTGAGCTCTAAAAAGCACACAAGCACACCGGGACCATGACACAGCATTAACACTCGCACGTCCAGCGGTCCGCGCCAACTTCGCATGTCCGGGGGGCAGATGTCTGCCCCCCTAAGATCTCTGGAACTATGCTAGCTAGCGACAAACTGAAAACGGCGTTGGATAGCTGGTGACGGGTTCTATCGAAGTTGTTTCGGTCATTTTTTCGCCCAAGTCAACATTCAGGTCACTGGGCCATCATAGGTCAAATTCGACCAGATCAGGTGGGACTCAGATATTGACACATATCTCAGCACCTGTAACAGATGGAAACAGACGGCGAAAGCTATTCGACAGTCTTTGAAATGCGCTACCGACAATAGGCGGTGTAATTTAAGGTCAGGTCAACCAAACCTCAGTTCAAGGCCATGAAGTCATGACCTCAGATCAAGATCATCAAGTCGCCTACGCAGGGCATGTAATGTATCAATCGACACGTCTTGGCGATGCAAGCACAATGGCGGCAATTTCAGCCTTCTAGCTCAATGCAGTGCGATATAATGCGCAGGAATGTGTAGTGATCTCAGGTGATCTCAGAGACCTTGGTGAGGTCACTGAGCAAAAATGTCAGCGGTAACATTGAGCATAGCTTCCATCTACATGCCACAACCGTTGTGAGGTCATTCCTAGCGCAAATATGTAACTAGGAAACATTTGTATATTTTACCATAGCCCTATAATGGGGAAGGCATGGAAGCGACCTTACCTAAGGTCAATGCTACGAAAAAAAACAATATACATGTTATGGTTCCTGGTGAGATCATTACATGTTATAAATGTGAAATCAATCGCTCAATTATTGTGGAAGTTATGCCACCTAGAACTCCGAGTGTACTTGGGTCACTTCGCCTGACCTGGTGACCTGACCTGAGAGGACCCAGGATTAAAAATGTATGAGGACATGCAGAAAAGACCAATGAACAGCTATGCAAGGTTTTGCCTTGCTAACCCGATTAGTTTGGCGGAAAATGAGGAAAAACCGGAGGGGGCAGATATCTGCCCCCGGATGTGCGCGTGTTAATCACATCAGTAAACCTGGTATTAAAACATTCTTATCGAAATATGCTTAACAACGTGAAATGCAAATCTGCAGCATGGAAATTCAGAAAATTCAGGAAATTCGGCATGGAAATGCAGCATGGCCTTGACAATTTTAGCCATAAAGAGAGCTCTCTTGAGGTGTTCCAAATAAGATTGTTATAAAACAGAAATGGATAGGATTAATTCGATAAATTCGTGGTAGTCATTTCAATATCTAATGCACCACCTTAACACGCGCCCTGGAGGGAGGGGGGCGAAATCCGCCCACCCCTCCTGTTTTTCATAGATGACTCCAGATTTTACCAGACGATATAGGTCATTTTTTGTGTACCTGCTTAGAAATGAACGGCACGCTGTGTAAAGTAAGAAAAACGAAAGTCGAACGAAAATTTTTCGAGTTAGCGGTCGGTAATCTCAAAAAATAAATTCCGCGCGAGACCACAAATATCGGCGCTGATGCGCTTCCCGCATATCGGCAAAAAGGAAGTGTTCTTGGCAACACTAGCGACTTGTTTGATGTATATTGTTATGCTACGTTGTTCCAAAGTCATGTCAGGTCAACGAGGTCATATCAGGTCACGTTTATGACAGGTTAACACACGCCCTGGTGGGGTGGATGGCGAAATCCGCCCACCCCTCCAATTTTTCGTACACAACTCCATATTGTACTGGCCGATATGCGCCATTTTTTCCGTACCTGCTTAGAAATGACCGGCGCATTGTTTAAATCAAGACAAATTAAAGTTTTAAGTTATGGGCCGCTAAAGTGTTTTTAAAAAATCGCAGCGGCAGACCACAAAAATCTACGCTGATGCGTATGTTATGTCGCCGAGGTCATCATGACAGGCTAATGGAACCAAGCATGATTAACTGGAATGATGTAATAAATGGAAATGACTGTCATGCGATTGACGTCACTTTGCATGTTACTCCCTACACATCCTACTGTTTGTCATTGTGTGCTTAAGTGTTTCTATACTTTATTCATGTAGTTCACTCCTTTCTTTGCGAAGCCGATTGTGCCGAGCCGCCCAACGGAGCAGTCCGGTGGGCAGCCAGGTTCCGGTAACTGGAGCAGGTAATGACCTGATAAAGTGCTTCTATATGGGTGACCTGAGGTCAAATGGCGGATCTGGCACATGCATTACATTATTAGTAATGTCCAAAACATCATTAATGCCAATTTTGGAACATTTAAACACAATCACATCGATCCATACCAATGACAAGCTAAGCCACGCAAAACCAGAACATTTTGCTATTTTGACCTCATTTGACCTTGAAGATATTGACCTAATGTCACACAATTTGCACACAATAGAGTTTACTATCGTGCCCATCCACTCTGCGAATTTCGTTGCTCTAGCGTTAATGGGAGCCGAGATCTTAGGGGGGCGGAATCCACCCCCTCCCCCTCCAGTGCGCGTAATTTTCAGAGGGCCTCCAGGGCGCGTGTTAATTTTTCATTCACCAGCTTTCACATTACACGTTATACCCATTGCTAATGGGTATAACGTCTGTGCAATGTTAATGAACTTCAACTTGTAATGAACGACATTCACGTTACATTTAAACTCAGGAACCACCAAAATAAATATTGAAATTATCAACATACTACTTTCAAGCCCAGTCTTATGAACAAGAAACACTTAAGTTAGATGTAATTATGATATGATTTCAATAGTGGTTGAGGTAGTTACGTATCATCGGTAACAACAGCCTTGTTTGTTTGTTTGTTTGTTTATTGGTTGGTTCACGACACACTTTATGCACATTCACGGCTAATGGCGCCGTCCACACTGTTTCGCCGGTGGGCCGCGGGATTGGGAAATGTCCTGAGTGGCGCTAGAGTCGAACCTGGGGTAACAACAGCCTAGGTTCGTGTCATCGCCCTTGCTAATTTGTACTATTTATACTAGCTGGTAGCGTCCGGGCCGAAGAGTTGATAAATATGTTCGATAGTGTTCCAGACAAAGAGAACAACGCTCCACTAGCACATTTAATTCAAATTGTGCGTAATAAATAATTGCTTTATCTCACCTTCATCCAATATCATGGTCCGCGCCGCCATCACTGGATGAATCGCACATGAACTTTAGTTCGCAATTGAAATAAAACTACCAAACATGCAAAAGCGAATCCTGTCATCCATAAATCACTTACAATTATATGCATCAACATATTTTGATTCAACGTTCTTTCATCTTCATCTCCATATTTGAAATAGAGTAATAGTTAAAGCTACTTTTCTAGTAAACAGATACCGAAACGCTTCTAACAACGCGGCGAAAATCGTCTGAATTGTATCACACAGACTGACAATGAAAGCAGGTCTTGGCATGGTGTTTTCTTTTTATTTTCCAATGCCCGGTCCAACATCAGGATGGGCTCATATCGTAGACTTCCTTCTCGAGTTGCAGGTATGCTCGTCGATGGTGCTTGTAGCTCTTGTTGCTTCCTATCTTCTTGCTTTTCTTCTCTCCTCTTGGCTTATTGCTTCTTGGGATTCTGGTGCTTGCTGGCGTCGTTATTGAGCGTGAGGACGCGCGACCGCTCTCCTGGGAGCCTCTCCACGGAAGGACCTACTGTGTCGTACCAAGTGCAATTAGATGAGAAGAGTGCGTGATTAAGCTTGGCCACTTTTCCTCGGCGCACCAATGACCAGTCACCAGGACACCCAACAGTCGTGAAACTCTGCACAGCGCCCCAGGCGGGCGAACGGCTGGGACGCGTTTAATGACAAGTGAAAGCATGCGCAATCCAGTGATGGTACGAGCAGGTGTCAGCACTGCAGGAATTGCTGGTCACATTGAAAGTCACCGGCGATGCTCAGCGGACAGCGGTGGTTATGCTCAGTGTTGATAGACGATTGCATGGAGCATATGGCATCACATGCCACCTCTGCTGATATTGTCACCAGCACTCGCCAAAGTCTGATGTTGCTCGGTGGTGAAAGGAGTCCTAGCTTTTGTGTAATGCATTTAGTATGAATACCATGCGCTCGCTATTCAGTGGACTGTTTATACAGCGTTGCTTGTACACACACCTGGCTTTACACAATAATACGCACTGTTTTTCAGCACCCTTCATCCCTGCCACACCTTGCCTTTCCTGCCGGGGAGCATCACAAATGAGCCGAAAGTGATTCAGCGGGTTTGCTTCACAAAGCATCGTAAAAGCACTATAATTCCTCCGCGCGGTCAACCATGCGTCGGCTGGCCAGATAACTCGCGGTTCAGCTCTGGACACGAATCGAGCCGCTCACCTCAAATCGTCGTTCGCCAACACACAGAGGTCCTTCCCTCACACCGGAAGCC
Organism: Imbricaverruca yamaguchii; assembly: GCA_034440575.1. Lineage (NCBI taxonomy): Eukaryota > Metazoa > Arthropoda > Thecostraca > Neoverrucidae > Imbricaverruca > Imbricaverruca yamaguchii. The sequence continues at coordinate 2,290,927 of JAOTOL010001602.1, forward strand.
AGCATCTGAAGCACAAATTGTGCACGCACCTTTGGGATCATCGCGCCGATATCATACACATGCCGGTTAACGTCTTGTGGAGGCGGTGGCTGTGACTGCGGCGCACCCAGCAGCTGAGGCTATATGGCATCGCCTGCCTCCCACGCCGGCGGGAAGGGCGAGTACTGAGGGGAATCGAACTATCGAACTGTAGACTAGGCTATCGACGTCTGGTTAACAGTTTGTGTTGCTGTGGGGATCTTTTCCTCAACACCACAGGACGCCCATTCACTTCACATGTGCCGTCTGGGCTCGTGGTGAGCGGTACGCTACTGAGGAATTCCACGGTAGCTCAACCAGTCGGTGCCGTCCGAACATTTTTTTCTTGAAAAGTTGCGTTCCGGGGCTTTCAGGGGCGAACAATTCATTTATGATGACAAAAAATTCCTCCAAAAATATTTCCCAAGATACAGTCTTGGCAAATTTCCCAAGGTCAGTGAAGAGGCCTAAATTTGACGGCCCATAACTCCGAGGCTAATGGGGCTATTTCATTGAGTGTTTTTGGGTTGAATTGAAATGAATCATGGAACAAGTTGACTATCTCGGATTTTCGATTTCCAATTGATTAGGTCACGTGACCATGCGACCTATCTTTTGCGGCGTTACCTTGACCTTTTGGCTGCTGAAATTATAACTTTCGTCTGATGACGATTTGAGCCCCATTCAGGCCATTTCAAATGAATTAATAAAAAAGTACGTAAGCGTAAATGTACGTATGCGAAAATGTACGTATGCGCATACGTACATTTTCGCATACGTACATTTGCGCGTACGTACATTTGCGCATGCGTACTTTTGCGTTTACGTACATTTGCGCTTACGTATATTTGCGCATATGTACATTTGCGCATACGTACTTTTGCGCATACGTATATTTGCGCATACGTTCTTTTGCGCATACGTACTTTGACGTTTACGTACAGTTGCGCTTACGTGTATTTGCGTTTACATGCATTTGCGCATACCTACATTTTCCCATACGCACTTTTGCGTTTACTTACATTTGAGCTTACGTACATTTGAGCTAACGTACATTTGCTTATACGTACATTTGCGCATGCGTACATTTGCTTATACGTACATTTGCGCTTACGTACATTTGCGCTTACGTACATTTGCGCTTACGTACATTTGCACTTACGTACATTTGCGTTTACGTACATTTGCGTTTACATACATTTGCGCATACGTACATTTGCCATGCGTACATTTGCGCCTACGTACATTAACCATACGTACATTTGCGCTTACGTATAATTGCCACGCGTACATCTGCGCTTACGTACATTTGCTTACGTACATTTGCGAACGTACATCTGCCATGCGTACATTTGCTTTATGTACATTTGTCCGGTTACCACTGATGGGCATTTTTAGTCCCCTTTGTGACAGAAAAGGGGAGAGTAAATGGTCAGGCTGGGGAATAGTAATGCGACGGTCTCGAACTTCGGCCGGCGAGACAGCCGTGCTCTTTGTTCTATTGTCGCTGTGTTGAGGCGGAGTAATGCGACGGACGGGAGCGCCGCTGCCGACCAGTTTGAACGTGCAGCCCGAGCACAGCAATTGTTCTGAGTTTGAAGACACAAATGGGATGCCTTGCGAATCGTGGGTGCATATTATGCCTGTACGACACTTCTATCCATGCGGATTGTGCATGATGCCTGCGTCCACAGACCAACGCGTCTACTTTCCCTGTCGATTATTAATCACTGTTCTGCAATGATCGTGTAATGCTTTGTCGCGTCGAGCGTCAACTCATGGACATCTGGCCTACACCACCTGACTGGTGTCGGGCGCGAATCGTCTATAGTCTGCGCTCACCGCGGCAGACTGCGTGAGCAGCTGACGTTCGCCGTGTACTGAAGCCAGTGATGGTGAGCGTGTGACTGGGGTTTAACGCCCGCGCGCCGGAGGGCCGTCGGTAGACATGACGCAACCGGAGAGGTCGGGCGGATTCTTTACCCTCAGATTGTGGGAACTACTGAAGCCGGAAGCACAAATTTTGGACGGTGGGTTAATGCTGCTGTGAGCTGTCTACAGTATAAGTTTGGTGATTATACCTTTCGGAGTTTAGGAGCGTATCGAATGGGTCAGTCATGCTTTGGTGGTCCTACATGGTTCACCTATCATCTATAGATATGCAGATGTATAGATGCAGTGCTTAGACCTACTTGTACCGTCCCTTGATCACGCATGCTTTCACGAGTTATTAAACGCTTCCTACAGATACTATCTTACATCTGCAGGGTTAAATTAAGTCAATTTTGTCAAACATTGATGATTTCGCTGTTCAGAGATTCTTTTGGTCATACTGATGAGCAACACAAGCGTCCTGCATTCTAAATGATGATATATGTATTCATTGTCTGACATAGGGTACCGTAAGTCTACTGGGCCTAGAAACCCATCACCGTATTTTGAAAGCTCGATTATCGTAGCGATATTTTCTCAAGCATTTTAGACATGCACGCGTAACATCATTTCACCACGTACAGCATGAATTATAAATTCACGGACGGTGCATAGTATATTGCACATACATTGCACATCAAATACGTGCAATTGTGCTAGGTGAAAGCGAAATCGGTGGGTAGATATTATGTATCCAATAATCACCGAACGTCCACCTGCACTTTCCTGCATAACACTGACTGAACCGTTTGAAAATGTTGCCGATGGGCACCGTTGGCGTGACGGCATGGCCACTTACTGTGCGCAGTAAACGCAGGGCCGTTGGCGGGACTGCATGGCTGTGCGCAGTAAACGCACCGATCCGGGAACCGCCGGTTCGAGGTGCGGCGCGGCAGCAACGCACTCGGCCGCCGGCGGCTCCACCGTACCACCGAGCCGGGCCGACATCGGTGGTGGCCGGCTCCACCGTACCACCGAGCCGGGCCAACATCGGTGGTGGCCGTCTCCACCGTACCACCGAGCCGGGCCAACATCGGTGGTGGCCGGCTCCACCGTACCACCGAGCCGGGCCAACATTGGTGGTGGCCGGTTCCACCGTACCACCGAGCCGGGCCAACATCGGTGGTGGCCGGCTCCACCGTACCACCGAGCCGGGCCGACATCGGTGGTGGCCGGCTGCATCGTACCACCGAGCCGGGCCAACATCGGTGGTGGCCGTCTCCACCGTACCACCGAGCCGGGCCAACATCGGTGGTGGCCGGCTCCACCGTACCACCGAGCCGGGCCAACATCGGTGGTGGCCGTCTCCACCGTACCACCGAGCCGGGCCAACATCGGTGGTGGCCGGCTTCACCGTACCACCGAGCCGGGCCAACATCGGTGGTGGCCGTCTCCACCGTACCACCGAGCCGGGCCAACATCGGTGGTGGCCGACTCCTTCGTACCACCCAGCCGGGCCAACATCGGTGGTGACCGTCTCCACCGTACCACCGAGCCGGGCCAACATCGGTGGTGCCCGGCTCCACCGTACCACCGAGCCGGGCCAACATCGGTGGAGGCCGTCGGCCGGCTGGTCACCCCCACAGCCAGTCGATTTCCATTCCTACGGACGGATTTAGAAGATTGCGATTGTATGCGATGCGCTTTGCAATTCGCTACAAAGTAAAATATTGCCTTACCTTATGTCTATCCGTTTGTGAGATATCTGGGAAAACAGGAGTGGTGGGTGTAATCCACCCACCCATTCTGCTTTTATTGCGCACATTAAGTTACGAGCGTTGACATGTGCGGTCGCCACCTGGAAGCAGGTCTGCCATTTTGACAGCAAACGACCAACATCGTGAAATTGCCATCACTGTTTCACCGCTCCTACCACCTGGATGGCTAGTTTCATTGAATGGACGTTCGGACAAGCGGGCACTTTCTTGCAATATTATCATGGATGCTAATGCAAGACAGTGCATGACTGCCGTGCGAAACGACCCCGCTGAGGGAACGGATGACCGCAACTGACATTTCGCTTCCTGTAGTCACCGATAAACGTGCGTGAAAGTGCAGCCGGGTCACTTCACATGGCTGATAATATAACTGCTTCATGCGCACCAGCAGCGCAATTGTATGCTCGTATCTTCGAAATTCCGTCGCCCAGTTGTATGAGCCTTGGTATGCGATGGCACATGTGATATGTATAATAACGCCGCGTCGTACCGCTACCCATCAGAGCTATTGCTCTCTGCGACAATTTCCAGCGGCGAAGCTGGAATATGGAAGGCGGGGCCAGTGAAGCTCTGGGGCGCAGCATTGGTATTTACTGCAGAACAATTTTACCATTAGCTGATCCTTACCTACGCTTTCCATCTACATTATTTCCTTTTGTCGTGAAATTACTTCTTAGTGTGTGGTGGCCTTAATTACTTATTTTCAGCCATAGAGTTTGCACCTGCAGTTACCGCTGAAAAACGCCATCGAACGAGACGTTTGCGTCAGGTCTGGCGGGCCGGGGCGGTGGAGGGATAGACGTCAGGTCTGGCGGGTCGGGGCGGTGGCGGCAGAAACGTCAGGTCTGGTGGGCTGGGGGAGGGGGGGTGGAGGGATAGACGTCGGGTCTGGCGGGCCGGGGCGGTGGCGGCAGAGACATCAGGTCTGGTGGGCTGGGGCGGTGGAGGGATAGACGTCAAGTCTGGCGGGATGGGGGGGGGTGGAGGGATAGACGTCAGGTCTCGCGGGCTGGGGGGGGCGGTGGAGGGATAGACGTCAGGTCTGGCGGGCCGGGGCGGTGGCGGGAAACACGCGTAACGAGCATCGCCACGAGATGTCAGGAGAATGTGGTTATGATTACCATACAGTGCAGCTAGGTACTCATGATGGGTTATAGTGTACCATTCGTTAGATCTATCTGTTCCGCCGGCCGGTACTCGGTGAGAATATGGCTGTTCATCGATGGATTCATGGAATGTGGTTGTTATGATCTCGGTTCGTTGGTGGAATGCCAATATGATGCAATTTGGAGTGCCTCATTTGAGTTCAGGTTCCATTTTTACAATATGGAAGTAAAAACAAGATAATATTAGCACGTGTGGCCAACAAATTACCATTGTCATTCTACGTGCACGAAAGCAATTGCGAAGCTTGAAAAAAAAACATGCATAGCAAATGCATTTTATGCACCATGACCTTCATTTCAGATATTACGTGAATCAGATCGACCCGCTACATTTGATAACATGTTGGCAATGCCTAAGTGTGCTCTCAATCGCGTACTGTTGTTAATTTCGACGATTCATAAGCAGCCTATCGGTTGCGAACTGTGAGTGAAATTAGTCACCTTATAACGTCATATTGGTCTGGTACAAGAAGGCCTGCGACTCAATTTGTTTCTAAAGTTCAGGGTGTCCAAAATTTGCGCTCGCTGGCGGACGGCAGCTCCAGCGCTTCTCAAGATATTCTTCCCACCTCACGATATCCTTTCTCAATGTATCCTTTCCGTTGCCATAATTGCAGTGCTGCAATACAGTCCGGAAAAGATTGCCACCGCTGTCCCTTCTCATTCCGGGGAAAGTTTGTCTTGGGACTTATCGGAAGTTTATCACTGCCTACTGTGTCTTTACGAAGACTTACCTTCCGTCACTACACTTTGGCGGCGAACATTTGTGTGGGATTTTCCCCACGGATGTTGGCGGCATATTTCTGACTACGTCGGTTTCATGTACCATGTTAGCTGGGAAAGGAACTGGGGAATACTTCAGCGTTATCAGAAGGTATGGTTTTGATCGTTGGGACCATGCACATGCAATTAAGAATGGGAGCAGTCTCCAGTTCAAAATTGCTACAAGAATGCACAAAGGAATATTAGTTTATAAAGTAGCAGTGATTAAGTAAGAAAAAATAACCGTACCCCTCACACTACCGAAATGTAGACGCATCCCTGGTCCATGAGTTTCTCTGATCCCCGACACTCAAAAATTGCTTGACAGCACAAACGTTCATTTCGAAGAAGACTAATCGCATCAAACGTGCGACGTGCCCTTCAACCAGGCGGCGTAGCGCCGAACGCGAACTTTTTGTCAGTGCTGAGCTCTCACCAGCCCACGTCTGAGCGAGATGACGACAGTTATTTCGGGTTTTGATAAAGATGTCTCTTAATCCTGAAAACGAACACAGAAAACCGTATGAGCCATCAGCTTGGCCTTAAATTGTTCGCACTTTTGGCCTTATGACCTTGACCTATCTTCTTTAGAGATATCGGAGATAATGCCACTTTTCTAGCTTAGTGAAAGCTACTTCCACTCGACATCCATTTCATTTCCAGCAGCATGTCTACCAAAGTCGTGTTGCCGATACAGAAGTATGTATCGGGCATCTTTCCTGGAATAAAAACGCACCCCGGATGTACAGTTTCAGGTATCCCACTGATAAAAGCACACAAGCGGAAGGGGTGTTGGGAATTGGTTGTCTTTAACCCAATTCTTGGAAATGTTATCACTTACCATGATGGCTTTGATAACATCTTACTGTTGTCATTAGTGACAAAATGCTGCGATTAAAAAAATTATATATTCACAATAAATATCAGTAAATAAATCGCCATGAATATCTAGAATATAAATCATGTCCGCATTAATCATCAGCACGAAAATGAGCGAACGCGTATGGCAGCTTGTTTTACCGATAAAACTGAATATAGCCACAGACGTCCGCACGAGCAGCGGAGGGGACCTTCATGCCCTAGTACCTCTCGAAATCCTTACCCAATAACACAGGGCGTGACATGGACAAAACCGAGTTAGAAATAATGACTTTCTCATGATTTTCGCGAATTATCATGCCCTATAAATCTAAATACCTGCAATTGTGAGTAGTAAAAGGCTAAATTAGAGCACCGGGCGAAACCAACCACTTCGGACATACTACAAATCACTCACGCTTGGAATCTCCTTTTCATCGTTTGATGATTTCATAGCACGATTTCATGGTCCGTGTTCTGTTATTCGACTATAGCCATTGTAGTGAATGACAAGCATGGTGTGGTTTCGTAATAATCTGTCTTCCAACTCTAAATTGCGTATGCCAATAAATCATTGTAATGTACTGGGCGTTGCTTCTCTCGGTATTTACTGTTACACTTATTATGTTTCGTCACGCTATTGACCGTTCAAGGCGAAAGGGTTGCCGCCTGCCGGCATAAACGTTGAACTACAGTTGGTGGGATAAAAGTGTGACAAATCTGGCGCGCTATCAGAAACATACTATTTCGGGTCCTTGTAACTCATACTATTTCGGGTCCTTGAAATTTGAGAGTGTGAGGGCTCTTGCAAAGCTGTGAACATGATGAATCAAGTGGATAAGGTGAGCAAGTCCAATACATATTGTTGTGTTCCACAATGCAAATCATTGCACAGGAGGGAACCTGAAGTCAGCTTCCATCGCTTCCCGAGATATAAGTTACTTTCAAAAAAGTGGCACAACATTTTAAAAATGGGCAAGAAAGCATCAAGGCACATGAAGGTATGCAGCAAGCACTTCAAGAAGGATGATTATATACTTTCTGGTATGTATATATGGATGAAGGCTTCATAAAACTATTGGTGTTACCAGCATGTAATTCAACCATATTGCTTTCATACACATAATAATAAACTGCATATCTACATGTACAATTAGCATGTAATGCAACAGGTAAAATTAAGCAACCTTGAGGAATTGTCGGTATTTAAATCATGTGCACATAAGGGATGCGTTCAAATTTATTTGGTATTTATATAAAGTTTTGTGCCCGTTTTGGACTCGTGGTGAGCAACTGACCATATTCTTATTATGCAATTGACCATATTCTTCTACATCAAATTAATTCTTTTTTGTCTATCTCTTATTATTACCCTTTTGATATATTTTGCATACAATATCTTACCAGTGGCATCTTATGGACATCGCTCAACCAAACACTTTCCAAGTAACATATCATTCTAAATCTATTTTCTTACCTCTTAACATTCACTCTGAAGGTTCATTTGCTTGACAGTACATTAGCTTAGATAAAAACTGCTACATTTTGGTCTCATGATTCTTCGCTTTCTTGGTCTTCTTTCCAGAGTAATTCTGCTATTGGTGTTGCATAATCAGGGATTCACCACTATTGTATACCTAATGTTGGGTAATGTAGCATGCATACTCTGGGGGGGATGTTGTAATTGTTATACTTGTCCCACATTAATGCTGCACCAATGTCGGCAATCGCAGTGGTTGATGTATCCATGAACATGTGCCAGTGAAAAATATAATGATTACTCTATAAATATTTAATTCCCATTTTTCTGCAAGCTAATATGGCATGCTTTGCTGTTATTTTTCGCAATTGCTATGAAATATAGGTAGGCACTAATCGAATTGATTGGTTGGTTGGTTATTTGAGTTTTAGGGTGCATCGACCAGGTTTCGTCATTCAGTGCCCATTTACCCTTTTCAGGTCTCAGACCACTTACTGATCGGATGAAAGATGTGGCTCTCCATGCTCTTATGCTAACTTCTGTTACTAATTGCAGCGTACCCATCGAAGAAACCTTACTTGAAGAGGAACACCTTGCCTTCTCAAAATCTGCCTGTTTTGAGCTGTTCTAGAGCTACTTCTGCAAAGCAGAATGCTCAGCTTGATTTCCGCCGGTTGAGAAAACAACTCAGAGATGAAAATGTACAGGAACAGCATGAGGAACTGAGAGCTCCTCTTCCTGCATGGGGGGAGCACGTCCACAGCATCTTTGACCCTGAGATCATCCTCCAGGAGTCAGGTCAGTGCCTTCATCAGAATTATGCTGTTAATTTTCCCATCGCATAGTTCAGATAATTGGCTGTGCCTTTTCTTGGCATACATTAGTCTTGCTATTGATATCACAGCATTCAATACTATGCTGTTTGTAATATTTTAGCAGGTGTACAGGTGCGTGGCCATGCAATCTTCTGCACACTTGGCGTGAAACTGCATGGGAACAATTGGTTCAACTGGTTTTGGTCACGTTCATAAATTGACGAAGCCCCAGCCTCCATTGTCATGTGCAACATCTGTGTATGTGCATAATTTCTCATACTTGCATAACATCGAAATTGTAACTCCTTTAGTTGCCTACCAAGAGTCGGCGGAGGTGCCTGATGAAACTCTGGTGGACACTGAAAATGTACCTCAGCTGCCCAGCATGGACGCCGTGCACTCCGTTCTAAAACAGCACGGAATATCATCACCAGACGTCATCAACCAGCACAACCATACGATCATGAACATGCTGGATACAGAAGAAAAGCTGCGAGTAGCAACTGGAATTAACAGTTTTGCTTTGCTTAATGCACTTGACACCTGCTGCAAGAAACAAGTAGGGAAGGATATAGACATGTCCACAGGCATCATTCTTGTATGTATGAAGCTTAAGCTCAATCTTTCTTTCAGCTTTTTGGCAATACTCTGTCGTAAATCCGGAACTGCATGTAGTAATATCTTCTATCAGACTTTCCCAACTCTAAGTGCAGTGCTAAGTGACGCAATCTTGTGGCCAGACAAAGCCGAGGTAATGGCAAATATGCCACGTTGCTTTGGGAAATACAAAAACACCAGAGTGGTAGTTGACTGCACTGAGGTACCTGTCGAGCGTACAAAATGTCTCTCTTGTAGGCTGGCTACTTACTCCCACTATAAAGGCACACACACTGTGAAGTTTATGGTTGGTGTATCGCCCGCGGGTACTGTGACATTTGTGAGTCGTGTGTATGGTGGACGAGTGTCCGACAAATTTATATTTGAGCATAGCGGACTGTGCGAGAAGCTGGAACCATTTGTAGATGCCGTGATGGCCGATAAAGGCTTTCTCATAGATGATGCACTTTTTCAACGCGGCATCGCCCTCCATCGGCCCCCGTACCTCCGCAAGCAGAAACAGCTGCCTAAGTCTGATGCGTTGCACACTGCAGATCTTGCTCGAGCTCGAGTACACGTTGAAAGGGTAATCGAACGTTTGAGGCAATTCAGTATTTTGAATGCGAAACTGCCGTGGAGGATGGTGTCATATGTGTCATCATTGCTCAATGTCATCTGTGGGCTTACCAACCTGTGCTCTCCAATTCTTGCGGAAGACAAGTTCGCGATCGACGCCTAGGATGGTCGAGGTTAGGAAGTGGTATGAGTATGCGCTTCGTACATAGGCTATGTGTTTGTTTGCGTGTGTGTGTGTGTGTGTGATTGAGTTTGACCAGCCTGCCACCATGTGGGTGGTTTCGGCGGTTTGTAGGGAATTCACGGACACTGACTTGATCCAATATATCGTATTTGTGTTTTCTGTATCATGTACACCACAGTGAGGTCATGTTACGGCCGTCAATCCGAAACGCGCGCGAGGTACTTCGACGTGGTGAAACTACTGCCCGACGACTGGAGCGCAGCACCACTGACGGCCGGCGAGCGGCACCGCAGCTGAGGCTGCACCAGGAACGACTGGAGCGCAGCACCACTGACGGCCGGCGAGCGGCACTGCAGACGGAGTTTCACCAGCACCGGCCGGAGCGCAACACCACTGGCGGCCGGCGAGCGGCACTGCAGACGGAGTTTCACCAGCACCGGCCGGAGCGCAGCACCACTGACGGCCGGCGAGCGGCACCACAGCTGAGGCTGCACCAGCAACGACTGGAGCGCAGCACCACTGACGGCCGGCGAGCGGCACTGCAGACGGAGTTTCACCAGCACCGGCCGGAGCGCAACACCACTGGCGGCCGGCGAGCGGCACTGCAGACGGAGTTTCACCAGCACCGGCCGGAGCGCAGCACCACTGACGGCCGGCGAGCGGCACCACAGCTGAGGCTGCACCAGCAACGACTGGAGCGCAGCACCACTGACGGCCGGCGAGCGGCACCACAGCTGAGGCTGCACCAGCAACGACTGGAGCGCAGCACCACTGACGGCCGGCGAGCGGCACCACAGCTGAGGCTGCACCAGCAACGACTGGAGCGCAGCACCACTGACGGCCGCGACGGCGGCGAGCGGCACCACAGCTGAGGCTGCACCAGCAACGACTGGAGCGCAGCACCACTGACGGCCGGCGAGCGGCACTGCAGACAGCAGGCGCGTGGCACCCTGACGGCCGGCACGCTGCACAAGATGGTGGACGCCCTGCACCACTGATGGTCCGCGAGCCAAGTCACAGACGGCCAACCGTGATGGCCTATTTATCCGAAGGTCTTTGCCAAGTATGGTAGCACATGCTGGAAATAGACCAGTTCAAGCTTCTTGAGCATTGACGAGATGAATGCCTCGTCTCGTTTCACACTGATGATGATGATCTCGTCTCCTTTTGCACCATACACGAGGAGATCGCAGCTCGGAAGGTCCAGTATCGCCAAACTCAGCTGTACCTGCCCATAATAGGTGTGCTTCTTCTTCAGACGTATATCTTCCTTCATTGAGCAGTCCAAGTACTTCAGTTGGTTTGTGGCGACGACGGTCTCCAGCTTCATATCCTTGCCTGCGAAGGGGCACTTTACCTCAAGGAGCTTCTTGATATCGCCATTTTCTACAACAACGCCGTCTGGTGAACAGCCTAGCCACGGAGCACTAGGTGGCACTACAAGGCCCAGTCGCTCGACCTGGCTACCAGAACACTCAGCATATAGCTCGATTGCACGTGGTTCGTAATGCTGGCCATGGGCCGTTGCCGAGTTGCCCTGGAAGACTTCACGGTTCTTGAAGAACCTAGTCGCCTTTTCCTCCCAATTTGGACCCTTGTACGTAAGCCACTGATAGGCACAGCTGGCTGTCATCCGCACCCTTCTCTCATTTTCCCACACATTGCCTGTCTGTGACAAGGTGGCCGAACAGATCTTGGCAGCACCATCACATGTCACGTGCACAAACCGATTGAAAAAAGCTTCCTCCTTTTCCATCATTGGCGTCTGTCTTGAGGAAGGGATAGGTTCCCTGGAAGTGACTAATTTGGCCAGTGATTTGCAGCTCTTCTCAGGTGGGCTCTTGTTATCGCTATTATCTACTAAGCGGCGCTTGCGATGCAAGGCTAGAGCAGACTTTGGAGCAACGGACAGCAGATCATCTGTGTACAGCCCAGGGTTTGATGGACCACTTCGTTCCTGATACTTAACAGTACCCACATGGCAGAGCTCTTCTACTGGTACCGGTGGACATACGCCGGCAGTTGCAGAACGCCCCCACTTCTGGGTGGTGTCAGTGCAGCTCAACTCTTTCAGCTCTTGCAGGGATACCCTGAGAAGGTGAAACAACATCAATAATGAATATACACAACACCATCAGAAGCATCATGCATACCCGAACATACATTGGCAAACAAAAACAAAATCAAACAAACATGTTACTGAACATACGAAGGAATTCAAGGGTTCTAAGTTTTGATAATCCCTTCTTTATATCCAGAAGAAGACCATTAGCTAACGGCTGTGGTTTACCGAAATTTCAAACAATTGTAGACCCTAGATATGCTTTATATATTATTTTACACACAAATGTGTTGAACAACAATTACTGCTGTGCACTTGTTTTTCAAAACAGGTCAGATTGGCAAGGCATTCAGGTGAATTTGGCAGAAAGAAACGAGGAAGTAACTTCTGGAAGTGAAGGATGACCAGAACAGAAAATTGGTGCACACCAGGCATCAGCCATTAATGAGCATTGGTGCTCTTTGGTGCAAATACGCATTGTAGTGGTGGATCATTAGGCAAGGTGTGCCACAGCCACACCACACATACAACCTCTCTTTGAGTGAGAAGGGCTGCCCCTCAGATGCTTGAGTGTACCCACCCCCAATCAGTGTTCCTCTGCTGAGATAATTTCTGTAAGGTTAAAAAGATTCTACCTCTGGATACATGAATCCTCTCCTCAAAAAGTGCCCCCTGCCATAATACAGTTGGTAGATCTGCCTCCTAATGCATTGCCTGCATCAGCTTACAAATATGCATTGACATTGGTATGCATTGTCAAGGTCTATTTATGTCAGTGTTCCGAAATGTCTCCTGAGGCCTGGGTGTCTGTCTAGATGAAAAGCATGACACATGCCTTGATGATGTGCATCAGCACCCAAATATTTGCACCTGTTGACTGATGCTTCAATGCACTGAAATTTGCACAAGTTCCTGGACAGACAAACTAATTGAGACACTTGTATTTTAATTCAGATAAGGAATTTCAAGAAAACAATTTGCATTGATGTTGGATATGCATTGTCAAGGCATATTTATGTCAGTGTTCTAAAATGTCTCCTAGGGCTCCCAAGGAATTTCAAGAAAACAATTTGTAAGAGCATACTTCTTGAACTGACTAAGATGCTGTGACCCCTCAATTCTGGTTCTAATGCATACTTTTCAGTTCATATGGGAGATGATATCAAAAGGGGTTGAAGGTGAAATCGTTTCAAAGAAAAGGTATGATGGTATTTTATAGGAAGTATTGTGCTACATTGTATTAACAAGACAAGTCTTCTACATATTTCCCTGCATGAAGCAGACTTAAAGGGTGGGTGTTGTAGTGTTGGTTAGGTAAGGCTTGGTCAGTTTTTGTTAAAAATATACACATTTGTTTGATTTAATCAGCTTCTTTCCCAACAGCAGGTTTGGATAGGTTATGTTACTTTGTTTTTTGGTTCGGAACATAGTGAAAAAGGCTTAGCATGTTCCATTTTTTTCAGTTAGTTATTTGGGCTTAGGGGCGCTTCGATTCCACTTTTTTTTCAATCTGTTTCTTGCATACATGGGAGTTGGGTTAAATTAATCCATATTATTTTCTAAAAGTACTTTTTTTTTAGTTAGGTTGCCTAATTCTTGTTTGTTTATTGGGTTTTAGGGCAAATATACTGCAATGGGCATACAGCTATGCTACCTAATTAAAAGTCCCCTTGTTCGTGTTATTTTACATGCAAACTGAAAAGTGAGCATTTGCACATAAAATAGGTAGTCACATCACGTTGATCACATCCAGAAACATTGCATTGGAAAAAGAAATTCCCCAAAATTATAAAACACCTTAAGCACAAATTTACCATCTTAAAACTTATCCTAGTGTAACATTTCAAGTTGGGAGAAGAATTGAAATTAATTATCCTCAAACAATGCACAAACATTTCTAAAATTGTGCAAATTAAAATAGAATCATCCAAGCGTAGCCTTATCTCCTTTGCTTGATGGTAAAAAAAACATGGAATGGATTTATTTTGTATCTAAACTGAAGATCATCTTAGTCACTTCAAGAAGTATGCATCATCAACAAATTGTCTTCTTGAAATGCCTTATCTGAATAAGAATAAAAGTATCTGAAATACTTTGTCATGTTTCTCTCTTACCCTAAAAGGAGTTTGAAGTGCATACAATTATCATGGTGGATACCGGTGTTGTGTGACCACTAGCAGGTCAATCAAAATGTTGCTGTTGCATAGCATTGCTTCTTTTGGTTGGTGTTGTGCTAGCAATACTAAAGTGCATGAGCTTCAAGCTCTGGCATAACAACATATTTCAGAGAATGTAGACATAAAACATAAATAGACCAGTGCAACTATGAGACACAAGTGCCCTTTGTGGGTGAATCAGATATTCCCAACATCAATAATTCAAAAAGGCTTCCACATTTGCATGATGCCAGGCATAGGTGGAAATTCTGATGTCATCAGGGGTCAGAACCTACTGGTTTTACGCCTTGCTAAAGCTAATTTGCTATTTCAATATTACATCCATGTGCAGTTCTGTCAATAATAGCAATCATTCAATACTTCACTTTCCTCACCTGTTTAGGTATAGTAGCAGAGCAATGCAATGCTTGCAGCTTTCTGAGAGACCAGCTTTGCAGGAGCACTGTACCCAGAATCTTCCACACTCAACCACAGCATGTAGCTCATGGGGCTTCTCGCGTAGGTGGCTGGATTTTACGCAGAGCGCCTGCACTGTAACCTTGCCAGGTTCTTTCCCAATCGTACCACAAGAAATTATGTGCCCTGCATCTAGTACGGCTTCCCCCTCAATGGCACAACGTTTTTTATCGCCGATATACTCAGATATTTGCACAATTGATACTTTAGGTGCAGTAGGATCCATCTCCTTTACCCTGAAGCAAGCTCCAGACAGTGTCACTCAAACACCGTACGCGAATTGTTTATCTCCGTTGTGGCCGCCATCTTTAAATTTTTGTCCTGCCATCTGGTGGCAGGTTGAACGGTCAATTGTGCCCATGGGGAGTGCGTACGAATCTTAAATGGGCGTACTTTTCATTGTCTCTAATGTTCTTGGTTGCAATCTTGCTCTAATAGAGCTTTCTACAGGTATTTTTTTTCAAATACCAACTGCCGATCTAATTGGGAATTTTCAAAGTATACACGGTTTTCACACAAATAGGTGTTCCCGCCATAAGTATAAATGGTGGTGTTCAAACAATGCATGTCTTTCCCTGTGTGCATACCCTTTGCGATCCCCCTGTAGACCTTCAGGCAGCATGTCATTAACCTTCGCATTAAAGATCCTGGTGAACATCTGAGGTACCTTGAGACCAACTTCTTTAAAGAAAGACCAACTTCTAAGTCGTGATAGATGAAGCCATGTTGTAGTCATTTGACTTCCTCTCTCCCTCTCCCCTCCGTTTCTCTCTCTCCCTCTCTCTCTCTCTCCCTCTTTCTTGAGCAGTCGCAGTTCAACTCAATGGATGAGCTGGGCATGGCGCATAGCTATTTATTTATTTATTTATTTATTTAACAATACATGTCCTCCACGTGCAGTGGCTGTTACGGACAGTCTGGGCTGAACTCACAGATATTTACAAAGAAAGGATAGATGTGTGGTCAATAGTGGGAGCAGATGCGCAACAAACATTCGTACGACAACATAATACAATATCCATATCACTTTCCGCACTCGGTACGACAACATAATCCATATCAGCTATGTTCTCGGACCTAAGTAATGCATGGCACAAATGTATTCATTGAAAACCACAATATGTGGTTACACCATCTTACTGGTGCAAGCTCGGTTCAGTAATATCAAAGCAATGCCACAAACATATGAACAAGTTACCGCAATGGTAGCAAAGTCTCCTTTCAGTGTATCGACTCAAATTGGCGATTTTAAGGCCATGACTGGCTGCATTTTCATCCAGATGAGATGAAAGTGTCCGAGTGCCGCATCTGCACCGCGGCTACACAATCGCTGTTAACATTATGTGTATAAGAGTTATGGAGCACCCCTCTCAGTTCATTATTTGGAGACAGCGTACCTTGCACTCTGGCCACAATTTTGCCCATTTCTCACTTCGTTGTTCTCATATGACACACATGTACCTCTCATTGTGCTAGAAGTAACAGTTTAAACTGGCTTGATGGACTGCAGGACGTGCTAAAGTGTGCTAACAAATTCAAGTCAGAGTCCAAGGTGCGTCATCTACTGCCAGACTTAGGAAATTTTCTAGATTGTCCGCTTTCGTATTTAGAAGCGATATCTGTCAGCAAGCATGAGAAATGTACGTAAGTGCAAATGTACGTTATCGCAAAAGTACGTATGGACAAATGTACGCATGTGAAAAAGTACATATGTGCAAATATACGTATGCGCAAATATAGGTAAGCGGAAGTATACGTAAGTGCACATGTACGTACGCGCAAATGTACGTAAACGCAAATGTACAGATGCGTAACTGTACGTAAGCGCAAATATACGTATACTTAATTGCGTTTGTAATTGCAAACGTGCGTAAGCGCAAAAGTATGTCAGCGCAAATGTGCGTATGCAGATATGGACGCAAGTGCTAAAGTACCCGTGACAGATGTACGTAAGCTCAGATTTACGATAGCGAAATTGTACGTATTGCAAATGTACTAATGGGACATGTACGTAAGAGCACATGTGCGTATGGCAAATGTATGCAAGCGAATGCATGCAAGCGCAAATGTACGTATGGCATATGTACCTAACCAAATGTACGTAAACGCAAATGTACGCATGCGTAAATGTAAGTACCTTTGGACATACGTACAATGGCACATGCGTACCTTTGCGCATAAGTACTTTTACGCATATGTACATTTCCCCTTACGTACACTTCCGCATAAGTACTTTTGCGCTCACGCATATTTTGGCTTACGTACTTTTGCGCATACGCACATTTGCGTTTATGTACTTTTGCGAATATGTACATTTACGCTTACGTACATTTGCGCTTACGTACTGTTGTGCATACGTACGTTTGCGCATATGCACAATTGCGCGTACGTACTTTTGCGCATATGCACATTTACGCTTACGTACATTTGCGCATACATACTTTGGTGCTCACGTACATTTGGGCTTACGAACATTTGATCTTACATACTTTTGCGCACATGTACATTCGTGTTTACGTACATCTGCGCATACGTATTTTTGGACTTATGGACATGTGCACTTACGTACATTTGTGCCTACGTACATTTGCGATTACGTACATTTGCGCATGTGTACATTTGCCATACGTATATTTGTCATACGTACATCTGCGCTTACGTAAATTTGCTTATGTACATTTGCTGACTTACATCTGCCATACGTACATTAGTCCTTGGGTACATTTATCCTAGAATCGCTTCCGGGTTAAGGAATGCACACTTGTTAAATCGCTTTACTGACGCTAGCTCGATATCCCTCCCATGTGTGTGGACAAAACTAGATTTGTCAGCAGGTCAAATCCGGTTTGAGGTTGCCCAGGGCTTAAGACTGCGCAAGACTTGTGCGCTCACAAGATTCGTATACGCATTTAGTTTGCTGGAATAAATCCCCACTCTGAAAAAATTCAATGTTATCAAGATTTTTCACCCGTGGTACGTGCTAAAGCCCTCAAGATGTGCACGTCATGCAAAATATACCAATTGGTATTACGCATTAATTTATTTGGTCATATGGGTAGCATTTCATCACGTATTGGTGGTATTACATAGTATTATGCTCCCTTTAGCTTTCATTTTCCGTAGTTCGTCGGTAAATGACTTTTGCATGAGTGCATTACGACAAACGATATCTTGAAATTCATACAGATTCGCATTGATATTTTGAGGATGTCAAGGCCCCTTTTTCCTACGCACCTTCTAAGGGCGCTAAAATTAACATAACTTCAGGTGTCTGAGTTCATCTCTCTTCGCTCATGCCTCCTTACTCCTACTCTCCCTACATACTTTTTTGTTTGTTCAGGCATTCTCTATCATATATATTGCCAGTTGAAATTTCAGGTTCGGGATGAATGACAGTGGTTTTCTCACCTGGCTGGTGAAATCACATTCACCGCATATTGCGATGCATATAATGGAGACATCTCGAATGCAATCTGTGAGATGCATGTCTATCGATATACATGTGCCATTTCACATGGTATAAATCGTGTACATAAAGCAGCGGACCAGCTTGCGCCACTGACCAAAATGCCACTTTTAGATTAGAATAGTGAAGTATCGGGTTGATCCATGTCACGTGGAGCTGCTGATCTCATTTAGCGGTGTCAGAATCTCATACATATTGTTTATTAGCTGCAAGTGGCCGGAAACTGAGCAGATTGTGAGATCCCATATCAAGGGCTTTCTACCAGAAGTAAACCACATGTGCCACTAAACTACGACTCAACTGCTTACTATCCCCAACCGAGATACCACCCCAGGCTATAGTAATCTACAACGGGGCACTGTTTAGTGAATAATCACTGGGTGGAAAAATTGGTAGAAGCGGCACCTGTGCCGAAAATAAACCTTCATAAAGAAAATTGAGACAGTTGGGAGGGCAGGGATAAGGGCACAAATAATGGGTGTGGAAATCAATAGGCTTGGTGAGGCCGTTAACAAGATACAAAATTCCCTAATCTACTAGGTGTGGATCAAATACCTTTGTCCTCACTCTGCTTTGCTTAGAAGTAGGGTTTGTAAGTGATGGTGGGTGGTAGGTGGGGTGCAGTGGGGGGTTCAAACACGGCCACCTATCCGCCACCAAAGCACATCTATTGCATGGCGTTCTGGTAGTCCCAGCTGTACCAGCTGACTTGCTGGCGTGAGGCCAGGATGGCTAAACTGAGCCGTTCATCACTGGAAGCGCGCTCCCTTCACCGTCCCCGCACTCCAGATCAGTGGTCGCATAGCGGGCCACGAGCAATGCATGCTGCAAGTTGAGCATCAGAAACATGAGCAAGCACCAAGACTTGCCGCTCAGCCGGGCTATCAATTTACGTTTGCGCCACCGCCGATACAATTAAGCCTCGTGCGTTTCATTTAGATCCCATTAGATCGACATGCGGAATTTCCCGACTGACCAGCGTACGCTGTCGTCCTACTTGTGCCGAAACGCTTCGGAGCTGCATGCATCCGGATCGATCGATCAGCAATGCACGACCTGTGCACCGACTGCACAGCGCGACTCCAGGCAAGGATTTCCAGCGTGACTTGGCAGTGACGAGCTGGGCGCGCGCGGCGAGCCGGCCGCCGAGTCACGCCGACCCGGCATGGCGCTCGATCGTGCCACGATCGTGCCACGGTCGTGCCACGAGGCGTGGCGGCGGTCGGCGCACACAATACGACCTGGCCACCGGCCGGTCGGCGCAGCGCACGCCGTCAGCCGGCCAATCAGAAGGCCGCACACCCTGCCCGCGGGGCACTCACGCTGCCCGCCCGGTTCTGTTCGGACGGGTGCGAAACACAACCATGGCGGATCGGCTGGTGCCCAACAGCCTTATCTATTTCTTGGATGAAAAGGACACCTGACATTATTTTGGGCTCCGAATCCAGCTGTGAAAAGCTGAGCTCGATCCGTGAATCGGTTGATAACTTGCAGCCTCATGCGCTTCCCAGATCCCATCTTGCTCATAACTTGACGACCAATCATCATGGTAGACATATGAATCCAACATGTGATATCCAAAAATGTTCCAGAAGCCAATTTTTAGGATTATGCCTTCACTTTATGTTCATTTTTACCAAATGTCCTCGTAAGATAGACGACATGGCCTACCGGAATCTAGTACATTAAAAATTACATTTCATCACCCAGAAGTAAAGCTCCATAATTTGAGGACACGGACAATGATGCACATTTTGGTATAAATCCTCTGACAGTAACGGGCTATCAGTAGAACAGTCGGTATTCTAGAGCATGCATCACGACAATAATTTTGTTCATGTGAAGAGCCAGAGCTAATAAGCTTAATGAAATACACCCTTTGGCGAGCACGGTCGTGAAATTGGTCATAAATCGGCGCGAATCGGTCACAAAAGGGCCATGAAGCGGCAAAAACTATTGCCGAACACGGACATGCCATACATTTTCAGAACTGCCAATTCCTGCGCTCGCCACTAACGATGGATAAAAACGTGTTCATTAGAGCTAATGAAAAGGTATATATTTATATTTTCGGTTCATACCTTTTATATCTTTTTATTTACCTCTTTTGTCTAGACTATGTCTATAAGTGTAGAACGATGCGTGTCATCCACTGTTTGTGCCTAATTTCATTAGCCATGCCATCATCTGGGGCTAAATCATCTTCACTCTCCTCTGATTTGTCCGCGAGGATAAGCCTCAGAAAGTCCATCACCCAAAGGCATACGAATATCCCAAAGGCATACGAAATCACACCACTGCCTTTAGCCATCGGCACATAGGTACCCTAGAACTGACATACAAATATGCATAGTACTTGCAATCTGCCGTGACTGACACAGCATCATTCGTCTCCAACCGCTACTCTGTCTTCGTCTCTCCCTGTTTTGCGGTTCGTTACAGTTACTTCTGTCTTGGTGACCTTAACGTACAACATAATTTGGTGTCGGACACGCCGGGTTGCCTGCCCCCGGAGGCGCCTCTCCACCTGATTCTGACCACCTCATCACAACTTGCCCGACCTCGTCGATCGGGCTCGAGTAGGACTTTAGTCGACGCCGGGAGAACGGCGGTACTTCTGGGCACTGGGAATTGCGGCGGATCCAGTCGGTGTAGTAACATATTCCCCTTAGGCCCAATGACGTAGGTCAAAGGCCACAAAAAGGGATGTTTTCTAGTCTTCATCTTTTGCTTCGATCATTGTTCATAGTTGTAGTAGTAATTTCATATTTCCTTTGTGAAGCATGACCCTGGTATCCAGTTAATGTATGAACCCAGTAAACATGCAAATGTCGGCCCGCTGTCGGCATGTGTCGAGGAGATTTCGTCATCTCATGAGCGGCATGCTGATATATTGCCGGTCACTGTTCGACATCGGCAAATCGACTTGGAATATCGGCATATGTCGGGGCGAGCTCGGCAATTCAAAGCGGCAAGCCGACGTCGGGCCATTGTGGGGCCGACATGTCGATAAATTCATATCGACGACGGCGCGCCGATATCGGGCCGTCGTCGGGCGGGGGAGTATTCAGAAATATAAATATGTTAAGGGTCATGACATCAAAAGGCGCTGGTACGCCGCTATAGAAGGGGGACCACACTTGGCCGAAATCTGTCAAGAACCTCGACCAAAGTAGAAGACCTCAAGGTGGTGCAAGACCCCAGTAAACATGCTGACGTCGTCCCGAGGTCGGAACCATGCTCGGTCCAGCGTCGGGACGACGTCTGGGCGACGTGGACCCGACATCGGCTGGCCGGCGGGTAAGTCCGACATGCCCACGTCCAGCCGAGATTCAACCAACGTCCAGATGACGTTCGGCTGACATCTTCTCTGGGAAATATTGGGACGATGTTGGGCCGTGCTGAAGCATGCTGCATGTTTATTTCGATTACAAAATAACTTTTTATGCTAAGTGGTGTACTTTGACCATGGTATGCTTCATCGTATTTTTATATTTATATTTTTATATTTCATGCTTGACTATGTTACCAAACCGAAAGCCCCTTTTTAGTACCATTTTGCGCACAAACTAAAAGGCAACCATTCGTGCAGTAGATGAGTGGTGCCATGATCTGAGTCATAATTACGGACATTTTATTTTAATGATAAATTAGGAGAGAAAAAAATCGCAAAACATGAAAGTGTAAATTCACATATTTTTCATAATTTTTTAGAAATAATAAATCATTTCTGATAAGAAACTTCCTTCAAAGACAGGTTAGGCTAGTTTAAGCGCGCAGCAGTCTATTTTGAATGCGAAGGAATTACCAAACGTACAAGATGCATGACCGACAGTCATTTTGTGTGGGGGTATGCTTTCTTTTATTTTCTAATATGTTTTTTATTAAGTTTCCATTTTTATATTTTCTACACCCCCGAAAATCTTGGACGAATTTTAACGAAACGTTGCAGGGGCGTGTAACATTCAATTATAGCATGGGAGTCGAAATTTCACTGGAAAATTCCGATTCATTCTAGCGTTATTAGTGCAAAGTAGCAAGACATTCACCCGCATCTCCATCATGCGCAATTAAAGGTTTAGTTCGGTTTTTCGTCGATGCGTAGGTTGAATCTGCACCTAATGTTCCGTTGCATTCTTTTTGGGAATGATCTAAATTGCAAATATTCTTCACAGATGCTGCCCGGGTGAAGTTTGGTACTGACAAGAACGCAACAGAGAAGGTGGTGTCGAAGTGGTTGCACATTACGTCTCATAGGTTACCGGGCAGTCTTAAAAGGGCTACCGTTGAAAAAAATCCGGAATAAGTGACACTGCTATGGCCCATAGTGGCCAATACAATAATTGTTATAATCGGGTGTTGAGATCAGGTGCATTTGGCGTCAACTCGATGGTGGGGAAACACCGGCTGGATAGCCGGGCAATGTCGGCTGAATAGCCGGGGAACGTCGGCTGGATAGCGGGGGATCGTCGGTTGCATGTCGGCAGGGTCGGACATTCCACCCTCCAGCCGACAGCGGATCGCTGGCGTCCCGACAGTGGCCAGACATCGGCCCCACGTCGGCTGCGTGTCGGCTGGGTGTCGGCTGCATGTCGGCATGGGTGGACATTCCACTCCCTAGCAGACAGCGGGCCGCCATCGTCCCGTCGGCATCTCGACGCAGGGCCGAACATCTGGCCGATTTCGGGCCGCTGTCGACATGTTCACTGGAAGATGAGATTCATATGATGGAGAACGTTGCTTACGCCGTTTACGCGCAAATATATGGAGCAAGTTCGCCATGATTGAGCTCAACTTAAAAATCACAATTGGACACTGCTTTTGGGCTGGTGGAGCTTTTGTTCCACTGGTGGATGTTGGTTGCGAATAGATATCCACTGGATTTGCGATGGGAACGACCAGCGGAGGTTTATGGGAGTTAGTGGAGCCACGGGAACAGACCCAATGCTAATCAGTCGAATATTACTCATTATTAGCAAAAATTTTAATTAAAACTCAAACTCCAGCTAAGGAGGCTTGAAGTAGTGGGTATACATCGGCGCTGGCCCAGATCGTTCAAGGTTGTATTCAAATGTTAACTAAAATTAACGGAGAATTTCAATTGATTTGATAGCATCTTAGTTCGTTCATTGAATGCTCATGACTGGACTCTTTCTTTTTACTACCTTTTTTGCATGTGCTATATACAGATATAAGAATGATATAAATTTCTTTTCTCTCAAAAACTGTAATATATGAATCAAATGTTAATGACATCATTTAGTAACTAATGTAACGGAAACGAATGGTGGTAACCTGGCTTCGCTTAACGATACAGCAACGAAATTGTTGACTTAGGACCATATATATGCCTCCCATTTGACATTCCAAGGACTTGGGACTTCTAACTGGGGTTCACG
This sequence comes from Imbricaverruca yamaguchii, assembly GCA_034440575.1. Lineage (NCBI taxonomy): Eukaryota > Metazoa > Arthropoda > Thecostraca > Neoverrucidae > Imbricaverruca > Imbricaverruca yamaguchii. The sequence goes on from JAOTOL010001602.1 coordinate 2,314,593, forward strand.
GGTGTTGATTTCTGAAGATTATTGGGGGGCGGGGTGCAGTCAGCTGAAAAAAAAAATCATTGGGATATTGACTCAAGTGTCATGGAGGGGTATTTTTTTTATTTTCTCTTATCCCAGTAGAAAGGGTATTTTGTGGGTCCCATGGGGGAGGATGATCGCCCCTTTGCATCTGGATCCGCCCATCCTCTTGGCCAGAGTGCACCAGGGGCCCTCTAATCGGGGCAGATAAGAGGGTCCTAACTGGCCAGGAGTGGATACAGGAATTCTCATGTGGGAGGCATATTTCCACGGAGGGGCGACTCCGACTGAAATATAAATATCTGAGCGGCGAGGAGCGGGTTGAAGGAGCACTGGAGCATGCTGAAATGACGCAACTTCGTCTCAAAGGGGCGCCTTTTCAGGAAAAAAATCCGTCGAGCGAGGGGAGGAGTGCACACGGGGCATCCTGAACGGGCGACTTCCCCGGACAGACGGGCGCTTCCTTTCTATGTATCTGCCCATGTCCCTGGCTAAGAAGCCCCCTGATCAAATGGTCCCGGTTCTGGTCAGGAGGCCCCGTCACTGGCTAGAGGAGTCGGCTTGACCAGAGATCCCATCTCGGATAGCGGGCTCCACTGGTCAAGCCCCTGGTCAAGGGCCAAGATTGAGAAGCAGCTTGGTCAGGAGCTCTTCAGACCAGGAACCACTTTGGTGAGCGAAGCCAGTCTGACTAGGGTTTATCACTGGTCAGGTGTCCCCCGGCCGGGGGTCCTTTTGGTCTGGGACACCTTTGTTTTGATCAGAGTCAGCTCTGATTGGGGAGGCTTCGCTAGCGGGGGATTCCGCTAAGCAGGGGTCCTTTTCTACAAGTGGTCCTCTGGCTATGGCACCCTCTTGGGTTTATTTAAATTTAATACCACTTTCCGTTGGGGCCCATTTGCTTGAAATCCTCTGGGCCTTCTCTGGCACAAACACTCGGTGGAACCTTCACTGAGAGCATGTTTGTTGGTCATAAAAACTAGACTGATGGCACAACAAAACAGACTTAGTGATAGTTCCATAGTGAAACCGCACAAGGTTCTCAGATACTCTCGAAGACTACGGAGCTATGGTCTCTGATGAGAACATAGAATGGTCATATCTTGAATGGTCTCCATCTGGTGTGGCACGAGCCATTCCAAAGGAATTTTGTGAGAACAAACCCTCAAGCTACTCAGTGGAAAAGACACATAAAGCTCATAAGAGGGCTATAAGGTACAGTTCTCAGAACTGTTTCTAAGTGTAGGCCACCTGGCAAGTGCGTTTTCTGCCAAGCGTGCACTTGTCTGAGGGTTGAGCACCGACTACGCGCATCAACTCCATTCTACTATTGGCTGATCTTCACCAGACCGGCAAGCAACAGCCTAAATGACAGACAGGGTGACTGTCGCAGCGCCTTCGAACAGTCCTTGGTATTGGCTCTGGTAGTGTTGCAGAGAAATGACTCGCCCTCGACTCCGGTCCTGACGAATGACAAACCATCCCTGCTCTTCTTGAGACGAGCATGTATTGACATACGATCTCCGACCCAGTGTGATGCGAGTACAAAGGCGCACATCCGCTGGTGAGAATTGGTCGATTCTTGCGAGTTTGTAAAATATTCACGTGACACGCAATTTTCAGGAAGGCACTGTTGTCAATCCCGTCTGGAAGCAGCGGAGGAGCTCCCAGATAACATCTTTGCAGACGCTTGAGTAGCTGTTCAGACATAACTTAACACTACATAATTGAAGTCACGGGTGCTACCACGACGGGAGAGAGGGGGACGCTCCCAAATTTGGTGTAATTTGGCATTGTTACACCTATTGCGTTGTACATAAATAAATAAATCTACAAACGTTATAGTTATCCGTATCTGACGTCCACGACGACGCTCATGAGTGGAGTTATTGAGAAGACCCTGCGTGCTAGTTGCTATGATATCCGATAAAGCGCAGTCCTGTGTCCAGCATTCGGAACGGAAGAACGTTAACTATATTCACACATTGTGTACGGTGTGAGGAGGTGTTGGGAGGGTTGTGTGTTGTGCACAGGGTGAGGTGTTGGGAGAATCCTGCACATTGCTCCGGGTTGACGCATGCTCACCGTCCCAGTCTGGAGGGTGAGCTAGTCAGGGTGGTGGTCATCGTCTGCGGACCACCAGATGGCCTCACATGGAAGCTGACGATTAACTGCATCTCAACACCAATCTTGTAACGCTTGAAATATGGATGACTGTGCTTGTATTTGGGTCACTGGCATGCCGGTTAATTCAAACACCCGCTACATGAGAGCAGAATGCAATAGTCAGCAGCAGCACGCTGACAACTTTATTTGACAAACATCAGAATGCAGAAGGATGCATCTTCTCTTTGGTTGCGGGGCATCTCAATTCTTCACATCATCACGTCTCCGCAACAACTCAAATCTCCAGTAGCATGAAGGGGAGGGCAGTGCGGGCCCGGTGAGTTAACGCTTTGCATAACAGTATCGGCGCCATGCGTGAGCGCGGACATCCAGCCTCGCACAACAATTTCCAGGTCCACTCTTATCACCTCTATATATACGAAATCACCTCTATATATAAGTTCACACACGAGCGTGCGCTCGTGTGTGAACCTCTTCGTATTGGAGCACGGTATGCGCGAAGCAGCCGGCATGGCGGCGACCATGCGCGCCACGGGCGCAGCAGCTGGCATGGTAGTGACCGCGCGCACCATGGCATCATTCACCTGCACATCCGCGCTGCGCGGCGAACAGCTCGGCATCGGCCCCACGCCCCGACACTGTCCCAGTCACCGTCCACGGCCGCGCAACAACATCAGTTACTGGAGACATAGCAGCGACCACCGGCAAACACACAGCACCGACCAAAAGACATCACACACGGAGCACTCGTCACAAGGCACGGCAACAGCCGACACCACCACATGATGGCCGGCGGTACAAATTCAAACAACACACACCGGCTGCCATATTCGCTTCCGTTGCACGTCAGCACGAGGGCGCACGTCGGGGCCTGCGCCCTCCGAACGCGGCCGTGTCAACGTGGTCGTGAAGAGCAGCTTGTCGTCGCCGCGGAGACGACCTGCTCAGCTCCAGGAGAACCAATCCTTCTGGCGGCTCCAGTGCTTCACCTCCAGGTCATACCGGCTGGAGTCTTCGCCGATGTAGCGGGACGGCGCCACCACCATTCCGCCTGCGGGCACCATCGCAGGTCAGCGCGCCGCTGGTCACGTCCGAGTCAGCGGCTACGACACTGCCTGATGCTAGGGCAAACATGCTGACGCGTCATCACAGCTAGACATTGGAGCCGAACAAGACGGGATATTTGCAACCGATCCGTCATGAGACGAGTAGTCTAGGGGTAAGTTTCCAGTCTCACAATCGCAAGATTGTGGGTTCGAGTCTCAACTGTCGCTACTATTTGCCCGCGACCAATCGGCGTGAGAAATTGGCGACGCCACATGGCTCAATGGTCGACGTGTCGTAAAATCAATCACAACAACGACCGGTCGTCAGTTATCGATTGCACAAATTTCCCCTCTTTGGCCATGCACCGACTGAAAACGAACAGACTGCTACCGTTGCCAACTGACCGCTGAGATATGAGCCCCAGAAGCCGAATGTTCCCACAGAGATGACAGTATGATTGCTGAGCGCAAGCACGGCCATGTCGAAAGCAACCGGATCCTTCACGTTCTGCTTGTGACCTGAAGCATATGCGGACGGTCACTTCTCCTTGTTGTCGACACATGCATCACCGTCGAGCATCAGTTCCGTGGAGCTGCATACACAAGGCAAGAGCGGGTAGGAGCATACAGCTTCCAAGAGTCGCATCAGTTGTTTCGGTTGCTTGGTCAGGTGCCTAGGAATGTGTTCAACAGTGGCTGCCAATGCAGCCGTCTTTGGGAGCAAGCAAGAATTGCCAGCCGGGAGCTTGCTTTGGACAAAAACAATTGATTGGAATCCGGCCATATTTGTGGCTTGCAGGGATGCAAACTAATCTTGCAACTTTTCTGAAAAATAGAATGGCTAGAACAGATACTATCCGTCAATAGCATGCCTCATTAGAACTACCGCTCTCAAGCACATATTACAACGATTGAATATATTTTTCCTAGGGCCATGCTTTCACCCAGTACACTGCAGTGGTTTATCCATCTTTTGAGAAGTATACAAATTATATATATATATATATATATATATATATATATATATATATATATATATATATATATATATATATGTATATGTATATATATACATGCAATTGTAACCATGTGTGCAGTAGAGGAATAAATGGTGTAGACCACTCACTGGTGTAGTAGACGTCGCCGAACTTGTTGACCACGCTACGTATTGCGAAACGCGGTTCGTCAGTGGCGACGACGAAGACCACGTTCTTATACATGGCCCGGTAGTAAGCCAGTGCCGTAGCGAAGAACTGCGTCGACGGAAGGTTGCGGTGGTAGTTGTTCTGTCGGCGACGGAGAGATTAACGGCCGGCTCGACGACGTGCAGAATACGCACTATCATGTTTGAACTCATGCCTAGTTAATATGCACCATGTGCCCTCGCCCCATTGTGTTGTCCGGACGTTCAAACCAGGAGGCCTACTAGTATTGCCCAGTAGGTTCTGCAGCTCACGAGTAGGATGCCCCAACACGCGACAGGATTTTCAATTACGTTTTCTAGAAACCCCAAGCCAGGAGGCTCACTAGCCCTGGCAGGAGGACCATAACGCCCATACGATCCCGATAACTGACAGGGCCCCACGATGTTGTCATGAGGTCACAGGATGGGAGGTCCGTTCGTATTGATTGGAGATCACTAAAGGTCACAAAAGCGTATTGAAGCCTAGCAGGATAATCCTCATGTTCATGTTCGGTGATCCCGGGATGAGCATGGGGATTGACATATGGCCGTGGGAAGCAGGTGGTACGTAGTAGGCTACCCTGCCCCCACTCACAATATTCTCCGATCTCAGTCATTATCCTAAAGGTGACAAAACCAAAAATTTTGCGTGCTTCCGAACAGTCAAATGACGACCAGCGCTGGAGTCAGAGCGATGCCAGTTCTAAGCTCGGCTCCACGCCTCTCACGATACACGGCGAACACACGTCACCAGGACTGTCACAACCATTGCTTTGACAGGAGCAGACGTTGGTTAAAATATTTCTGTAGGCTAAAACTTTCTGGAGTGCCGGCGCAAAATAAATAAATAACGCCTTTCGTACCATGAAGGCACGATTTAGATTCCGCAACAATATTATCGTCATTGTCTGATGTCCTCATTATCTGATGTGATTTCAAGGAAGCTGGTATTAATTTTTATGGGAACTGAAAACTCAGCAAATCAGCAGTACAAATTCATGCGCTAATATATAGAAAAAAGTAATTTCACCAAGATAATAGCATAAATATCGTTGCAAATAAATGCTTTTTTTCAAACACTAGGAAAAACACTTATTTTGAAAATGGAAGTACATGCTATCCCCCACCACATAAAAATATGGTAAGTGTGGGGGAAATATGGTTTTTGGTGGCTAACGAAGAGTACTGATGTCAAATTACAAAAATATCCTAACTGAATCTAACCTAACCAACTGATGGTGGACCTCCTAAAACATACTAGCGTTCGGTCATCTATAACCTACTGATGTTATATGCTGGATGTTGAACGTGATTCACCAAGGAAATGTTAGATTCATTTTACCTTAATTACACCATTGCATCAATTGTGCACCGTATATTAATTCACCTAGTGGGATGGAAACTCAGTCAATGGAAATATACATTTTGCATCCTAGGTTGAATCTGTCATCATTACCCCATGTAGAATGGGCTGGTCATTGTTCTGCTGGAATATCGTGATGAAAAAGGCTAAATATAGCCACATATAAATATATTTATTTATTTTTATAATTAAACCTGGTTTTGGTTTTACATGCATGACTGCCTATCCTGTCTTCCTCCCAGCTTTCACTATTCCCAAGTAGCTAGCCTTATTCTTCATTCAACACAGTTATGGAAGAGCGTGTTTAGGATACTGGGAAGAAGTTGCTAGTAAGGTTTAGGAATTCCAGTACATGCATTTGTATAAACATTGTCTTCATCGCGGCTTCTAATCTATAAATACCAAGGTTTTTGCAATTTGGAGGATACAATAGAAGCAATACAATGTTTTTCCGGAAAAAGGGCAGGCTAGACTTGATATCAAAGATATTCAAGGGATGAGCTTGGTTTAGATGCACTTTCTTATATGTAACATTATCGTTCATTACCCATTACCCCGCTCAAAGCAACAAACATGGAATTACTCCACTTACAAACTGAAAAGCATGAATTTGTGCTGGTATATAAGGGTCATATCACCTTAATGACCTTTAGTAACATGCATTTACAATTTTTCTAGAGCTACCACCTCAACTAAAATGCAAATCTTCTTTCTGAAGGTACAATTGTAAAAATCTGACATAGCAAAGCATAGCCTGCCACAGCCTGGCCTCTTTTCAGAAGTGAATATAAATTAGTTTCGAATATTTCACAAAAAACTCACCTTCATCAACAATTTCACCTTAAAATTGAGGAAGTTAAAGAAACGCCTAATTCATCCCAACCTCATTTTAGCTTTACCTAGGTAAAAATGTGCAAAATGTCACTTGTGAACACTCAAAACTGCAATAATGAACCCTTAAATCATATCTCACACAGTACAGCTGAGATAATTTTGTTCGCTTTTCGAAGGTGTTTCGATAATTTTGTTCGCTCAGGTCAACATTTAGGCCACTGGGACACCATAGGTCAAATTCGACCAGATCAGGTGGGACTCAGATATTAACACATATATCAGGACCTGTAACAGATAGGAACAAATGACAAACGCTATCCGACAGTCCTTGAAATGCGCTACCCCGACAATAGGCGGTGTAATTTAAGGTCAGGTCAGCCGAAACTCAGATCAAGGTCATGAAGTCATGACCTGAGGTCAAGGCCTAGGGAGGTCATGTAAGGTATCAATCGACACGTCTTGACAATACAAGCACAATGACGGTAATGTTGGCCTTCTAGCTCAATGCAGTGCGATGTAATGCGCATAAATGTGTAGTGATCTCAGGTGACCTCAGAGACCTTGGTGAGGTCACTGAGCAAAAATGTCAGCGGTAGCATTGAGCATAGCTTCCATTTACATGTCACAACCGTAGTGAGATCATTCCGAGCGAAAATATGTAACTAGGAAACATTTGTTTATTTTACCATAGCCCGATAACGGGGAAGGCATGGAAGCGACTTGACCTAAGGTCAATACTACGAAAAAAAAGATATACATTTTATGGTCCCTCATGAGATCATGACATGCTATAAGTTTGAAATCAATCGCCCAATTATTGTGGAAGTTATGCCACCTAGAACTCCGAGTGTAGTTGGATCACTTCGCCTGACCTGGTGACCTGACCTGAGATGACCCAGGATTAAAAATGTATGAGGATATGCGGGAAAGACCAATGAACAGCTATGCGAGGTTTGGCTTGCTAACCCTATTAGTTTGGCGGCAAATGAGGAAAAACCGGAGGGGGGAAATATCTGCCCCCCCCCCCGGACGTGCGCGGGTTAACTGAAATGCAAAATTTACCCTGAAAATAAGGACCCAGACAACATTTGTTATAAGCAATATCCAGCTTTGCTTCCCCAGTAATCAGGTAACAAGGGGAAGCTGGGGTATCCAAACGAGTTCTGTTTCCCAAACAGCTCCATTGGGCCATCTTTTGTATTATGTTCAGAGTAGATAAAAATGGTGGATTTGCAAACAATGAACATTTCTCTCCCAAAATATGAAGATCCGATCGAATAGTTCCACCTCTTCTTTGTGTATGAAGCTTACAAAGTAGGGGAAGAGGGTGGGAGTTCTGATCACTTACCACTCGCACGTCCGACGGTCCGCGCCAACTTCGCATGTCCGGGGGCCAGATGTCTGCCCCCTAAGATCTCTAGAATTATGCTAGCTAGCGACAAACGAAAAACGGCATTAGATAGCTGGTGACAGGCTCTATCGAAAGTGCTTGGGTCATTTTTCGCTCAGACCAATATTCAGGTCACTGGATCATCATTGGTCAAATTCGACCAGATCGGGTGGGACTCGGATATTGAAACATATCTCAGGACCTGTAACAGATAGAAAAAAACGCCGAACGATATTCGACAGTCCTTGAAATGCGTTACGGACAATAGGCGGTGTAATTTAAGGTCAGGTCAGCAAAACCTCAGGTCAAGGCCATGAAGTCATGACCTCAGGTCAAGGTCTTGAAGTCGTCTAGGGAGGGCATGTAATATATCAATCGACACGTCTTGGCGATACAAGCACAATGACGGTAATTTCAGCTTTCTAGCTCAATGCAGTGCGATATAATGCGCAGAAATGTGTAGTGATCTCAGGTGACCTCAGATGACCCATGGTAAACATTTGTATATTTACCATAGCCCTATAATGGGAGAAGGCATGACCGCGACCTGACCTCAGGTCAATGCTACGAAAAAAAAAACGACATATATGTCATGGTCCCTGATGAGATCATGGCGTCTTATAAGCTTGAATTCAATCCCCAATTATTGTGGAATTATTCCACCTAGAACTCCGAGTGTAGTTGGGTCACTTCGCCTGACCTGGTGACCTGATCTGAGATGACCCAGGGTTAAAAATGTATGAGAATATGCGGAAAAGACTAATGAGCAGCTTTGCGAGTTTTGGCCTTGCTAACCCGATTACTATGGCGGCAAATTAGGAAATACCGCATGGGGCAGATATCTGGCAGATTCAGTTCGAGAATAAAGGAAGAGAGATAAGAAGGGACCATGGCATTGCACCAGTGGTTGGCATGTTAGTTTCTGAGATATGGGGTCCAATTTTTAACTTTGGATGATTCACTTCAAGGTAGAAATGAAGACAGTGTGCGAGCGTTCGCTGCAACACATTATGTATGTGATGGAGCAGTGCTGTGGTGTTGATTGTGCTTATACGTGCTTGAGGTTCAAGAAGACGTCGGTCGTAAAATACTTCCGGGTCGCCACTTCCTAGGTGTGCGTGATGAGAAAGGTCAAATTGTTCACACCGGATCTACCGATCTGACACCGAAAGGAAGGAAGCCAGATTGAAATGGAAGACACGTTTTCGTGATTGGATGGCACAGAAGAGGAGTTCTTGGCAAAGCGTTCAAAAAGTTCATGAACGCAGCTGATGCGGGAAACAGGATGGCGTGAGTTAGGAGAGTTGGGTTAGCGTTAGTCCCAGGGATAAGTGTTAAGCAAAGATTGAGTTGTAATTGTAACAAAGATTGAACATAGTTGTGTGCAGGGAATGCTGTGCGATATGCGTTGAGAAGAGTGCTAAAGGTTTGTGTCGAAAAGTGTTTGAAGAATGAAGAATGTATGCTGTTTGGCCGTACGCCAGTTCTGAACGCCTGTTCCTGAAATTACTAACTGTAGTTACATTAGTGTAAATCCAATGTTGCACAGATGTAGATGTTTAAATGGAGGTGGAGTGTAAAGTGGGGGTGTTCAGTGTCAAGTGGGACTGTTGAAGACCTGAGATGATAATTATTTGCACAGCTGCTTATGTGATGGTCTGTGTATCGATCTGTGACAATTTATAGATGCATAAAGGGTACAAAATGAGGCCGCATTCGAATGTGCGTTTATGAAACCACCATATTACTAATAAATATGGCAAAGGTCACAGGAGGTCGGTAACTTTGAATGCTCCTGGAAGGATAAATCGACAATGTCCGAATGCTAATCTGATCATAGGCCACGCAGAAGTTGTCGTTTTAGACCACAATGTCATGTGAAGATGATATAATCCGCGATTTCGTTCAAGTAGGATCAGAGGTGTTCCTCTTTTTCAAGACATATGTGAGGTCATATGTGACATTCCTTTTGAGGTCTAGGTGACCTCACATGACCTGACAATGGTTTAAAACCAAAACCTGGGAGAAGACGCTCCAAAAGATATTGGGAATTACAACAGGTCCTGTTGAACTGTTCGGAAACTATCCACAGCACGCTTTATGCGTGAGTGAGGGTGGATTCACCACAACTGCCTCTCCCCCTAGTTAACACGCGCCCTGGAGGGCCTCTGAAAATAACGCGCACTGGAGGGGGCGGATTTCGCCCCCCTAAGATCTCAGCTCCTATGAAGGCTAGAGCAACGAAATTCACAGGGTGGATGGGCACCATAGCGAACTCTATTGTGTACAAAGTTCATGATCTTAGGTTAATATCTTCAAGGTCAAATGAGGTCAGAATAACAAAATTTTCCGGTTTTGCATGGCTTGGCTTGTCATTGTTATGGATCGCTGTGGTTGTGTTTAAATGCTCCAAAATTGGCATTAATGATGTTTTGGACATTACTAATGATGCATACAGATGTCAGATCCGCCATTTGACCTCCGGTCACCTATGTAGAAGCACTTTATTAGGTCATTACCTGCTCTAGTTACCGGAACCGGGCTCCCATCCCGACTGCTCCGATGGGCGGCTCAGCGCAACCGGCTTCGCAAAGAAAGGAGTGAAATACATGAATAAAGTATGGAAACGCTTAGGCACACAATGACAAACAGTAGATTTCGGGATGTATAGGGAGTAACGTGCAAAGTGACATCAATCGCATGACAGTCATTTGCATTTATGACACATTCCAGTTGACCAAGTTTGGTTCCATTAGCCTATCATGAACTTGACCTGACTTGACCTCGGCGACCTAACATGACTTTTAAATTATGTAGCATAACAATATGCATCAAACAAGTCGCTAGTGTTGTCAAGAACACTTCCCTATTGCCAGTATACGTATATATACTGGAAGCGCTTTGGTCTGGCGCTGCGAATTGTTTTTACTTTAACGGACCTTAACTTGAAGATTTCTCGGCCGATTTTCATTTTCCTTGCTTTAAACAATGCGCCGGTCATTTCTAAGTAAGTACGTGCAAAAATATGGTGTATATCGGCCGGTACAATATGGGGTTATGTACGAAAAATCGGAAGAATTGGCGGATTTCGCCATACGCCTTCTAGGGCGTGTGTTAACCTGTTATGAACTTGACCTGACTTGACCTCGGTGACTTGACATGACTTTGGAACCATGTAGCATGACAATGTACATCAAACAAGTCGCTAGTTTTGCCAAGAACACTTCCATTTTGCTAATATACGGGAAGCGCATCAGCGCCGATATTTGTGATCTGGCGCTAAGAACATTTTTTGACTTTAGCGACCCCAAACTCGAAAAATGTTCGGTTCATTTTCATTTTTCTTACTTCAAACAAACTTCTTACTTCTTACCCCTCCTCCCTCCATTGCGCGTGTTAAGCCTCCATTGTCGAGGATTAAGGTGCTGCATCAGCTGTCTTGATGAATAGTATGCAATTAGTGTTCAACACCGTGCAGTCACGGCTGGCACATTATATTTTACCGACTGACTGCACGTCATCTGTAAGCTAATGCCGGGCAGACTAATATTCTGAAAATACAAGCCATGCCATGAAAGTGAAGTGTAGCGGGCGAGTGTAGAGGACATTGCAGTATACAATTCTGAGCACATGTGAAGGGTAGGCTGCAGTCTACAACGATGCGAATTGGACCTATTCCGCTGCAGATAATGACCGTGATGCATGCGGTGCCTTCGCATGCGTCCGTCCAACATGTGAGCAACTGCTCAGTCACATGCAGAGGGATAACTCGTGCCGTGCAGCTAAGTGCCAGTGTTATGCTTGGATCGTATGCAATGGCAGTACGTCCCAAGATAGAAGGCCAGGTGGTAGGTATGATAGTATCCCATGATAGTATGTCAGGCTGCCGTTTGTACGTCACCCCAAGGGTGGATCCTTCCAGATTCTCGTTGGGTACCCGTTTCAGCGCTTGCAAGATCCATGGCTGGGGAACTCCAACTGTGTATTCCCTCCCTAAATAAGAAAACGTTTCTCAGATTCAGACCACTTTATACATGCAGGCGGTGTCGCGCCTCCTCTACACCGACACTCGCGCGGCGAGCGAGCGACGCGCGACACGTTCTGTTGTGAGCTGCGAATCTGGCCCGCGGTCGCATTTCCTGTGTGATGGCACCCGCGTGGTGGGGTCCATCCGTATGTGCACTGTGTTGAAGGAATCTACTTTTGGTGGCTGCCCAGTCACTGACTTACCGAGTGGCGTTGCTACATTTTGTGTCCGTAGGTGTGGGGTGTTCATCCAAAAATGTAGATGGCTGCCTTTATGCGTGTTTTGTGTATGTATTTTGCAAAAATATACTTTATACAGAGATCTTCAACTTGAAGTCCTTTTTATCTGGACATAAATCTCAAGATTTTTTTTCGACGTTCGCCGCAACGTATTGGATCCGAAAGTCTGGGAGGGCCCAACACGTGCATTTCTTTCCCTTCCTGGGAAGGGTGGATTCAAGAGTCAATTCGGGAGCAGCACATCCAGTAATTTCCATTGGGCCACTAACCCCTAACCCATTCAAACTAAATACCATTTGATTTAGGTCAGTTTCCTCGGTGATTGATACAATTTGTACCACGATTAATATGATAGGTAGCAACCTGCTTTGAGAAGAATGGTGAGCTTTTGTACTCTCCTGGTTTCTGAGTTATAATCAAAATGTCCCTGCATCGTTGTACACGTGCATCATTTCTCATATTTATGGACACAACTCCGTACAATCCTGGATAATTAATCACGGCATCTCCATATGAGGAATAAAACACCACGAAAAGCAAGCAAGGCTTTCCAGACAGACAGTAGCATCTCTGTTAATATCAATATACAAGCATGCAACGAACTCAAACTTCAGAAGGGCATTGGAAAATCCTTGCCAGGCTTGATAGGTTTAGGCAACACCTCTACTTCCTAAAATAACCTGACAACAAAAACAAACCATTTGGCAAGTTTAGCAGCACACAGCTCGCAACTCTCCCAGTTCAGAAAGTATGTTCGTTAGCCCAAGTACAAACTATCCAACATATTCCTGAATGGCACAATGTGTGTATAAATTGCATGTGTGTGCTTGTTTCAAATGTCTTGATATAAATTAAGAGAAGATAAAACAAAATTGTGAGGAGTAATGTTTTGCTGCAGGAAAATATACAATTAACTTTTAATCTGCAAAACACTAAATACCTAGATTGTTCTCAAATATACAAGCTGCCTTAATAATATAACACACAAGCTCCACATCCGCATCCTTAGGATGTGGATTTGATCGAAAATTATGCCACAGTGTAATTTCCCGCGTATATTTCACCTGTGGAATTTTAACGTCCGCAACCCGAACAGTTTTTGAGTTCCCGCCTCGGCTGTTTTAAGAGGTCACCTGAGGTGAGATTATTGTTGTCATCGTTGTTGTTGTTGTTATTGGGGCTTAGAGCGAGTATCAACTGCATGGATTATGCAGCGCCCAGATGAGATTCCTATTGCTGTTGTAACTGGGGTTTAAAGGAGCGTCAACTGCATGTGCTATGCAACACCTAGATGAGTTTCTTAGTACAGAGGTTGGTTGTCTTGGTTGTACAGAGTGCAACCAAGAAGGGCCCTTGTGGCTCATAGTTGCACTAACCTTTTATGTCTTTATGTCTTTATGTCTTTCATCGCTATTTTAAGTTGATCTAACAAGATGTTGCACTGCTGAAGTCGCAAAGATAAGTAGGATTCGCGTCCACCGTTCAGAATTAGGATAAAATCGTAGAATTGATCCCGTGACTAAAGGCTACGTGACCTTTTTGACCTTAATGTTTCACTCGAATCTCCACTTTTTGTTTCTCAAAGCATGCTCTGGCAAATGGGCTTTCGGTTCAGCAACAAATAGGCGAACCCTTTTGGCTCAACTTGTGGGCTTTCTGGCAGTTTTAGCGGTCGTTTTTACTTGTCTCCACCAGCTGACGTCACTGTTGCAGAGCGGCAGCAGTTATGACAGAAGCGGAATGCCTGGGATGTTCCTGTGCATGGTAATGTATTGCAACGAACTTCATTGATCTCTTTCATGTTCTTGAAGGTCGGTTTATTGCCCAATTATACCGAAATACAACAAATGCATACGTGCATGACCGAGTGTTTGACTGAGCTTGCCGCCAGGTGTCACGGTGGAAGCACGTCGGTGTGGAGCTCCAACTTACCAGATAAGCCGTTGCAGAACAGGGCAGTGCACTAGGCTAAGCTGTGGATAGGTATTTAGCAATTACTTATGTTAATGTATTTACTTAGTTTTTATCTGATAAGTACTTTTGCAACACGCAAATTATACTATATCAATCTAGCGAGGCTGCCCAGCGCCATCTTGTCTTTAGGCGCGGCCTCGTGGCTTAGATTTCTGTAGTGTACAGGAATAAGTTTTGGTCTTTTTAGTGTTAAAGTTTAGGGTAGAGTTTAGGATTTAAGTAGTTAGCTTCAATTACACTGGGTATATCTTCATATACCGGATAATTGTAGAGGTATATAGGCTTCTTCATTTTTGGAGTATTTTAGTATTTAGTTTTGTTCAGTTATTACAAGTGATATTGGCGACAAGAGAGATATTACAAGTGCATAGATATTATAAATACACTAGAGAATAATAATACTTTACTAACATACTTTATTTAGCTTTGAGGTGCATAGTCTCATTTGTGTTTAAGTTTAAGATAGAGTTTAATACTAAGTTGGTGGTATCGATGAGTTCTGTGTGACTGTTCATTTTCCTGTCTAGCCAGAAGAGATATCATAAGTGATATTCATATAGTCGTCAACTTGTCTAGAAGACAATTAGATTAGACATTTAATGTCAAACAAAACAAAACAAAACAAAAAATAAGCAGTTGTTTAATAGTTTCTGCTTAGTGTGTTCGTATTCTTAAGGTACTTAGATCATTATCTGACAGTATAGGAGGTAGACATTTATAGCAAATAATAGTTGGCTATTAAAAAAAAAAAATGTTGTCGGTTGTTTAACGAGTTAATTTCAATCTAAATCTAGGATGGTTTCTACCAGGATGCAAGCATTAGAGCAAGAGATTAGGGCCCTTGTATCTGTATATTATATTTGTAAATACCATTGAAAGTGGCCTAAGCAGCAAGGTTTTGAAATTTGCGGATGATTTGAAAGTGTTTAGGGCAATAACAGGTCAAATGAGCATAGCTCGCTGCAAAAAGACTTAGCCGAACTTGTGAAATGGTCCGAAGAATGGCAAATTTAATTTAATTTCGATAAGTGCAAAATCATGCATGTAGGTAAGCAGCATATGAAGGCTCCATACTTGATGGGTGGCCAAGTGCTATAAGTGACTCAACAGGAGAAGGATAGGGCATCAGAACAGACCAAGGAAGCCAGGAAGAAGGCACTGAGAATGCTTGAGGCAATAAATAGGAATGAATCATACAGAAGTGAGGAAGTCATCAGGAAGCTTTACTGTGCATACGTCAGGCCACATTTGGAATACTGCATCCAAGCTTGGTCTCCTAGCTATGAAAAAGATTGTTGGTTTTTAGAGAGTACAAAAGAGGGCTACAAAATGATTAATGGTATAAACAACCTGGCATATGAGGACAGATTGAAGAAGTTGAATAAGTATTCGCTTATATATAGAAGACTAAGAGGAGATCTCATCGAGGTTTTTAAATATGTCGATGGTCTGGAGAGGGGATATCTTGGGGAAATGTTTGAATTTGACAGAAATGATGTCATTAAAGGTCATCAATTCAAAATTAAAGTTAACCACAGCAGAACAAGGCTAAGACAGTTTTTCTTCACCAACAGGGTAGTAGAACACTGGAACCAGCTGCCAGAAACCATTTTAAGTAGCAGCATAGTGTACGTCTTTAAAAACAGCCTAGACATTCATTACAAGAAGAGAGGGCTTGCTTTTCAGTATTGGTGGGCAACTGGTTGAGTGTACGGAGTGCAACCAAGAAGGACCCTTGTGGCTCATAGTTGCATTAATCTTTTATGTCTTTTTATGTCTTTATGAGTGCCTTTTATTCATCACAACGCCCAACTGGATTCTCACTTTCGCAGTTGATGGTATGCAATCAGTTGTAGGCTTTCGGTAAAGCAAATACAAGTACAACGCTTTTCCTCTAAGCATGACTTTTGGCCTTAGCAATGAGTGTTTTTATCTAACTGTGACAACTGGTTGTATGGCCTTTTGCAGAATCAATGACCAGGTAGTTATGTATTGGCACTAGACAACAGCAGCAAAGACAGAAGACCCAGCAGATCGCTGACGATTGCTAACTTATTCAGACGTAAAGTGAGCTTTGTCGTTGTGTGAGTGTTCGCAGGACTCGTACTGTGTGATCATGGGAAAGCGTGAGTATTTTGGTCGAGGATTACGTAAAATCGAGAAGGGTTAGTTTGCGTAGTAGGGGTGTAGTAGCTTGGAGTGTAGTTTGCGTTCATTTCGCATCAGCTGCAGTTCAGTTAATCATAGTGGCATATCATACGTGCCACAGCAACGTTAACGCTTGTGTGAGACGGAAAAACACACCTCGGTGCTCGCTGTTGTGCGTTTCGGTAAAAACTTCTACATGAATCTGAAAAACTACGACCCATGTTCGTGTGCCGCCCCATGTGGGAGGCACAAAAACTGACTAGGAAGAGTTGAAAAGGCACCAGCAAGCTCAGTACAAGAGTTGATGACCACGCGCCAAGGAAGGCAATGACTTATGCACCAACTGCACCATTCCACAGGCGAAAAATACCGAACTCACTGCCGCCGGTCGGGCCGGACAACGACCCGAGTTGGCCGTACAGTAGCGCCAACGGATCGGACAGAAGAGGCGCCGCCATTTCAGAAGACAGTGCTAGCAGCATCCGGAAAAACACAGAGTGAGTGCATCTGAACTTCAATTGGCTTAGAAAAGTTTGCTGAACTAAGGCCAGAGAACTGTGTGCATCTTTGCTGGCAACAGCGGCACACATTCAACGTGCGCGTGCACGCATAACCCAAATCCGAAACTACCCATAAGCTCCACGTGCCGGGTCTAAGCACGATGATCTAATCGATCGCGCAATTCGTAGTTCAAGCAGCATATACTGCATGCTGAAGGTGTACAGCCATTGTCCCGGCGGAGAGAGGTTGACGTTTTTTTTTGCATCCCCGTCTCGGGGATGATGAAGGTGAGCCAGGCATGGAAGAAGAGATCGACTAAAAACAATGGGTCACGACTGAGTAGACTACTAAGCATAATTGAGACCCAGGAGGAATGTCTTCCGTCACCGAGTAAACAGACAATAAAGCTTACAAAGCATCACTTCATCCCCAAGAAACAAAGCAACTATTTCAAACCGACAAATAAAATAGTTGGCGAGGATGAAGCTCTGATTTAGGGTGGATTTGTGGAAAACTGTTCTTGCATGGCACTGGATGCAGCCAAATTTTATCACTGAGACGCATCGCAACGCACAGTGCGCACCTATGTAATGCATTGGCGATTAAACGATAAGTTGACGCACAAAATTGTATGCCTACCATCTGACGAAACGAACACAACAGATCCGTGGTGGAAGCCTTTTTCAGATGCTTCTTATGAATATAAAGCAATTTATTTCTGGAATAGCGAACAGCTTTCTCAACGGTTGTGTGGCACAATGTAAAAGTTGGTTTCCAGGAAAATGACGATCGTGTGCTGGTGCGAAGTACATTGTGGAAGTCCATGCGATTGTTTTTTAAAAATAAATTCCACATAGTATATTAAATAAATTTTACGTGGTCTGTAACGATGTCGGGGGCACCGTTGCGAACAGTGTTATCAGAGAACCTGCCCCGCCCGTATTTAAGTCAGATTTTGTATGCAAGGGACATGTTTGCATTTCTGAATTAGTTCGATAGAGCTGTCAGTTTCAACTTCGTAACGAAGCATGCTGTGGTTTTAACACGGCGGCTTCTGGAGGATCGGTTCGCAGGCACGAAGGCGATAAATTGGATGGACGATGCTGCACCGATTCGCACCAGCGAGTGTGCATACCCTGAGGCAAATTTCACTAACAACACAAGCTGTGTATTGACGCCGAATCTGGTGTAGTACACCTTCAGGCAATCTTCAAGTATTACCTTCACACACTCTTTATATCAGCAAGCTATTTATGTCACCGTCAGCTGACTGCCAGTCAGCTGACAGTGACATGAATATTAACAACATTAAATATAATTAAATAAATATGTCGTGTTAAATTAAACATAGTTAATCAAAATTACCTAACGGTGTATTCAAGCCAGATTCAGCGTGATTACACAGCTTGTGATGTTAGTAATATTGGCCTCAGACTGCGAAAGTGGTACGAAGCAATAGCGGGGTCGCAAGGGTCTCAAAGTGAATATACATTGGATGCGAATGACACATGAACTTTCTCACCCACCGTTGAAAGTAAGTCTGTGGCAGTCTACTGTCGCATATCACGTTCATTGCCATTACAGACAGTCTGCCACGTTAATGAACGTGATATACGTTCTGTCAATGTGCTGAAAATTGCACACATGCGCATACATTAAGTACAGTGATCGCCATTAACCTACACGTTTAATGCTGTTTGTATTGAGGCCATGAAATTAAAATAGCATTCAAAGAAGCCCACCAGCAGTGACCTTTTAATGATGTCCTAAGCTATAAGTAAAAATAGGTTGGAGTCACGGGCTTCAAACTCGAGCACGTGAATAATACACGTGTGGTTATACTATGACACAATTTAGGACGAAATCCATGGCATGAGGGCTCTTGTCGATTTGCTATGGATATAATTCGTAACATTTGTATCGCATGGGTGCCGGAGTCACATTACCAAGTTAAGATTCAGTGGAGCAGTAGTCGCTCATTAACCCTCCCCGTCTTTCCGGTCATATCTTCACACCGCGTCTCGGGGAATGATATCCAAACTAAGCGTCGCACCCCCTCTAATATCCAAACTAAGCATCGCACGAAAACGAAAGAGGAGTCATCGGAAAGCGCTCGACGAGTAGGGCCCGACACCACCAGAAATTATGTTCCCACAAAGATGACGTCACTAGGGAGTATCGGTTTCACGACTTGCATCATGTTTTTGGGTCTAGGAGTTCATTTTTGGGGAGATTTGAGAAAAAAAAAACATAATCTGATACCAACTTATTTGGAAGCGAAATCCATCATGGCCATAACATTTTTTAGCCACCCAAAAACCAAATTTGCTTTCTTTGAAATTTAAACATTTTGCGTTTTCATGTTTTCTTTAATTTTCCTTTGTCCAATGTGTAGAGCGAACAAAAAAACGTTGTTCGAAGTCCACTTGCTCAAATAAAAATGCTTACTTCAACCAGCATCTTCGATTTTAACTCTAATGGCATACATGCAAAGCAAATAAATAATAAAAAGCTGGGAAAACATTCCTCCGGTGCGATTTATTGCGTTCCTAAAGATAAACAAGCGCTGTAGGTTTCATTAAAATATCTTTAAACGTTAAAGCGTGACGACTGGTTGAACTTTTTTGGCGACGACCTCACTTGACCTAGACCTAGACGTTGCTCCTAGATGACCTGATTTCAAAATTTTGACAAAGCATGCTAAATTAATGTGGGAAAAGGTATGCAAATTTCGGCATGCAGCCGCGCGCCGTTCTTTCCCTATCGGCGGGAAACTTTATGGAGGTGGATAAAGGCCCCCCCCCCACGAGATGGCGCGGGTAAATTATCATGAAATGGAGCGGGTCCTGCACCTATACTTCCAGTATTATGGGCTCTACTGGTGAACCGACCCATCATCCCTATCCCTTCTCATTTCCCCTGGACAGTGCTGGGGGTACAATGGATGTATTGTAGGTTCGAGGGCAAGGATTCACAATGTAGGTCTGCATCAGCGCGTTGGCTAAAACTTGGAAACTCTGTATGATGTCACAAATATCATAATAGCGGCTGTGACGAAACCGAGACCGGTCCATATGAGCTGGTGTTAATTGATGGAAAGTCGAACTTCTGTGTGCCATCTATTATCTTAGCTCTTCCTCCACACATTTTAATGCAATTGTTAGCAAAAGTATGGAACGGAGTAAAAAGCATCCCGTGCATTTAAGTCCGTTATCGGACTTAAATGCATGGGCGTTAAATGCATGGGCGTTTCGGCGTGAAAAAATGGGAACACCGACGAACAGGCGGATCGAAAAGAAATCAAGCCAGTCCACAGAATCCTATTATTTTGACAGCTCTGCTGCACTGGAGGACAGTCGGCCAAATGTACTGATCCATCGTGGAGCAAAGCACACGCAGCTGTGCGACTGCGTGTACATGGTGGTCCAGCGCGTAGCAAACTGAGCAACAGCGAGACGTACTTACCACAAAGTCGGTGTTCTGGTCAGTGCCTCTCACGTGTACACCAACAATGATAGGATCTCTTCGTCTTCCCGACACTTTGCGGAAGTACGTCTGCACCTGTGAATGTGATAAGGTACATAATAAGCACATATGTCTTGTGGGCTTGGGATTCAAGTGCATATTTTAGCATACATTGCCATCATACTCCTTGCCATTACTTTTGAAAAAAAGGGAAAGGAAATCAAACAGTATTTCGTCATTTCAGATGATATCGTACATAATGGGATTTTGGGAGCATTGAGCTCAGAAGTGGCTGAACATTTTGCACCTTTATCACATGTGTCTATTCTATGTTTTTGCGATTTAAAATAAAGTGAAGGGAAAATGCCACCCTATCGAGTCCTTTTCCAAGGTGTCGGTGTTATTCTGGCGCTATTCTAAGCTCGCCATATTTTCCTTACCAACATTTAAAGAAGGTGTGATTTGTGCTCGCCATAAAGTGTGGGAATGGCACGGTTCCCGACGCTTCATGCTGACAGCCAATTGCTGATATGCCTATTGCAGCTAGTGTATATTTCATGATTGCCAGTCATGGTAGGGGAACGTTGTGGTGTAATCGGTGGTCAGCAAGTGTAAAAAGGTGTCGGACAGCAGGAAACGTGAGACCAATCCTTTGTTCTAAACAGCAACCTGACTCATTTCATGCACGGCCCATCCGTCGTACACATATGCCATTTCGCTCCAGTGCGTGATGGCTAAGCTCAATATATTAGTAGTAATTACTTGAGAATATGTAAATACATCTTGCGTCACAGAGTGTAAACACATGCTTAATTCCAAACACACCATCGAGTGCTTCCAGTCATGGATGGAAGCACCGAACGGTTGGAGGAGCGGTTTCCTCCAATATTATGGCTACTTTAGAATATATGCGCGAACAACAAAGACCTCCAAGGTGGGACGGGAGTCAGTGAAGTTCTTGAAACAGTCTTAAGTTCACATGACCACAGGTGTAATCCATGATCATCGTTTCCTATGGATATATTGTGGAAAGCGAAGTGCACATAATTGCTCCGAAATTATTTGTGCTCTGACACGGTTATCATTCTTAAAAAGTACATTGCCTACATATAGTTCGTGTTTTATGATTTGTTGCTCGCCTGTGACGTCAATTTCATCAAAAATATGGAAATTGGTGGTGACTACGGATAATTAACTAACCCTCCTCCAATTTACTTCCTCCAATTTCCAAGTTTACCTCCTCCGATTTCTGCCCACCAGAGAACCATGGACAATTTTCAAGTCAGTGATATCAAGTGTTGCTACAAAGATATTAATTAATCAAGGTGCAAAAAGTTGTCCACTTGTCGGGAAAAGTCCGTGTTGATATTTCGGAAGATGTCCAACATTATTGTTACCTGAGCACACCTAGGATTTTGTGCTTAAGTCACACCAACCCGACAATAGTTTGTTGAATGATGCGCATGACAAGAAAACATTTCATCCAATGTGATATCGGCGAACAAAATACAGAATGGTGTTGCCATTTTGTCTGCTAACTATATTTGCCTTTAAAAAATAGGAAATTCTTGTTTCAGGAATAGTGCATAAGGCTGCAAAGAGCCGAATGCTATTTTTAGTGGAACAAAATAAGGAGGAAGTCAAGCCTCACTTCGCCGAACGTTGGTGCGCTAGCGGTAAGACATAAACGTCACAGGTAATCTCGTATCTGGCATATCTGCCGCAAATAGCCCATACATCACCTTAATGAATACACATGTCCACTGACTTATGCATGCCACCAAAGCTGTAACGGTGTCGCCCACTCTCCACCACTGTCACAGTTGAAACCAGGTCGCCCCACAGGATGCTTTCCATGTAATCCGGTGGTGACGACAGCGGAAGACGGTCAGCTGACAGTGGAATGGATTCGCTGTGGGGTTGGCTCGGTTCATGCACGGCGAGCGTCGTGCCGAGCGACTGATGGCCGGTTATCGTGCATAGCATAGACTAGATCTAGTATATGATATGCATGATGAACGAGAATAGATTATGTATGCATATGTTCCGTCGCGTATTAATATATGCATACATAATATATTCTTGTAGGTATTCTGGACGTTTCATGGCATTTATCAATCGTATTCTGCTTTCAAAACTTCGTGTCATGCATGTCATTTTTTCAGTGCGAGCCTGAATATCACTTACATCATGTCAGACAAAAGAAAGCTGCATTGATTGCGGTCACATCCGCGCCCAGAGTGTGCACCGGCAGGTAGACACGAGAGATACTTACCGATTCCTGAAGCGAATCCTGGAATATGAACTCTTCCGTAGCTAATTTGTCCAAGAACGGTGAAAACACTGGAAATCCGTTCTCTGGAGGCCAGTCTGCCAAACATAAAATATAGTAAGATGACGGAATATGTATGACCACGTACTGTCTAATCATCCGTCTTGGAACGTTACGGAAATAATTGTAGACGTATGAAGTGTTGTTTTTCCTCTAGAAAGACGTGAATGGATATGGAAATGGAGAGGAAGAGGGAGAGAGTGAATGGAAAAGGAGCGAGTGAGAAAGCAAAGCATGTCACGCCACTGCAAGTAAGTCGTACAAATTGCAAAAAAGAGAGATAAAATGTAGGCAAAATATGTTCTGAAACATCAGATTGTTAATTTTAAACACATTCCGAACGACTCAACGACTCAAGTAGATGCTCTTCCATCGAAGCTGTTCAGTCGCTTTGAATATGTTTTTTAATGTAAATTGTTTCCTACATGTTTACACCTTTTCAGGGTTCACGGTCACTTAAATATGTCTTATATATCAACGAGCAACGAGCAAGAACAACAGTGGTTAACCAACATTAAGTAGGCAATGCAATCCATTGCCATGTACGCGGTACATGCTGGAGACAAAAGTGATACATTTATGAAAAGTTCATGGCATGCAACATGGGTAATCACATCTATGGAACCGTACACTTTCACATTGTGGTCAACACATTCGAATTTCCCCAATGTACGTCTGCAAATAAAACGAAAAGACATGAGTTCGGTTGCGAACGAATGAGTTTGGTTGTCTAGTCAATAACACATGCCAGGATGCACAAAGGTAAGTACGGCGGTGCGGTTCGACAAAACAAAATCGTCGTAAATAGTGCACTCATACAACATGGCAACATGCTAGGGTTCTGCAGGCGTTGGTAATCGGCCTGTGTATGTGGGTGTGATTCTTCTTGTAGTATTCGTCATCATCACTGTATGGCATTGGTCTCCTGTCCATTTCGATGTTGATGGGAGAAAGCTGTAATTGCACAGTTTTTTTATCGCGTTATGGCGATGCTGGTTGTGAACTGTTATTTCTTGATGAAGCGTTTCCCCTTCTCCATTCGTGATCTGGGCTTATATGTACTCGGCGTTTTCGGCGATACATTGCCAGTTCCTTTGCACCTAGCCAATGAAGGTCGCCTGTGACATTTGATATGCGAATGTGCCTTATTCTACTACTGATCACGGGTGCTGCGAAAATAATTGTCTTTCAAAATATGTGCATCTGTGTTTTGCTCATCGTGTTTTGCTCGCAATTCTATCTGCTTAACTGCATTTGTGACTAGGCTTCCATGCACGCAGATGCTATGGAAAGAAACTAACGAATCTGGAACGCAAATAATCGATGAAATAGATATCGAGGTCCCAAAAAAGCTTGTTTGATATTCCTCATATGGGCAGGCAATTTTAGTGGCATTTCGCAGCTAGGTTGCGTTGTCGGGAGACCTAACCTAACATAGAGTAGCAATTTCAGCAGATTAAGATATTCTCTCACAAACATATATTCACCACAAGCATAACGACTTCCGTAGTATTCACATGCATCTAGATCAACTCAGTTTAATCACAGGTTGGTGAAGGTATAACGGTGCAGTGAAGCCAAGCGATGGTTGCTCGTGTCAATCACGCTATTCTCAAGAAAATTTCCCACCTCGCCTTCCGCAATGCAAGAGTAGTACGTCATGAAAGCAACGTTGCCGGTGTCCTGGTGGTGCGAATTTCTCACCACGTAGAAGTCTCGGAGACACGTTGGTGGGACTGGCGTTGCAGCAGGAGGCAGTAGGCAGTAGTACCTTGACATGAACAGAGGAGCGATGGAGGAGTGGTGTACACCCGATCGCCATTGCGATACCTGGATGCACACTCACCGATCTCTGCGATACCTGTATGCACACTCATCGGCCACTGCGATACCTGTATGCACACTCAACGATCTCTGCGATACCTGTATGCACACTCACCGATCTCTGCGATACCTGGATGCACACTCATCGGCCACTGCGATACCTGTATGCACACTCACCTGCTACTACGATGCAGTGTTGATCGGGCTTATTGGCGAAGCAGGGGTATCGTTTGCCGATTGTCCCGGGGCAGGGCAGCAGCACCTCGAGGTTGCGGTACCATGTGAAGTGCCATTTGGCCTGCTTGTACTGGGCTGCAACACACGTGACGAACACGGCCAATGATATGCACGTGGAAAAGTGGCGTTCGAAATGCATTCAACTGCAGTGAATAATGTGCGGCGTTGCTCAGTGCATCGGACACCCAACGAAGCAGGCGTACAGATCATATCTAGCCTGCAGCGAGGCATGCGCTGAAAGGCGAAATCGGCAGCAAGTATTTGCGTAATTTCCCTGCATTAGACCAGGAAATAGTGAGTGATGCTGCCT
Organism: Imbricaverruca yamaguchii; assembly: GCA_034440575.1. Classification (NCBI taxonomy): domain Eukaryota; kingdom Metazoa; phylum Arthropoda; class Thecostraca; family Neoverrucidae; genus Imbricaverruca; species Imbricaverruca yamaguchii. The sequence continues at coordinate 2,339,611 of JAOTOL010001602.1, forward strand.
AAAACAATGACACCCGATGGGTGCATGGACACTAGTGTGTCCCACTTTTCACCGAAGTTTTCCGAGCACGTTCACCTCAGGCTATTACCGTTCTATGATAAAACAAACTCAAGGTATTCTAATTTTTGTGACTTTTGGTTGATAATTTAAATCCTGAGCAGCAGATGAAGTTGTCGCCTCAAAGTCCCTTTTAGCACGATGCCTTGCCATTGATACGGAAGTAGTACGTGCTGCCAGCGCATCGTTTTTCTGTTTGTAGTTGGTCTAGAGTGACAAAACAAACTGTTGCATTGCCCATCGTCTGCTCTATCATCTGAAATATTTTTAAAACCTTATCCACACTAGGGGGGGGGGGTATTCCAGCCCCTCCCACCAGATAACATGCTGCCTGTCCTGAACCAAACAAGTGAAGTCATTGTGACTTTGTAACTGTTTCTTAGCAACAATTTGGAACAATTTGTTTAATGAAATGATAATCGAACGATGACTTTGCCATCTGGTGGCCCAACATTGGGACATTGTTCGGTCACTTGCATATGACTGACGGAGAGGATTCCAAATATTGCGTGAGCTGACATGACATAGGGTGACTTATAATCAAATTCGGGTAGATTTTGGTAACAGAACATACGTTCTGTTATCATAATCTACCCGACATAGCCCCTTCCTGACACGAATTTGACTTCTTGCGAAAAGCAAAAGTGTATTTGTTGACTTTTTGGTCATCTCAGAACTGGATGGGGTCCTCTCCACACCCCCTCCTATGCAACTTTCGAACACTTCGATACATTTTCACGAAGCTCTGTAGGCACATAAATACCTATGATGTCAACGTGACATGAAAAGGCGACCTTAATCCGTAACCTCTGATGGCCACAGCTTGGAGAAACTTGGTCAGTGACCAACAAATATGACGTTTTTATACTTCCCCGCGAGAAGTCAAATTTGAGTCCGGATGGGTCCATAAGCGTTCTATTATCATAATCTAACCGATTTCGGTCACAAGTCACCATAAGTGACGTCATGTTATGCAATACGCAAAATCTTATCAGTCAATTATGTGTGACTGAACTATGTTGCAACTTTTAGCCACCAGATGGTAATGCTATCGTTCGATGTCAAATTTTTAGCCAAATTATTCCAAACTGATGCAAATATATAGTCTCAAAGCCACGAGGCTTTGACACTTGCTTAGTTTACACTTGCTTAGTTCAGGAGAGGCAGTAGATTGTCTGATAGGGGGCTGGAACAACCCTCCCCCTTCCAGAGTTGATGGGCTTTAAACTATACAATAGAGTAGACGATGTAAAACTAGACGACAGAGCAGACGATGAGCAATGCGCAGCTCAAGTGCCCGGCTGAACGGCAGCTAGTGAAGTGCCCGGCACGCCAAAAGATGTAGGCTTCGTCTAGGGCGTGTGCAGCGAGGCAGCTTTCATGGTTGTACATCATAGTGACTACGCACGGACTTTCCGCTGGCTCTCCAGTGACTCGTGTGTGCTTCACACTGTGCTTGACGACCTGAATGCAATTGTGGCTGGTCATCCACCTGTCTGATGCAATGCGTAGAACAACATCTGGGGCGTTCCCAGCACCAGGCCCCCCGCAGTGTTTCCCTGGGAAGACAAACGCCGGTGGAAGAGCGTGTCCAGTGGCGGGCACGACTCCGTACAGCGCCACAGCGTCATTGCGTCTGCTCACTTCCCTCACCTGAGGTGGCGGCAACACAAGCCAAGCAAACTGCGCACTCACGAACTATGGTGCGCAGCACTTTCGAAATATGGGAGATAGATCAGATAACAATTTTCCATATTGAATAGTACAAAACATTCTGTAACTAGGAGCCATTATGATTTTATGTCCGTGTATTTCCTTCGTAGCGTCTATGTCAGTATTACACTAAATTATTCCTGATTACGTAACCAATGACATCCGTTACAAGGTGTATCGGATCATGACAACCCACACCTCTTTGCCGATCCTTGGATCCAATCACCGCCTTTCAACAAGAGAAGGGCAAGACATGCTGCACGAACGCATTTCTCAGGTAATATTCACACTGTACTAAACATAAGAGGATGCAACTAATTGTTTTGCATAGTTCTCACTATCTTCATTGTTGTAATTCCTGAATCTGTCGCATTATTTGTAACGGTTTGTAAGTAATCTTGAAATCCCATTGTGCACTACTAAACATGATAGTTTTTGGCACGAAGCTTTAGCCACCGTGATTACCTGCAACTTAGAATGCCACCTGAGAAGATTTATGGCCGTGTACGCTTCAGCTCTCGTAAAGGTTTCAGCGCGTAGTTTAAGAAGTGCGGAGATGTCAACTAGTGGATACTGTTCCTAGATCTGGCCCACACAATTTCTCTAAAATTAGATGCCATAACCTCCATAAAAATTTAGACTTGCCGGAAGTGGATGCAATCCCCGTAGATTCTCCTCCCGGTATAGTTCACTAGATGACAGAAAACGTTCTTTTTTCGAGAAGTGGTTCGTTTTTCAATGGATAAATAGTGGGCGGGGAATAGTTGCCCCGTAAGTCTTATTAGTATTGTGTGCCTTGGCTTTGGCGATATCCCTATTTCCTATTAATAACTGACCCTTTTCTCCTTCATTCCCTGTTCTCGCCTTATATAGTACTCCTTCACTAAGAAAATCACGATTCACGAACAGGCGTATTAAAATGAAAGCCACATCATACATATGATACCCTGACCTAGCGGAGGCTCATGCTACAGACGATCTCGTCATTCACTTATATAGACAGCGGAGCTTCGCAATATCTCGACATTCTCATCATCCTCCCGGGAATGCTGTGCCTATGTGACGCTGTTCTTACCAATATTGTGAAGGGCACTAACCACAGGTGTGGCCACTGCCAGTGTGGCCACTGCCACGCTTATTGGCATGCTTATAGCATCGATAATTTGATATCGCACACTTTCCTGAGCAATCTATAGTCTTGCTTGCCAGGAGCGAATCCAGTCCGCTAAAGTAGAAGGGGACATGGGCAGGCTTGGAGTTGTAAGCGAAAGGGGAGAGTAACAGCAGGCTTGTACAAACAAACAAACAAAAATGTTTGGGAAGTGATGAAGAACTGAACAGCTTTTAACATGAAAGGTTGTTGCTCGAGCAGCCAATGGAAATCCATCCGAGTTTTTTTTCTTATTGGTGTCTATATTTTTAAAATCCTTCCAAACAAGAAAAACGATGGCCATTGTCCAGCCTGAACGGGTCGGCTTCATCCGCCAGTTTGCAACCAAAAGCGTGCACACATTAGCAGCACTCGGGCGTGGGGTAACGTCAGGGAGTAGCTGCAAGTTTCCAAGTGAAGAGGGAAAACATTCATGCCCTGCCTTCTAGCTTTCTCTTCCTGCTGTTCTAGAAACTGCCCTAGCAACTGTCCTGTAAAAAATGAGTGGTGTGAGCCTAACGCTCAGCTATAAATCCCAAAGAGAAATCTCATTGTATAATGCACTTTGTACTTTATCGATCAATAAATAAATCACTGTCGATGAATGCGAACATAGCCGGCCATCAATAGCCAGTGATGTTTTTAGCTATAATTTAAACAGAGGACGTGCTACAGTTGGAAGCAGTTCAACGATAAGGCATGAGAACAGGCTGTCCGTGAAGCCGGCGGTGACGAACGGTAGGACTGGCAACAGATGAAGCATGTTCGCGGTGCTAAAATAGTACAGCTAGTTCAAGTGTGGAATGCCGGGATGAAAGGTTAATGGCGTCAATCTCAATCGCCACTGGGTAATTTCACCCCGACAGCGATCAAGCCACCGACGGGAGGACCGCTGGGTGCGGGCTCGCCCTGGCGAGCAGCTGACATCCTGGTGTCACCGATACACCGTGTCATTCGCTATGGACATGCTGTTTGGGAAACAAATTGCCAGCGCAAAATGTCTTGTCACAACATTATTGGTGATTTGCAATTCACACTGAGAACATACTTCTGGCGATATACCTTGCCTATTTCCTTGCGTTTGGGATGATCATTTATACGAACGACACAAGCCAATACCATGCATTATGTTCCATTAGCCAAGTTAGAAGGTGTCCATGGTACTGGTAGCAACAGTGAGCATACACTGCTACATTTTCAGCGCTCATCGGTGTTTTGCGCTCATCATACCTAGGTAGCGAAACGTGGTATTCGATTCCTTGTGAGTAACATAATTTAATATGTTTTAACTTTGGGCGACGTGGTCAATGACCCTGTGGTCCTTTGCGCACCTTTGGGAACATCTGCAAAGTAGCCCATCCCGATTCATTGATATTATAGACTGATGTCATGAACACAGTTGTGAAGGATCAAGCGCTTCAAATTGTTGAAGATTTGGACACATTGTGCGGTTGAAGCTCGTTTCCCTTGTAAGTGACGTTTGCTTCAGCTGACTTATTCAAGGGGTTGGATTTCTGTCCGAAATCCCCTAAGCCTATCTTCTACCGCCGTTTTGCTACTCTCCCATATATCTGGTACACAGAATCTGTTCGCTTTAACCACCTGGTGGGCGAGTCTCTTCATGGCGCTTAGTGTAGCACATATTGGAGCAGGGAATGATGTATTCAGCCATAATCTCTTACTCATCTGAAAATATCCTTGTGTGGTTATAATGTGCACATACCCTGCCTTCCGGGTCTTTGATGCTTCACCCAACGGCTTAGTGGGATTCAGAGGACCCCCATTCTGTTAAGTACTGGTATTTCATTTTCAACTGCTTCGTGATCGACAGTCACAATTTGATCATGTTAGGTCTGCATTTCTTGCGCATCTAGACAACCTTCTTTCATGGAATACATAGTGGACACCAGGATTTACCCATGGATTTAGCAGGATCGGTCTGAACAGAAAGGTAGGTGATGATTTACAGTGAAAAGAATCAGGAACTAAAATATGGCAGGCTCTAACTATGGGTAAGGCCTTTCGAGGTTACCAATGCTTCAAAATTATCGGTTTGGCCTAGCACGGAGTCAAATATTGCTCCCAGTCTGATTCATGGGACCCTCACATAAAGTGTCATGTTGAGCGTAGAGAGTTGGTAGGATCTAGGAATGCAGGAGGTGAGGAGGGGAGGGGCGGCAGAATTTTCCCCACTTTCATGCTGTGGGGGACAATGTTCTCCCCCAGCTTACGCGGAGCTTTTCTCATGCTTAACCAAAAATGATTCCCTAGGCACGAGGGAAACCCCAAGGAGATACTCCAAGCAGGAAATGGATTGGGAGGGAGAGGGGATGCTGACCAACCCTTCTTCACCTACGGCTTTGCTCTTGTTCCAGGCGGACATGCTCGTGCTGATCCCGTGGTGATGAAAGAATAGTAGACCACTGGCTCATAAGAAATATTTGTCAGTCGAGGGTTAGCTTGCTTCTTTTCCCTTGTATGTCCTGCATAGTTCACGTGGGTTAGGCTCATTTGCCTTTGATGCACGCATTTTGTTATTAGATATGAGAAGGCAAATTGCTAAACAGATAGATAATTATCATATGGATCAATTAATCACGGAAGCAACATAGCACGTGATGACAGCTAGTAGCATCAGATTCTGGAATCCACTTTGTATATCGAACTTCGCACCGCAAGGCATTTTACTCATCTATTCTCCTGTTGATTACGGTAGAATCGTGGGGAACCCATTCCATTATCACTATACATAGTAGGTTTCCAATGACATCCACTTTGACATGGTGGATTCATCGAGAATCCGGCGAGAATGGAGTTGAGATCCGATATATCCGAAGCTTAATGTCGGGAAAGTTTGTTTTGGTGTGGATGCAAACATGCAATCCTTTTACCATTATTGCATCAGTGGCAGAAAATATTGTCATTCATGCATGGGAACTATTTTTTACTTGCAGTAAGAGCAATCGAAGTAATCGATTTCTCTACGGTTTTCTGACGTGCTTCCTGAGTCGTTCAAGATAACGCTTTCAAACATGACATGCATTCTAGCAAGTGACGAACATATATCGCTTAAAAAAAACAATGTCCCTTGAACGGATTGGTAACTTCGAACATTGCACGGCCAGTATGTCAGACTAAGTACGCTATATGTTATGTACATACCCTCAGCACTGAAGTACGAAATCATATTTGTGTCACAACCAGTATCAGAAAACTACGGTGAAGGTCGAGTGACTGACTGCACCCCGATATTGACCTGCTTCACTTGACGTGAACGGCAAGTAGAAAGGTGTTTGAAACATGTAGAGTAAAATGTTGCAAAGTAACTCGAAAAGTGCTTGGATGAAGCTAGATCAATCCGTTTGCCGCATCTCTTTATCTTGCTTAGAACAAACGTTATGAAGACGTGGGTCAAACTGACACCTTTTACTATTAGAGGTAGGGAGCTATCGCACCTCCATGGATAAGTATCGTTAGTCCATTCGAACCATGCTTACAGTGACAGAACCCTAAACACAGATAGCAGTGAAAACCGCAGCTAGCATAGCTGAAACTAATGCAGAGATTGTGTGGCGTACCAATGCCTCCTGTCCAGTGATTTGGGTTGGTAGTGTCGAGGACGTTTGGGTAGAGCTTATACTCGATTATCGATAATTGCATTCCCAATCCAGTAGAGGTTCCGGGCGTATGTGGACTGCGGGCCGTGTAGGGTATGATACACCCTCATCATATACACGGTTACCAGGTCGGGAATCATGCACGGAGGATGGCCGAGTTGGCAACAATATTCTGTCATTCTTCTTCCAGAGGGACTTCTGCTTTACTTTGTGTCTGGGTGCACCAAAATAAAGTCAGACAAGCCTTCCAACCAGAAAGGACAAACCAGAAACCAAGCAGACCAGAAACTAGAATCCTATTTAAAATGTCTGGTCTCTGGAAATTCGAGAGCATCACGGCTGTTGAGTGATTGCACGTTAGAATACATCGAGAAGTTAAGAATACTCCACTAATTTACTCTGCCCCACACAGTCCCCGGACCCATCGTTGTTTGATTCACGTCAATATCAAACATCGTTGTTTGTGCATATTTTGACAATAAAGAACTCCATATATGTTTGTCTAGCAATCACTAGTGTTCCCATCGCTATCCAATATACACAAAACAGTGGCCATGCCAGTGTAAATCGTGATAAAGCCTTCTCGGAAATGACACATCAGTAATGTAAACATCGCACATGGACTGCGATTTCTCATGAACGTTACTAACTTAGAGATAGTATGTTGACTGGCAACAAAATAGTATTATACTGGAACCATATGTTGATGCGCAAAACACAAACACTGTAATCGAATGGTATCCAGTATTTTTAGACACGATTTATCGTTTGGTATTTCAAATCATGACTTGGAAAACCAGCCATGGTTGGTTTCAAAGTATGTGTGAGAGCCGAATCGTATGGATGTTTGGGATTTATTCACCTGAATAGTCTTTAGTTCGCAACAACAAATGGGCAATGATCCGATTTGATGACTTGATGGTTATGTCAGAAATGCGACGCACACAATGTTTTGCTACTTAACATAGAATAAATAGGGCTGAAGAGATCACATTTGCTCACCTGGTGGCGACTTGATGCTGAGGTGAGGGAAGTACTTGTTGAGTTTATTGGCTTGTTCACTTGTCGTATATACATTGATGTTGTATTTTTCCCGTAGAGCATACAACATGCTATATTTTATCATCAGGTTCCCCAGACGAGAACTTCCGAACATGAGGAGGTGTACTTGGCAGTTGGAGTTCTTGTCCAATTTCTGCGAAATATGAGATAGTTAAAGGATTTGTGTAATCAAATCATCGAAACGACACATTGCATCGGTTTGTGTACCTCGAATTGAGATGCACTTGACTTCTACAATAAAATAAGTTGTCAGCTGTAGTGAACACAGAATATGCCTGCATACACATGCAGAAATAACATTTTTCGCTCGAGTTTTGGTACACAAGAGGAGACATGTGGGCAGATAAACGATGTTCCATCAAGCACAGATTGTAGCATGAGTGAATAATCGGTCTTGTATTTTTACTTGGTCCAACAAATCTCTCGCAATATTCGAATGTTGAAATTTGAAGAATTGCCTCCACATGTCCCAGACCATGTAGGTTTTATTACAATTGCCCAATCCAGCCTTATCTGGCCTAATCCAGCCTAACTTAACCCAGCCTAACCTAGCCTAGCCTAACCCCATCTAGCATAGTGCAGCCTAGTCTAGCATAGACTACCCTGACCCAACCCTAGCCTAGCCTAGTCTAGCCTAGCATAGTCTAGCCTAGCCCAACTCTGCCCGACATAAGCGCCACAGAAGTTCAATCGCCCACAACATTGGGTATTCGAGAACCAGCAAAAACCAACTGAAGCTTGAGGACTTTAAACCTATGAATATTGTACTACCTGAAAACTTCTCATATCCAATCTCCTAAGTGACAACGGATGATGTCATCAATTGGTGCGCTAGGTTCATTGGCGGATGGTTCTGCGATTCTGTCTCTGGTCTTGTGACACGAAATGTTTCATCTCGTGGGCGACAGCTGTGACTGAAGTGTCGCTTTTCATCCATTTTGTATATTTGCTCGCTTGTGTAGACACATTTTTACTCAGAAAGGTGGCCAAAATAAGCAGTGCGAAAATTCATGCTTATTGGTAACGAATAGCACTCTAATGTTTTGCCATTATATGCACCTTTTGCATGCGAGTAGTCAAATGAGCGCAGGTGACAATACACGTCAATATCCGGACAACTTAACCACGAACCTTGTAGGCATGGGATGGGCGAGATCCACATAAACAAGGCTTCGCCGCATCAATGTTTCGTGAATGTGATCACCTGAAAAACGAGCTCTTAAATGGCTGGTGAACCGCTCAAGGTATCGCTTTAGCATGTGGTTTACCTTTTATATTTCATGGGCACACGTTGTTTCAGACATATAAGTTCAGTCTATTAACCCTCACATCCCGTCTCGGGGGGTGGTTGGTAGGAACCCACCTCTGAAATCCAAATTGAGCGCCGTACGAAAACGAAAGAGGTGTCATCGGAAAGCGTACGATGAGTAGGATCCGACAGTCATGTCATTATACAGTCATGACCAAAACTGGTGCAGGATCGTCTAGAACTATTTGTCGCAGTGTGTCCCATCTAGCGTACATGGTGCTTCAAAAGGTTGGTGAGATATGCTGGTACACATTGGTCATGTTTATCCCACCAGACCCGAGGCACAACGCCAAGTGCACCAGGGTTGCCGAATCTGATCATTAGAAATACACAGACCGGGTAATCATGCAAAAGACCGCACGTGCGGCGGCGAGAAACGTTCTAACATAGCATGACAGTTTTGATGGGCGGTAGTCGTCAATTGGAAGTGGTAACGCGAAGGCTTCAGAATCGACTCTGGCACTACAAACTTCAAATATCTCCGTCACGCTGCCACGTGTGAGTGTAATAAAAGCCTACGCATAAAATGAATGAGACGGACATACCTACAACTAACTCCCCCAACGACCAAGGCTGGGCACGATCTCAGTCCTTATGATGTCATAACTGATGACTCTTCCCTATAGGGAAACGTTTTTTTCGGAGATAAGCAAGAGTTCTAATCACGAAACAGGTAGCAAACATTTCAGCTGCGAAATTTCTGTTTTTTGTTTTTTGTTCTTTTAATGTCCGCCACCCAAGATGAGGTGACCAGGAGTGCCCCCTCCCCTTACCCAACGACTGCAAGCACCTTACGTTAACACCATAAAATAAACAGTAAAGTCGCGGCACTCCCAGCTAAGAGATGGAAAACAAATAAATAAGCATACAAAGCATCGGGTATTAGAGCAGTAAACTAATAATAAAGAATGCTGTTAGTAGTCATATCCAAAGGAGGCATATGACTGACCCTGGATCCATCCCAACAAGAAATTAGGGTCTAAACTATAATATTAGCAGCTGGTTTGTGTCCGGAAGATGGTGAGCACTCCTGATTTTTTTTTTTAACTTTGGCTCCTCCCACAACTCCACCCAGCTAAGCATGGGCTTGTTGCTGGGTGGAATGTGGGAGGAACCAGTGGTTGGGTGTTTTCAACTTTATATATGGTTAAGTGCAAACACACACACACACACATGCACATACACACATACACATAATCACATGACAACACCCCAACACCCCCACACCCCAACACACACCACACACACACACACACACACACACACACACACACACACACACACACACACACACACACACACACACACACACACACACACACACACACACACACACACACCACACACCACACACACACGCACACACGCACACACGCACACACGCACACGCACACGCACACGCACACGCACACGCACACGCACACGCACACGCACACGCACACGCACACGCACACGCACACGCACACGCACACGCACACACCACACACACACACACACACACACACACACACACACACACACACACACACACACACACACACACACACACACACACACACACACACACACACACACACACACACACACACACACACACACACACACACACACACACACGCACACACACACACACACACACACACACACACACACACACACTCACACGCCAGCATCCCTGTTCAAACATAAACATACAGCAACAATTAACTGCTAAGTATTTTAATATCTGCTCAAGAAGTATGTCTTAATGTGATTTTTTAGAACAGTCTAAGAATTTGGTATCTCTGAATGCAGAAAATGCTTTGCTATGATGGAGTTCCAAAGATTGGGTCCAAAACATTCGATGGTGAAGAGACGATAATTTTTGTTTGAATACCTATGCTGGAAGTGGTTTTGTAATCTTCTGGAATATGGGGAGTCAAGCAACTCTGTGAAAAGTGGTCTGATGGAATGAGGTAGCTGATGCTGAATGAATTTTTGCATAAGAAGCATCATTTGAAGTTTTGCTAGATCTTGGACCTTTAAAATTTTGTATTTCTTAAAGATAGGGTTTGCACTCTGGGGGAAATACACTCTCAATAATAGGCATCATTCATTTCTGAAGTAACAATAGCTTGTGTGTCTGATTAGTATAGTTTGCACCCCAAAGAAAACCGCAATAATTTACATATGGAAGAATTAATGCATTATACAATTTTAGGCGATTTTTCCCTAGGAGATATTTAATTTTGATATCATTCCTATGTTGCGACTTATCATGTTTGAGACACTGCTGATATGGGATGCGAATTTCAAATTTTCATCTCCGAATACACCAAGGTATTTTACCGGATTCTGATGTAAAATAGAAATTCCATTAAATCCGATCTGGAGATAAATATCTGTTTTGTGATTGCTATATATCTGGTATACAGTTTTGGATTCATTTAATGACAAAAGATTTGAATGTAGCCATTGTGAAATTTTTGGCAAGGAATTTGCGATCTTGTAATGAAGCAATGTACAGCCAGTGCTTTCGAGAAAAAAAAATGGCAGTCATCAGCATATAGAAATGTCTCACATTCTACATGTAAATTTACAATATCATTTATATATATTATAAATAGTAATGGGCCTAAAATTGAGCCTTGTGGCACACACATTTCAATTTTTCTGAAAGTAGGGGTCCTGTTATTTATTGTAGTAGCTTGTGTTCTTCCACGATAAATATGACTGTATTATTGTGATTGCATTACACTTTACACCATATTTTTCCATTTTGGCACACAATATTTCTTTGTCAACGGTATCAAACGCCTTTCTTAAGTCAAGGTATATTCCTACAACATATTCTTTATTTTCAAATCCTTTAGTAATGAGGCTCTGTATTAAGAGTAGAGGCATGTATGTGGACCTCTCTTTTCTGAAACCAAATTGTTTGTCTGAAAGTAGGTTATGTAGTGTGAAATGTTCCGAGAGTTGGTTGTAGATTGTCTTTTATAATATTTTTGATATGTATGGAAGAATACTAATTGGTCTGTACTTACTAAATGTTGATGGGTCACCATTTTTTGTAGATGGGCTTTACAACAGCAATTTTGAATGGCTTGGGGAAGATCCCACTGCTCAGACATAAGTTAATGCTAAGTTAATGATAAGTCTTGACACGATGCGCTAAATTAGTGTTTTGTTTATTGTATATTATATATTTGTCTAGTATTGCATTATTTCTAGTCGTGAATACCTGCATGAGCAAAACCCCATTGAAGGAAAACAGGTTGGTTATAACTCTGAACAAGCCGGATCGATGGGACAATATAGGAATGACGCTGATAAACTATGCATCATATACTACCCTTAGGGATCATCCCAATAATTAAACCGAAAATCAAGATAAGACTTTTCAGACAATTACATCGATGTTTAAAAAAAAAATCATGTGAAACTATCTTTCATGAAGTAATGTGCTATTTGAGTGGTATAATTTGCGCCTGAGCATGCATTCTTCAATTGTTTTTTTTTACACAGCGTCATGCATATGTAGACATGTACAGCAAGTATCACCAATCTTCCATTCAAAATAGTGAATTGAAGTCAAAGGTAACATCCATCTACTCAAGTACAAAGTGTGGTGCATTCGGACAAAAGCTAGTTGGTGAGAAAACACGGTAACCGTAGGATAAAACAGTTTGAGACTTATTGCAGCAATGTTATGGGAGATAAAATTCCAGGACAGCAAAGTCAGGGCAACAGTGGGGAGGGAATCTTACCAAGGAGCAAACTGGGAGCACGGCTTACAAGGATAACATGATGAAAAGAAGCCGAACAAAAGTAACAAGCGAAGAGTGAGCCTAGAATGTAAGAAGTGGGTGGAGGATGGAGACGTGTCAGTAGAGCATGCAGTATGAAGGCTCAAACGAAATAATAGCAAAAGAGGTGAGATGCACCATGGTACCATGAAGAGAAGAGAACCGGCCGGGTGAAGAGGAGGCACAGTCACAACGGCAGAGCGGGAACTACCACTCAGTGTGGGAAAAGGGGGACTTACCAGGGTCATGCTGGTGTCATCTTCATCGTCTGTGCACTCCATCAGCTGTTGGTCGTCCTCCTGGTTGGAGGCGAGTGGCCAGCTGCCCCACGGTTCTCCCGTGTCCACACTGCGAACTGTCGCACAAATCACAACCAATATCAATCACAGTCTTCAGAGAATGAGCCAAAACATTCACCCGTTGTCGTCAGATTTCATCAATGTACGTCTTCATCCTCGAAATGAAATTGGCTCCAAATGATCTTCGGAAGGCATGCGATTACGGCATGGTGATACAGACGCAGAAGTCACCGATGTAAGCGGGCGAGTGGCATGCAGCATGACTACGGGCCTTGCGCACAGCTGGTCAGTTCTACGCCCCCCCTCCATAGGTAGCACTGAAGACGCGTCGCGCTTCTGTCTCGCGATAAACGACCACACGTCTATACACAGAACCAAGGCGACGACCGCGTCCGGCCTGACTATACGTTTGCAAGCGGGGAGCTGGGGGGAAAGCGCCTGCGTCAGAGTCCGTTTACATAGATTTGCATGCATATGCGACGCATAGATTTGCATGCATATGCGCGGTTGCCGTCGCGGTTACAGACGGCAACCACGCATATGCATCCAAATTTATGCGCAGTTGGGCCCATCTCATGCAGCACGTTCATTTGAGGCAGTGGTCATTGGCACGAACTCCACCCGTGTGGCCGCACATCGCACCGCCAACTACTCAGCGGCTGCTCACACCACCGGCGATTCCCCCGCCGCCGGCAAATGCCGGTGACCACATACACTCAGAACTGGAATATATTGCTCCATTATCTCAGTAACTACACTGCTTGGGGCGACGTATCCACGCGGTGATACGTGTGGCGCGTGGCGAAAGTATTCCCAGATCACACCTACATCATTGTGCGACACATTCTGCCTTTGCATTTTCCCAGGAGCCTGAAGCCGTCCAGATGGTTAGAAAACGTGCGATACACAGCTACTGTTCTCACTGTGCCCTCTTCACCGTGCCCTCTGTACCATGCCCTCTGTACCATGCCCTTTGCACCGTGCCCTCTGCACCGTGCCCTCTGCACCGTGCACTCTGCACCGTGCCCTCTGCACCGTGCCATCTGCACCATGCCCTCTGCACCGTGCCATCTGCACCATGCCCTCTGCACCATGCCCTCTGTACCATACCCTCTGTACCATACCCTCTGCACCGTGCCCTCTGCACCGTGCCCTCTGCACCGTGCCCTCTGCACCGTGCCCTCTGTACCAGGCCCTCTGTACCATACCCTCTGCACCGTGCCCTCTGCACCGTGCCCTCTGCACCGTGCCCTCTGCACCGTGCCCTCTGCACCGTGCCCTCTGCACCGTGCCATCTGCACCATGCCCTCTGCACCGTGCCATCTGCACCATGCCCTCTGCACCATGCCCTCTGTACCATACCCTCTGCACCGTGCCCTCTGCACCATGCCCTCTGCACCATGCCCTCTGCACCGTGCCCTCTGCACCGTGCCCTCTGCACCGTGCCCTCTGCACCGTGCCCTCTGCACCATGCCCTCTGCACCGTGCCCTCTGTACCAGCCCCTCTGCACCGTGCCCTCTGCACCGTGCCCTTTGACCCCAGTTAGGATACAGCTTTACGATGCACTCATGACGATTAAAAAAAGAACCCGCTGCAAAGTGATCTGCACAGCGTTGAGACACGCTAGGCGGCGGCCACATCACTAGCTGCGCCACACCAGCTGTGCGAATGACTGCCGGTTAATCGCAGCTGCATTGCCCTGCCAGTGCGCCGGTCCAATAACACTGTGGACAAATTTCAGCCGGCCCTACAAGTGGGAAACATCACAAGCTGTAACGCGCTGGAGCGTCAGCAAATTTCAGCCGATACTACAGGTGGGAAACATTACAAGCTGTAACACGCTGGAGCATCAGGCTATTTCTCCTGGCACAAGGGGGAAAAAACGCTGGCAATTTCCGGCACTACAGGTGGGAAACACGCTGTCGTTTTCTGCTGGCACCACAGGTGGGAAACATTACAAGCTGTGGCACGCTGGAGCGTCAGGATGTCTCGCGATCAGTCTCATTGGCGTAAGAGCGTTTTTTTAATCATGGCCTGTGACAGGCCATGAGGCCTGATGTCGTTGAAGTCCAGCTTTCAATTATTTTTTATCACACACAACGCTGATACCCATTTCCAGTGCAAGAATGCACACACATTTCCCTTAAGATTTTTGGCCATCACAAAAAACATCATACGTCACTCGACATCGCTTGGTGTAAATGCTGCAGCATTTTTTTCCGATCTGATGGTATAAAACATAACCATTTAAAGTTCCTTCATTTATTAACACTTGAAAGAAACCTCCCGCAAGTTACCGATCTTTGAAAGTTCATTAGAGGTCTTGACAGAGCCTAACCTTAGCTGACCTCGTCTGTTTCCGAGTCGCTCTAGATGTCAGTTTGACGTTAGAACTCGACTTTGCGTCAGGTTTTACCCCGCAGCGCAAGACAATACTGTTTTGATCTCTGCTTTTTTAACATTTATATTTAATTTGTCGTTTGACCTATCGGTAAAAATGCAGCATATCGGTACATTGTTGGCATCCCATGGTACGGAGCAAATCTTGAACAATGTCAGCGCGTATATTTTTTACTCGGGAACAATTAAATCGGACAATCCTCAATCCTTGGGGGATAAATCACCTTTAAACTGGACTGAGAGGTCATCCAGCAACCCAAATTATGAAAGTCGATAATCTGTAAACGTCGAATACCGGTAAAAGTGGACACACATATTTTCAGTGTGCCGCCACTGTCAGCCATATAAATCCGGGTGAATGTGATTGGTGAATGAGAATGCAAAGTGTTTGGCAGCGTTTCCTTCCGGGCAAATCATAGCGACAATTTTGCGGTGATGGATTAGCGAAGCCGCCACCCAGAAGAAGTGTTCACTGTGCACCAGCAGGTCTTCGGGGCGGCTCTGGGCGGTGGCTCTGGGCGGCGGCTCTGGGCGGCTCTGGGCGGCGGCTCTGGGTGGCTCTGGGCGGCTCTGGACCGCTCTGGGCGGCTCTGGGTGGAGGCTCTGGGTGGCTCTGGGCGGCTCTGGAGGGCGGCTCTGGGCGGCTCTGGGCGGCGGCTCTGGGCGGTGGCTCTGGGCGGCGGCTCTGGGCGGCTCTGGGCGGCGGCTCTGGCAGCTCCGGCGCCCAGCTCTCCCTGGCGCGGTCCCGGCGGTCGGCTCGGCCGTGGTGGTGTCGGCGGCGACAGATTCCCACGATGTCACAAATATAAGTGATGTCAATTGTTGACCATTTACGGCCGAGAGTCGGTGAACAAAGCGGCTCACGTCAGCTTGGCCGAGTAGGATGCAAGCAAATTAAGGGACATATTAGCTTCTTTTGTGTTCTTCCAATTATGTTCCATAACGGCATCATAACATAACAGTTTATTCTAATTATGTTTCATTTATGACATAACGGTAAATGTTATCCTTCACACGCCTTGGAGGATCACTCACTGCTAAAAAAAAATGCATGAATCGGACGGTATATGGTTTAGTTCCTGATGCCCAGCGCCCTGATGTTTGTCTTCTAGGATGCATCTCAATTAGGGATGATATGGCTGGAGTGTAGGTACCAATCCTCTCGAGCGAGAAGGGTGGCGCAGTGTGCATTCACTAAGCCGGAGCCAAGGATCGGTACGCAAACTGATACCGCTTTGTTTTGTGGAAAAATTCCCGCTGTGGAAATAAGGAAAACAAAGCACCCCTACCGTTGTGTTTCTGGCGGCATTTCATTGCCGTTATCCAACATTAACATCACAACGTTTTGGGCTATACCTATGATATCGAAACCGGTTGTCTTTTTACACGTGAGTAGACTGCTGCCTTCTCAGTGCAGGTGTCTTCTGTCCTTCCTGCAGGCCATAAATAACTCCATAGAACTTCGCGCGTACATGGTGTGAGGCCGCATGCTGTGCCCGCCGTTCAAAATGTGTAATATTGTGGCCCCTGTGAGAAAATGAAACAACCCGTCTCGGGCTGCCGGCGTCTCACGCTGTCCCCAGTAGTTCTTGAGGAGTCACTGGTGACTCACTGGCAACTAGCCATATAAATCCGGGTTAATGTGATTGATTCAATGAGAATGCAAAGTGTTTGGCAGCGTTTCCTTCCGGGCAAATCATAGCGACAATTTTGCGGTGATGGATTAGCGAAGCCGCCACCCAGAAGAAGTGTTCACTGTGCACCAGCAGGTCTTCGGGGCGACTCTGGGCGGCGGCTCTGGGCGGCTCTGGGCGGCGGCTCTGGGCGGCGGCTCTGGGCGGCGGCTCTGGGCGGCTCTGGGCGGCGGCTCTGGGCGGCTCTGGGCGGCGGCTCTGGCAGCTCTGGCGCCCAGCTCTCCCTGGCGCGGTCCGGGCGGTCGGCTCGGCCGTGGTGGTGCCGGTGGCGACAGCGCAGCGGCGCCTACCCACCGGAGACGCGGGTCAGCGACCGGTACCGGGCCGGGCCGGCCACCTGCGGTAAGCGTGCCGAGCTGCCCCAGCTGCATGGTCGCCGGCGTCCGGCACGTAACAGGCAGCGGTCGACTGCGGCCGAATTCCCACAGCCGTCTCAGACGCCTCAGCAATGGCGTAGAATATAAAATATCTTCCTCCGCCACGCGATTCGGTGTCATGCGGATCTGGGATGCGCATAAAACTGTACGCGAAACTGTGTGAGTGCACAAAACTGTGTGTGTGTGTACGAACTGTGTGTTCGCCTGTGTGAAGTTGCAGTCGGTGGTGTTTACAAGCCTTGCGTTCACGAGTAGCATGGTATCATGGTATAATGGTAACATTGCATAACACGGTATCCACGAAGGGCGTCATGCGGATGCGCCCTGCTCCGCTGCCATTCCGTGACGAAAATTCCGCAGTTCGCAGCATTGGCAATGCTGGTGCTCGTCTTACACAGCCCGGGAACTGAGACGAAAAAAAAAACAAACAGAAATGGAACCCGCCGGACGTGATTTGCCCTCTTCGAACGAGCACAA
Source organism: Imbricaverruca yamaguchii (assembly GCA_034440575.1). Taxonomy (NCBI): domain Eukaryota; kingdom Metazoa; phylum Arthropoda; class Thecostraca; family Neoverrucidae; genus Imbricaverruca; species Imbricaverruca yamaguchii. The sequence goes on from JAOTOL010001602.1 coordinate 2,357,555, forward strand.
GATTGGGTGCAGATCGGTGGGTAACGGGCCAGTCGGAGGTGGCCCGTTAGGGGCGGGCCTGGTCGGAGCGGACCCGTGGGAGAGAGAGACAGAAGCGGGAGGGGCCGGCTTTGTGTCAGGCGGACGACGAGCGGCTGTCGGTGACCGTCGGTGGTTACCACAACGGTAACGCACTCGTCAGCAGCGCGGTGATGGTGGTGTCCGGCCCGGGCCCGTGCGGCGGTGGGGCCACGCCGACACCACTATGTTAGGGTGGTGACTCAATTTGAAATGTTGGTCACTCGCATCTCAAAATGTGCTCTCAACGATTGTGATCGAAAGTACATCGAACATTTTGCTTTAAAAAATTGGGCATATGGTATGAACATGGCCTTCGAATGAAACCATGTTCCCCTCAAAACATACATTCTCCCTAATAGAATCTTCATAAAATGTGATCCAATGTTCAAACTGTAATATTGCATGCATCCAGGTATATCGGTGCAAATTTATATCTCCATGCTTCACTTACGTTTGGAAAATTAGTCGAAAACCGTAGAAAACGTGAAAATGGTTCGAATTCATTTTTTTGTGGTGATAGTTGAGCAAAAGGTGCACGATTACTTTTAGTATGCTAAAATAATATTTCATTTTAAGTTACCGGGTTTAAGCAAAATCCCAATAAATATTATAAATGAGTGAAGTTCTATAATTCTTAGTATTCATTTCAACATATCCTGCCTAATGAAGTGCGACGTTTAAGGCCACAAACTGCAATAACAGTGTTCGATAATTATCTTTTGCACGTAGCAGCCAGCTGTTGACAGAGTGTTTGGTGCCGGTGCCATGGTTGCCTAGGCCATGTTGTCTGCGAACTTCGTGTGGATATTCCTCGCCGCTGCTAATATTCGGCTCCTAGGTGATTAACCACGTTACACATTTTGTCAAATGAAGTAAAACCAGACTCCAACAAATTAAAGCAGACAGCAAGCAGGTTTACATCCTTCATGCGTACCTACAGCGCCATTGAACTGCCGTTTCACCACATCGTGCTGCTGGCGTTGCGCTGCTCGGCGCCAGCGTAATTTACCTAATTTACCAGCTGACGGTTCCAATTGCAATGGCTTAGATTGCTCCATAAATCATCCCTCCGATGAAAACCGACTTGCTTTCCGTTGGCAAGTGTTTCTAAATGTGCACAAAACGATGGGGGGGGCTGTCGGGGGCGTCACTAAGGCAAGCGTGGGCGCCATGGTCCAGAGAGGCGAAAAGGTTATAGGGGTGGGCTCCTATGGCCAGGGCGTCTACGGCGCCTACCTGGCCTGCATCTAGCTACCGTGGGGCGCTTATAATCAATCGCCAACCTTTGTGCAGTTAACACCAAATACGTGATAGTGTTCATTTCGGAAGCAGATGCCCATGTATTGTTTTGTCTTCACCTTCGCGTTTACTTGCTGTTTATTGTAGTGTTTTACTCTATTTTACTTCTGTTTATCCTTTTATCGTCTTACTTCTCCCCTTTATCTCATGCTTCCCTGGTTCATGCATTTCCGTTTCGGAACAATCTTTGGTACATTTCCATCTTGCCAAGATCCCTTCCGCATTCCCAGCCGCTTTGTCTCTTTTCATGCCGGTAATTCGTCATGAGGGAGGTCCGGTCGCTGACGGTGAAAACTTTGGACACCGAGACCTACGGAGAGCGTCATGACTTCACGCCAGGCCTGCTTCCCATCGAGAAGGAGATCATCGAGCTTATACTAGCTCACGCTCGCCCCCGCGCTGGCCAGCAGACTCAACGTCGTGACGAGGCAGCTGCGCTTATCGCCGACGGAGTTACAGAGCACTACACCTGGTGCAACATCTACACCAAGACCAGGACAAACATTAAGAACATGATCTTGAAGCTCTTCGACGAGTTCTCCACCCTGATCAAAACGAGGGCAAACCAAAGAACCGAGTCATGGCTGGAGAACCACGTCGAGCCCTTCAACAACCGCGTCAAGACGACTCTCTTCGAAGCAGCCACCAACGACCGAGAGGCGATCAAGAAGCAGGAGGCTCTGTACGGTGTCAAGATGACGGAAGGGGAGAAAACATTTTTGCCAGATAAACGAACCGAGAGGAAAATGTTTTGTGACGCGGTGGTTGACAGAAAGTGGGAGAAAATGATGCAGAGGAGAGATAGAGAACTGAGGCGGGGATGGCCAAGTTGAGGGAAAAGGAGAAGAGGGGGATGGTGGCGTCAGACAGGCAGAGCCCGGCTGAGGGTGACGAGGCTGAGACTGACGAGCCGAGCACGCTGACGAGCGCTGAAGCAGACGAGACTACCATCGAGTACGAAGCGGACGAACCAAAAATGAAGAGGAGGCGTATGTTTGTCCTGAGAGGAGCTGACACGGATCTGTTTCAGCACTGGCAGCACATCCGCACTAGCGAGCGCAAGGTTAGACCAGAGTACTACCGAGTGGTGGACAAGCTCATGTCGCGTTCTCACATGTCACTCGCGCAGGTCACAGCGGCCGTGGTGGAGGTCGGCAGAAACATGTTCAACCTGAAGTGGAAGTACCACGATGACGAAGAGCAAGTAATTGACGTGGACACCGCACCTCACAAGACGAACAACATAACAATGAGCAAGGCCATTGAAGCCATCGGACGGCCACGTTGGGCCGTCCTCGGATGTGGAGACCCGACGACGGCGGAGGCTCTGGGTGACACGACGACGGACGACCTTCTTCTGGCGCCTCAGTCGTCAGCAAGGTCGGTCTTGGTTCTCAATTATGTGATTTCGGCCTTAAATCGTGACAGGAAATACACGGTATAGGCAATATTATGCAACTAAGCTATTGTGATTACTAGCTAACATTTGCGAGCCAAAACTCTCCTTACAGTTTCAGATTTTCCGCGATGGATAGTCATTTAGCCATTGAACCCAGGCCACTAATTGTTTTTTATGACAATATCGCTGCAAAAAAAGTCGTTACATTTGTCTTCACAAAGATAGGGTTAGGTTTGCGTACAAACGCATGCGCCAATACCGCGATGGGGCTCACTGTACGTACCGGCGCGACGCGTGCGCCAGCTATGGGCATTTCTGTAAGCCTGGAATTTTCTGGACATCTTATGGAATTCCTTAGAAACGAATTTATACAGAGAAACGAAAATTGGTATCTGGCTACCTGTGCTTGATCGTCACAACATATTTACTTTCAGCTTCGGATCAGCCTTACTTAGTCCGCTTTTAGGCGGGAAAATGTATGCTTTTCGGACAAACACGGTTTCATTCAGGGGCCATGTTCATACCATAAGGACCCATTTTATAAAAAAAAATGGTACTAATAAAAAATGATCAGCACATTACGGAGCACCTTTTGAGCTGCGAGTCGCATCAAAAAGTTGAAAATTTATAATTAAGTCACCTCCCAAATTGTGTGTGACCGCCATGACCGGTGCACACGTGACGCGACAGAGGTCTCAGGCCAGACCCAATCGGCCCACGGCCGAGCCGGGTTATGGGCAAACCCGGGCCCGGTCAGGCTTCTGTTTTTGCCCATTTTTGTTCTCATTTGAAGATTATATGATGCATTGAAATGAAGCGAACTTTTCCCTAAAAAACATGATTTTCTATTAGTGATTATTGACCGCAAAACATTAATCCCAAAATTGTACCATATCATTCAACCTCAACAACATATGAAACGAATATTGTAAAATGTTTTTAATGACATGCATGCCAATTTTTTTTTTGGTATTGACTCGTAATTGACATCATACATATAATGACCATAAGGTGCATGAGGGCATATTTGGCAATATTGAGACATATTGCACTTTTTCAACAAAGTACAAACGTTTCTGAAGCGCTCTTGATAGGGTGCGGATAGGATAGGATAACGAATGGGTGGGTGCGTTAGGTGGAGTTGTATTCAGTCTGGGGAAAATGGGCTGTTAGACCAAACAACTGTAACATAGTTTTGCACATAACATCTAGGTTTGGTTTAGCTTGGTATTGAGTCGTTAGCTGGAGCTAAACGTAAGCTATTTAGTGTCCAGATCTGCTGCGAGTGTTACCGTGCATTCAGCTTCAACGTGTGATCTCTAAGGCTTGCAATGTGTTCTCTATGTGTACATTATCTACCACGATAGACAGGCATGTTCCTTCCTGATATCCAATTTGAGCAATTAATTAAGTGTCATTGCTGTTCGTTAATTTACATTCGCAATTTGAACAAAAATCATAAGGGTAAAGGTATGCTCACTTGCGTGTTTGCAGTCTCACCGGAATAGGTAGGTAGTAAGGATGGAACTATGCGTATTTTGTTCGTGGTACATTGGCAACGCAACACCAGCGATTTCTGCATATAGCATTATATCTATGGCAATGCATAGGGTGAATATGCTCAGCATTTGCTGTGGCAACACTTACAATTTTGGAAAGCCTCCATCCAATATCTGTATCTATCTCTCAACTCACTCACATGGCTCTTTCAGCATGGAGAAACATAAATAGCATATAGTAAGCTAAGACGTGTCAATTTCGAGAGATAAAAGTGCAATCCTTCACGAAGTCGACATATTCGGGACACAGATATAAGTTTTTGTGCAGGGCTGTCCGAGGCATCGAAACAGGATGAGCTAGTCACCACTGTACTCCCCCCCCCCCCCCCCCCAAAAAAAAAATTGTCGGATTTCGACCACTCTATTTTTCGGTTTCTAAAATTCGGAACTTGTTTGGCAATTGGACTTTTCACATAAAAATATCCATGCAATTATGCTTTAGGGTATTTTTGGGACTCTTAGATGTTTACCGATATACTCTTTATAAAATTGATGAAGCTAGTGTGACCACTAATTTCCTTCTCCAAATGCTTACTTTTCAGCTAGCAAGCAAAATAACACAAAAAGTGGCATTGAGTTAGGTAACATTGCGTAAAAATAAGGTGTAAAATAGAAAATAAGGTGTAATATGCCCATTTCCCAGCCTAGCCTAACATTAATGGAAAATGTTAGGCTAGACTGGACTGGTCCGAAGAATGGCAAATGAAATTTAATTTTGATAAGTGCAAAATCATGCATGTAGGTAAGCAGCATATGAAGACTCCATACTTGATGGGTGGCCAAGTGCTATCAGTGACTCAACAGGAGAAGGATTTAGGCGTTATTTTAAACACAAAATTTGGGGCATCAGAACAGACCAAGGAAGCCAGAGAAGGCACTGAGAATGCTTGGGGCAATAAATAGGAATGTATCATACAGAAGTGAGGAAGTCATCAGGAAGCTTTACTGTGCATATGTCAGGCCACATTTGGAATACTGCATCCAAGCTTGGTCTGCTAGCTATGAAAAATATTGTTGGCTTTTAGAGAGAGTACAAAAGAGGGCTACAAAAATGGTTAATGGCATAAGCAACCTGGCACATGAGGAAAGATTGAAGAAATTGAATATGTATTCACTTAGATATAGAAGGCTGAGAGGAGATCTCTTCGAGGTCTTTAAATTTGTCCACAGTCTGGAGAGGGGATATCTTGGGGAAATGTTTGAATTGAACAGAAATGATGCAATTAGAGGTCATAAATTCAAAATTAAAGTTAACCACAGCAGAACAAGGTTAAGACAGACTTCCTTCACCAACAGGGTAGTAGAACACTGAAACCAGCTGCCAGAAACCATGGTCAGTAGCAGTACATTGCACATCTTTAAAAACAGCATAGACAATCATTATAAGCATAGAGGGCTTGCTTTTCAGTATTACAGGGAGGGCTGATTGACAGATTTGGTGGGCAACTGGTTGAGTGTACAGAGTGCAACCAAGAAGGGCCCTTGTGGCTCATAGTTGCGCTAATCTTTTATGTCTTTATGTCTTTACGTCTTTATGAAAAAGAACATAATTTTCCACAAAAATTGCAAATTGCTTTTTTTTTTTTTTTTCAAAATTGAGAACATAAAATCCCAATCCAGCGGATCACTTTTTTATGGAAAAATTTAAACCTTCAAATTGACCCCTTTGTTTGCTTTCTGGAGGTAACAGGACATGTGTAAAACATGTCCTGTGAATACCTTAAAGCACAATAATAAGATGTCTTGCATGAATTATCATCGTGTTTCATAAAATTGGTATAGTTACATTTGCCTATTCCACAGAAGCACAGCACATCGGAGAGAGGAATTTAAGAATAACCAAATCAAATTTTTTGGCCAGACAAAAACTATATATTTGCTAGACCTGGAAATACATTGGTTCATACACTAAGGATCCAAGTTCGTAATAAGATACAAATTTAAGTTTGTTCAGGGTTTCAGAGTCCCTTAAAAATATCATGGAGCATTGCAATTGGAAAAACACCAACAAAATTTCCACATGTGTCAACCAATTTTTCAATTTAGTCGTAGCTGGTCACATTTAGAGATTGCCAACATCTCCTTCCACTCTCACTACCAAACTTCCTTGCCACTTGCAGGGCTGGAGATCTCTCACAAAGTCAGGGGATCCAAGTTCATATTTTCAAGGCATATTTTCACAGTGCATATGGAAAATGACAAACTAAAATTAGCAGGGTACAAAAGCAGGGGGTCCAGACCACATACCAACTCCAGGCGCTGGCACTTGGTTACCAACTATGAGGAACATGAACAATATTATAAGCCCAAAGATCGGACTAAACATTTGGTTAGACAAAGTCTGGTTTTCAATTGGGAACAGTTCAACATACCAGTACAAATTGGACGTATTGGAAGATCAAAAGCTGGTTTTGAGTTGCTTAGTGGTGCCAAGCAAAACTAATTCTCAGATTTTCTTTAATATTTTCCACAAGTTTCTATGCCCTTGAATTTGGCACCAAATGTTTCTAGTTTTGCATACATTGTGTAACATAGACCAATTCTGCTGCAAAGCAGGCTGTTAGGGGGATAACTGAGAAGGACCACATCAAAGCCAAGTCTTAGCCCACCGTTCCTGAACGCTTTTAGTCGAGCAGAATTTCTCACCTTCTATGAGCAGAATTTCTCACCCATCCATGCAGGTACGAAACTTGTACCAACCCCACAGTGTCGCACAATTCCTTAATTTCATGAATCAAATTGGAACTTTTTGTGTGAAGCATGTAGCCTGAAAGTCAACGTGAAAGCAACTTCCTCTGACGGTGCTATGCACTCCGCAGAAACGTTTTAGTTCATCTTGCGAAAGCTGGATGAACGTTTTAGTCTGCTTTTTTCTTTTTCTTTTTATACCCTACGCCTCGAATGAAACGAAAGCGCATAATATGGCGACATTTGGATTAAGGCTGGCCTCACTCATACGTAGTTAAGATTAATGATAGATCTGTTCCAAATTGAACAGGTAAATCTTAACTTAAATTTTAACGATAATTACGAATCACCAATGAACGTTTCATGCCAACTTTTTAATTGTGTGATTTTCCAATGGATAAGAGCATCGCTATGTACGAAAATAACATCAGAAATATATTTCAGCTCTACTGAGGTGAGGCACTGCCTTAAGTGCCTTAGTGGGCGGACCGCCCTCTGGTTTGGTGAATGAGATCAGCCGCGTTTTCAGCGGCAATTTATTCCCCTCCAGGTAGCAGCCATCTTCGAGTTCGCACAGGCGAGTATAGTTTCTATAGAGACGGATACACTGATCGATGGTTGCTGGTGTTTGTAATGTAGTCTAAGGCCACGCCAGCGGTTAGGTGACGCCTAGATCTTGCGTGTCAAAAGTATCATGCATTTCAAAGCGTGTTAAAAAATTGGGAAGTATGAACAGCAATGGTATTTGCAGGATTGGAAAGCAATTCAGTGGGAGCCCTTCTTCCATTCCATTTAATGCTGACAACTCAACACAAATATCGATCACCTGACGTTGCGTCAGGTGCTGGTGTCAGCTGTTCGGGTGAGCTGCCAAGCGACATTCAGCCATGAATGCGCTGGCTGTGCATCGCATGATTCGTATAATTGAAACGTTTCTCGGGAAATAGCATGCGTTTACTGAATATGCACGCGAAGCTTGGTTCACATTTTTCCTACCTGTTTCGTGAGCCACATGGCTTGGAATTTGATTGACTTTTGAAGTTTAGCAACGGAACTTCAATGACGTGCTCAAGCCGTTTAGTAACTTGGGTATGTCAAACAGTAGAAGGTAGTTAAGAAGGTAATCTGAGTAGATGGAACAGTACAAGCAGGAGGGATTGCTCGTCTAACTGCAGGCAATCTCTTCCACTTCTAAGCATTTTTTAACGGAAGGTGTCCCTTAGCAGGGTGGAGGTATGTAGCGTACGCTATACTAGGATCATGTAGGCTTTAGATCTGCTAATCTAGTTTATCACTTTGCAATTTTTTATCTGAAAACTATGATGGAGGGATTCTGTATTGTGGTGGTGGTGAAGTTCAACAAGATGATACCTGAGCAGGAATCATACCTGGCCTATGAAGAGTGCATACATATGTGAAAAGCTTCTCCAGCATGTTAGAGGTAGGTGAGTAGGATTTGTTCGGTTAGGTTAGGTTAAATTTGATACACTTATCTTAATACGGCAAATTGTAGCAACTTTCCAGGGTGTAATACTTGCTTTTATATTATTAGCAAAAGATAGGCCCACCCACCTGTCACCTATGTAACCTCCTCAGAAGTTATTCGATTAAATGTATTTTTGACAATGAAAAGATGAAGATGCCACAACGAATCGCAATAAAGTACAACCTGGAACATCATTGGAAAATTTTTTTAACCCCCGTTGTGGAGAGGGTTCGGTGCTGATGCAACTCCTACAAGGTGTTTCATGGATAGCTTTCGAACTGCTCAACGAAGCCCAGTGAAATATATCATACCATCTGGGGAGTCCTTTTCGGAGTTATTGGTACCATTGGTTTTGTTGGGTCATGTCAGGTCACGGAGCAATGGCATCATCGCTGAGAGCAGTATAGTCAACAAAATCACGAATTGTCACATCTTGGCATAAGATTGCGACCTAAAGCGACATATTTTGTGCGGGTTAGGCTCATAGATGACTGATACGATATTCAGACATTGTTCCTCTGCCATTTCAAGGCAATTCAAGGTCATTGGCCTCTGTTGACTTCGGATAACCATTTTTACCTTTGATTATTCAGGATTATTTTCAGGCCTAAATCTAGTGTCGCCGGACACTTTTTGCCTTCGGTGAGTGGAAGTAGTCGTCTTAGCTAACACTCTATGAAGTTTGAAAGGCGAAGTCAAACTCTGTCCTAGCATTACCTGTGACCTATGATTTACATGGAACTCGAGAGATCATTCCATCTGCACAGCACCTCCGAACACTCTCATGCTAATTAAAAGTGCATACCACTTGCGGTTCAGAAAGCGTTTGGGATCACCTTGTGCAGTCTCGACTGTGGTAAAAACTTGCACCGTAGCCTGACCTGAAGGGTCATCTATCACCTCCAGGTACACACATCTAGTGTCAGTCATGATAACCCATCCTACCCCACAGGCTTTTTTGTTTTGTCTTTCTAGCACGTTTTGTTTCGAAACGCTAGGGAGACACCCACCCCCATCCATTGTGGAAGGTGGCAAAATGCCACAGATAGATGAGGGTTAAGGCCATAACTCCTGCTGGCAGGACAGGATAAGATTGCTATCATATACTGAAATTGCTATAAATATCTTGTCATGAGATGATCGAACCGGGTCGGGCACAGGTTACACCTGCAACAAAACTGGTCGTCCTGCATAGGGCTCCAGCCTCACGGGTGCGGATGTAGGCCGGACAGGGCTCAGAAAAATGAGCCCGTTTCGAGCTGTCACACTCAACGTGGCATGTGAGCAGGAAGGACATGGCGCCTGCAGAACACCTCGAGCCGACAGTGTGATCACGTCAAGCTACACCAGCCGTCCATGCCTGCCGGACCAGGCCGCCGCCGTGGCAGTCGCGTGCTCGCGGCCGTCTGGCATGCCGTCTGGACTTCCTCAATACGGAATTGCGTGTCGGACGGCTCGCCGCCCATTCTCTGTGTGTCTTGAACAAGAACGAACAGCGGCATCCGGCCGGCCGGCCATCCACCCGTCCACCCGTCCACCCGTCCACCTGTCCACCCGTCCACCCGTCCACCCGTCCACCCGTCCACCCGTCCACCCGTCCACCCGTCCACCCGTCCACCCGTCCACCCGTCCACCCGTCCACCCGTCCACCCGTCCACCCGTCCACCCATCCACCCGTCCACCCGTCCACCCGTCCACCCGTCCACCCGTCCACCCGTCCACCCGTCCACCCGTCCACCCGTCCACCCGTCCACCCGTCCACCCGTCCACCCGTCCACCCGTCCACCCGTCCACCCATCCACCCATCCACCCGTCCACCCGTCCACCCGTCCACCCGTCCACCCGTCCACCCGTCCACCCGTCCACCCGTCCACCCGTCCACCCGTCCACCCGTCCACCCGTCCACCCGTCCACCCGTTCACCCGTCCACCCATCCACCCAAACTCTCATCTGGCATTTGTTCTTATGAACTATGTTCCACGGCAAAATTGTTCGCACTGCGCGACAGAATTTCGGGGATATCCCCTTGCGCGTCACGTCAGCCAAGTAGACGCGTCATCTCGTCAGCCCAGTAGACGCGTCATCTCGTCAGCCAAGTAGACACATCATCTTGCCACCCAAGTAGACACGTCATCTCGCCAGCTAAGTAGACACGTCATCTCGTCAGCCAAGTAGACACATCATCTCGCCACCCAAATAGACACGTCATCTCGCCAGCCAAGTAGACACGTCATCTCGCCAGCCAAGTAGACACGTCATCTCGTCAGCCAAGTAGACACGTCATCTCGTCAGCCAAGTAGACACGTCATCCGACAGCCAAGTAGACACGTCATCTCGTCAGCCAAGTAGACACATCATCTCGCCAGCTAAGTAGACACGTCATCTCGTCAGCCAAGCAGGTACGTCATCCTTCAGCCAAGTAGACACGTCATGCATCAGCCAAGTAGACACGTCATCTCGTCAACCAAGTAGACACGTCATCTCGTCAGCCAAGTAGACACGTCATCCGACAGCCAAATAGACACGTCATGCATCAGACAAGTAGACACGTCATCTCACCAGCCAAGTAGACACGTCATCTCGTCAGCCAAGTAGACACGTCATCTCATCAACCAAGTAGACACGTCATCCGACGGCCAAGTAGACACGTCATCCGACGGCCAAGTAGACACGTCGTACGTCGGCCAAGTAGACATGTCATCTCGCCAGCCAAATAGACACATCATCTCGCCAGCCAAGTAGACACGTCATCTCGTCAGCCAAGTAGACATGTCATCTCGCCAACCAAGTAGTCACGTCATCTCGCCAGCCAAGTAGACACGTCATCTCGTCAGCCAAGTAGACATGCCACCTCGTCAGCCAAGTAGACACGTCATCCGTCAGCCAAGTAGACACGTCATCCGACGGCCAAGTAAACACGCCATCCGTCAGCGAAGTAGACGCGAATAGTGGTGTAGTGGTGATAAATGGCCATCGGCACCGGGACTGATAGCGATGTTCGATCAAAGATGCCGCGGCTGGGTATCTAAGTACACTCCTGCTCCGCCCCCGATAGACAAAGCTTTGGTGCAGAAGGCCATCACTAAGGTAGAGATTCCACTTGGGAAGTGGCACATGTGTTGAAGTTTCCATACCAGGCATGGTACGTTTTGTGTTGAACATTTCTAATGCATTGCAGTTAATTGCATATATATGTCTGCAATCAATTAATACATTTTATTTTTCCCAACATGTCAGTAACTGACAATAATAATATACATCTGGGCAAAATCTACGAATCATAGAAGAAGCAAGTCTTTTCCAACTAAGACGTCGTGACTTTCATGAAGCCGCTTTTAAGGATTCTTAGTTTTACATTTCCTAGTTTTGAAATATCTAACAAGCAGCTATATTATCATTGTCACCATCCAGTAGAAGCTATCCCGCTGCTCATCTTCATCGTCTCGTTGCTAGGCTGTCCGCATTCAAAACGACACGCATTCTGTGTGATATACTTTGACAAAAGTCCGGACAGTTGCTCAGACGCTGGTAAGCTGTGGCAGGTAACCTGTATGCACATTTCGCCCAGTTTAGCTCGTGCTTATCCATCGTGGTGTTGTTGCTGTCCACCTGCTATGCCTGGGACCGCTCATGCCGCAGCGTCGCTGCGCGGATGCGTTGCGTCTCGAAAGGAAGGGCTTTGACAGCCTGGAACGCTTCGAGAAGCTCGCGGATGATGCCCACGATTTTCTCCGAAGCAAAGCAATGCTAAAGTAACTTACCATTGACGATCTTACGAAACAAAGCCGAAGATGAGAGGCAGTGATGGGCTTTGATGATTTAGGTGCCGAAATTAGGGCATTCCGATATTGCCCCCGTCAGTTATTACGCCTAAAAAGGCTCGGTCCCAAGTTGGCCGGGTAAAGCGGAGTCCACTATCTTATGCATTAAGAACGACATGGTGAGAGGGCCAGCAGAAGCTGCTTGTTCCACTAAGCCTGCAAATAAATAACTGTCCACCTTCCAACTGAGCGCATGTGTACTCTGACATTGTGATTGATAATCGCGATATATGCAACATATACATGCAAATGTATGGGACAACTGCTATGGCCATACTAACGGAACATCGCCCTCAAACTCTCGGGCTGATTAAAGCAGTCCGGCATCCATCGGGTATTATATTTATGCACGACCACTAGACCGCCTGCAAAGCTTCATCCTGCTATACAGATTTAATAGACAGTAACTGCTTGCCTTGATCCTCACCTTTCCCATAAGCCGTTGGGGACAAGGCACCGCCTGATCAGCAGTCGCTACGCCGAAGCGGAGGTGGTCGTCCAACATCAAGGTCACCTCGAATACGTCATGCTCATATATAGATATCCTGATGCAAGTCGTTTAAGGATCCGGGTTAGTGATGGTGGCCACCCTCCACATGTTCTTCTGTGTATAATGTATGAATGACTGTATTTCCTGTATTATCTGTATGCACTGCATGATATGTATGTATCCCACCCCACGCCACTTTTCTTGTTTGCCAGAGTTCCGATAGTTTCTTTTTTTGGTTGCCTGATACCGGATGGCATATAAGCCGGTATAACGTAGTCCTTTCTGAAATGAATATTTCCTGTAGCGGATGGCACTTCGTCTCTGCTAAGGAAAAAACATGGGAAGAAAACTGCAACACTAAGAGAAAACCTTGCACGAGCTCAGGAACCGTAGGCGAGCAACAGTGTCCATCAAACAGCGCCTCGGACGAAACTTGGATGGCACTCGGCGCGTGGTGGTTAGGAGGCGGGGAGATACATCTAGAGTACAGGAAACAGTGCCAGACTTACCTTCCATAATCATACTGGCAGCCATGCTGATCCCTACGTTTGCTGTCACACTACTCAGGGGCCTTGCATGACTCAGCGGAGGTTTTTTTTTCACACGACTCCGCATTGACCCTCTGGTCACCGCGTCATCCATCGCAGACACGCGATCCTTCCCTGGGAATCAACTTGAGATCACAGGGTACCATTCAGGCTCTTTGCCTATTTGTCACCCGTGGCGGACGGCAAGCATCTGCTGCGGTGCAAGGCGCATGGTAGGCGACTCACGAGTGGGAATGCTGTCGCGAACCACTGCATATGAACACATTTGGAACATTTGAAGAGACATTTTGTGATGAAGGTTCGTTGATCTCGAACTCGAAAGACCAGATCTGGTTCTGAGTGAGATACATATAGACCCCGAAATTCTGCGTTGCGAAGTGAAACGCTCTTAAACGTCGCACACGATTGGAAATAAAGTTGCGAATTCCTTCCATCGAAAACAAACAAATAAATATTCATAAAAATGTTGGAATGATATTTCTGGTCAACATTAAACTTAAATGATTATAAATGACATATTTCTACTCCTCCCCGCTCGGGCTTCGTCTGACCTCGCAACAACATACCGTGGGGAAGACCCGTCGGATTTCGCACCCGCTCAGGCATTGGATCGACGAAACAGGTTAAGTTTCGCTTACTGCCACTGCCGGGGGGTTGTATTGAACTGCAGTGCATGTGGACTGGCGGTGGCCAGATACTGCGAAGATCTCGGATAGTGTTTACATCGAGTGGAGGCCGGCAAGATGCCAGGACCCACACGAACTGACGCAAACCGGGTGGAAGTGAACCAAACCGAGGTGGATTACCTAAGAGGATTGCGAAGAGGACCAGTGACATACTATTCTAAAATATAATTCCGGTTCAGAACATGCCGATTGGATTTCGAACGGAGAAGCAGTTTAATATGGTGAAGATGAGGTTATTGTAGCCTACCCGGCGTTCTGACAACACTCGGACGCACGGTACGTGTGCATTCTGCCAACATCATGCATGGTAAGCCATGCCTGAGAGTGGCGGCAATAAACCCCAAGACATCGTACGATTATTTTAATCTGCTCATGCCTAAGGACATGATGATCTAATGGTACTGCATGCTAATGAGGAAGCGGCACGCATAACTGTTGGACGTGGTTTAGGTGGACAGACCAGCAAACATTCGAGCCGGTCACTCGTGAAGATATGCAGACTTTCATCGACATGTTGTTAGTGCAGGGTGCTGAATGAGACCACAAGAATGAGCTTGATGAGTTGTTAACTGGACAATGCTACACGCCGCTGCAGAGAGCGACCATATCACGCCGCAATGCTCAATAAGCCGTGCAAAACAGACTTCTGGGTGGATACATGCGCGATGTTGGAATACGATGCATGATCAACATGCTGCCACATGTGCGGATCGAGCCAAAAGTCCGGAACTGGGATTGCACATCACCAGTGCTGACACAACATCGTGAAACATCCGACCCAGCCCGTCATCGGCACTAAGACATGGAAACATCACTGCTGACCGATTTTACCCCGGCATCGAACTGACTGAGCATTCAATGGAGCATATACAGCATGCCCACGTGGTATCAATAAAAGCCAGGGATCAGTTGCCGGACCAGATGAAAACTCGGCTGGGAAGGAGGCAAAAACAACCGAGTTTGCATGATCCGACATAGTTATGTCAGCATCATGCATGCACATACATGAAAAGATCATGACGAGAAACATGTATATGTCACACTCCGAAAACGGCACGCCGGTCATGCTCGGTGACAATAGCCAGGCGGTCAGGATGGAGGCCGTCAGAATGATCAAAACCGTGCGCCAAATGAAAACCTCTTCACAGACAGACAGACAGACAGACTTTATTGAGGCCATCCACAATTGACTTGTGGCTATTACGACATCGCGTCAAATAGATAAAACAACATAGCACAAAAGGTAAAAAAGAGGGTTAAAATCACAGAATACAAGTTAAACTATAAAAAAAAATATATATATATAAAATAACAGCAAGCCGAGCAGTCTATCAGTCCGGTACGGGCGGCACGTCAAGTAGATACTCCCGTAGGTGGCGACCAAAGATCGACACGGGAAGTCGCATCAGCTCAGGTGGCAGTGAGTTGTACATGTGTGGCGCTCTGGAACTAAAGCGTCTCTTCCCCATCTCGGTGTGGGACCGGGGGACATACAAGTTGTGGTCTTGACGGGTGGTCCGGTCACGAATCTCCGCCATGGTGGTGAGATCGTGAGCCAGTGACTCTGGCTCACCATGGAGACGCACCTTGTGTAGGAGGCGAAGGGTGTGATAACTCGCCAGGTTCTCCGCGCTGAGCCAGCCGTGGCCAGAAACGTGGTCAAACTTTTTGCGGCCGAAAATTACCTTAGCCGAGTAGTTTATAATTTTTGTAATGCGAGATAGGTTCTTTTTGCCTCCGTTACCATACACAGAAATACAGTAGCGGATCTGCGAGAAGATCAGAGCATTGACCAGCGCGGAGATGACGGCAGGTGGAAGGTGCCCCCTCAGATGCGACAGACCACCCAGAACTCCGAAACAACGCCGAGTCAATTCTGAGACGTGCGAGTCCCAGCTGAGAGAGCGATCGAAAATAATACCGAGATTTTTGCATTCCGAAATGGTGGGTAGATGATGATCGCGAAATTTCACTGTGACATCCGGTAAGGCACGCAGATTTTGTGGGCTGCCCAACATCATCAGCTGTGTCTTTGCTGCGTTAATTTTCAGTCCATTTGCTCGAAACCAGATATCGAGGGAGGCCAGAACTGTTTCCATATGAGTGACAACATTTTGAATTTGAGATTTCTTACCACTGACCAAAATTTGGGTGTCGTCAGCGTATTGAACAACTACTGCACCTTCGGCGAACAGGCTGAGGTCGTTGGCGAAGACGCAGTAGAGGAGAGGTCCGAGAGATGATCCTTGAAAAACGCCGATGCTGTTGGGCAACTGGGCAGATTTGTGGACGACACCCAGACTGTCAGTAAGGCTGACACTCTGGGTGTGGTTCTGAAGATAAGCCGAAAACCAGGAAGTATCGATGCTGTGGAGACTTAATTTTTACAGGAGTTTTGAGTGATCTATCACATCAAAGCACTTGCTCAAATCCAGCAGGCAGAGAAGGGACACCTCTCCATGGTCACATGCGGATAGGATCTGGTCAGATATGGAGGTCAGTGCGGTTTCCGTCGAGTGACGAGGACGGAAGCCGTGCTGAGTTTGGGAGAGGAGGTGGTTATCGGACAGGTAATTGTAGAGTTGCTGGTGGACGGCACGCTCTACAATTTTCGCAATGACTGGGACGATGGAGATAGGACGGAAATTGGAAGGGTTACAGGGATCACCGGACTTGAAGATGGGATGGACGAGGGAGTGCTTCCAAGAATCAGGAACATCGGATTGGGTAATGCTGGAATTGACCAAATGCAGGAGCACCTCACCTAACGAGTCGAAGCACACCCTGAACATGTGGATGCTGATGCCGTCTTCGCCACAGGCCGACGACCCGCTCATCCCGAAGACGATGGCTCGCAGCTGAGATAGCGACAACGACTCCAGGGTGAACGCACAGGCACCGACACGCGGCAAACGGCAGGAGATACTCGGCGTCGCTCCCATACTCCTAACCTCGTCAGCCACGCACGGGCCCACGCGGACAAAAAATATGTTAAGGTCATCAACTGTCGCGTCGGGCAGCTTACGAATGGCCTGCTTGCCGCCGACAAATGACCTGATATGTCGCCACATTGACCTCTGCCCATCCTCACGGATTCGCCGCTCAACGTCGTTCCGGCTATCACGTCTAATCGCCGATCGTACAGCTCGGTTGGCGTCCCTGTACTCCGTGGACTGGTGCCCATAAACGGTCAGCGCACCACGTCGGCGACACATTAAAGCTTTAGTTCCATCTGATACGACCGGGGCGCTAGGGTTCCTGATTCTAACAGACCTGATGGGAGCATGGATGTCAATGATTGGTAAAAAGATGTTCAGAAAACAGTCCCACTTGAGCGTGACGGAGGGAGAATTAAAAACAGAACTCCAGTCAGCCAAACAAAGATCGTAAAGCAAAGCATTCGGATCAGTACGGCGAAAGCAACGCGTGCGAACGGTGGCGCCGCTCGGTCTGGATCTGGGCACAGCGACTGAAAAACGAACGAATCTATGCGGACTAAAATGACAAAATTGTGTACGGCAGTGCTGCACAATGTCACGACAGTTGGTGATAACTACGTCAAGGAGAGAGCCAGTGGAATAGGTGGGCGAGGTCACACACTGAAATAACGAGTAATCAAAAATAAAATTAGACAGCACACGCCTACCTTGGTCCGAGTCTGGCTTCCGTAAGTCACAATTTAAATCTCCGCAAATAAAAAGTTTGGACTTCGGATAGTCAACAATCACACGCTGGAATTGTGCTTCTAGGTCTGCAAAGTCCGCTTTCAAGTCGGTCAGATTCCGTCTCGGTGGACGATATGCGGCGCAGATGATGAATTGGCGCGGCACAGTCCGACCACCTCAGCCCCCACCCGTCAACTTGTGTGACGGGTGGCATACACCCAACTGGTTAACGTTCAGCAGTGTGTGAAATATCGGCATGATATAGAACTGCATTTGACACGAAAAATGAGCGACGAAAAGATACCAAAGTCCATCTAAAGACCACTTCAGACAGGAGTTCCTTGTCACTCACAGTCAACTGATCGATCGATAAAACTGGTAACTGAAGCATTAGCAGTGGTGGTCGGTGCCGAGAAATACGACGTACATGCTCTTTGTATACAAAATACAATTTTCAAAAATGCTCCCAGTTCAGATCACCCAGTGTGCAGCGTGTTGGCTATCAAAGTAGATATGCTGTACGCAGGGGTCATCAGCACAAAAAAGAACATGTGTGATGCCGTTATGGCACTGCAAGGTGTGCAACTTAACGACTGTCCCCCAACATCATATGATGACAACACGTGTTTTTGAAATAATATTTTGCATAACGTGGAGCTTGTGTGGAACGTGTGCAGTCAAACTTTATACGGAATAATTAGACTTTTGATCCGGAAGAAAAGATTGGTGCTGCCTAATAAAAAGGTTCGATACATCGCCCAAATTCTGACTTTGGTCGCTACTGTAGCCTGGTAAGTCTGCGCCTGGTCGTCGACGCTATCGTCCGGGTGTTTTTTAGCTTTGTATCTGCTCTATGTGAAACGGCCAATAACTAAAGGTCTGATGGTGTTTTCAGGTGTGCTCAGCCCACTGGCCAAGGCCGGATATCTCTCACGAAGTCACGGGTCCAAGGTTCTATTTTCGGGAGGAATTTTCAGATTGCATATGTAAAATGACAAATTAACATTGCCAGGGTACAACACTATGGGCTCAGACCCCTGCCCCCGACCGACCCAGGATCTCCAATCATGCCGTTGGCCGATGGCCATGTTGGCGTTTATCTTGGGCATTACGTGCTGAATATCAGGGCCATCGCGGGGAAGAACGAAACGGATGGAAGTTCATTGGCCTGCGGAGAAGCGGAAAAAATGTGGTCCTCGGGGAAGTCTGGATCACGCTAATTACCCCGCTGCACTGGTCCAAGTTCGGTCCGTCCATGCCCTCCCTGAATTATCCCATGGCCGCACAACGGCCAGAGACGCCATCAGAGGCGCCCGACAGGCGAGGTAGGCACCATGAATGTGTAATGAGCGCTTTCGGAGCAGCCTACGAAAAGAACGAGTACTCTGCTGCGGAGAAGATCACGCAGAGGTGCGCCACATCTCCATTGCCCTCTCTCTCTCCCTCACTCCCTCCCTCCCTCCCCGCCGCAGCTTCCTAGCCAAGCTGTCGGTGGTGGCTCAGGCCGGGCGGGAATCGCAGCTCGGCTCGTCTCTCAACGCTACGTTTCCTAGCTTCGCCTGGACCTTCGACAGTACTCATGAGCCGCGGGTCATGGGGGCCCACCCCAACAGGTGGCACCATGGCACAGTAGGTCGAGCCGCCAATCTATTTTACTCACAAAAAAGCCGTTAACCTGGCCAAACTTTGACCGAGGTGCATGTCCTCCACATCTTCACACAATTTGTATATCTCAAATTTTGATGCGGCCGGGCATAACCCGATTGCACCCTCAGACAGGGTTTGATTGACGGTTTGGAATCTTGGATTTGAGGAGGAAGTTTTCGGGATATTCGACATGATGAGAATAACCGAGGATAATGGTAACTGTCTCTTTTTACATCAGAAATTGTTTTGTGCATTCCGATGAGTTGCTGGCTCTTTGTCAAAGGGGTGGAATTATCAAATGATATGGAAGTGGCTTCCGGTCAAATTCCCACAGGGGCGGTCGGAACACTTGCTAAAACTGGCCCCCACTCTCAAAAACTCCCCAGCATCACTCAATAACATCAAAATCAGCTTTTTTTTTAACTGATCCTTTTTATAATTTCTATTACGCTGCACTACATACAATGTGTTCTGGCGGCAACTTGCAATTACATGAAATGCAGCCCACTAAATTATTTCAACTTAACAGTATCTTAGCAAATTAATTAAAGCTGAACAAAAGCAGGCTTGGAGAACGCTTAGGTGTCTTCAAGGTCGGATATACGGCCGTCTCGGGGAAATTGTGAAACCCCCTCTCTAGTCTCAGAACTAAACGTTGCAAGAAAACGAAGTGGTATCATCGGAAAGAACTAAAAGAGTAGTGCCCGAACCCCTCACTCCCCACCACCACAAAAACAAATTGCCGACAAAAAGCGATGCCACTAGGGGATTTATGGGATCACCACGAAAGCATATTTTTGGGCTTCACCCCAAAATGTTTCCTGCCAAAAAATTAACGTCTGGATTTTTGACATTCAAAATTCTGACTTCAGTTTTCTGGAATTTGTACTTTCCTAATGGACAGTGTGCCGAGAAACGTTGTTCTAAGTTAACATTCCCTCATGGAAGTGTTTTCTTGCGCCAGAATCGTCGACTTTTGCCCCAATGGGCAAAATATGCGAAACAGATGTCACCAAAAATTCAAAAATATTATAGTGCGTTTTGTTGCATCTCTAAAGACAAGCAAACGCTGAAAGTTTCATTCCAATATTTTATCCATTAAACCGTGACGCTTGGTTGACCTTTTTGGAGGCGACCTTATTTGACTTTGACTCACTCGGTGATCGTAAATGACCCGGCCTCAAACTTTTCACATGACATGTAACATTGGCGCGGGAAAAGCTATGCCGAATTTCGGCGCGCTGCCACGTGTCGTTTGTGTTATCTATCTGCGGAAACTTTAGGGGAGGCGTAAAGTGACCCTCTCCCCGAGACTAATAACAGGGCTAATAACAGACGCATGGTGTACGCTACAATTCATACAGTGGGACTCGAAATGAATGACCAAGTCCCAGTCTGAAGGAGCTGCGCAGCGGCACCATCGGCTCCTGACTCGCTGTGGTCTGCCAGGTGGCGGAGGAAAGTCGACCGCAAGCCCGGACCCCCGGGCGGCGGGTCGAGAGGCGGCGCGCGAGCTCACCGTGTCTGGCGAGTGTGCGTTTCTGGTCGTCCGGCTGCGAGGGCAGCACCAGCATCAGCACCAGGAAGGCGCCCGTCAGGCACAGCGCCGGGCTGCGCAGCACCGTCTGCACGCGCCGGCGCGCGTACCGACACACGTCATTCAGCCGCAGGTCGCCGACGGCCACCACGGCGCGGTGCATCTGGATGGCGGCCATCGCTGCGACTGGCGCGCTCTCGTCGGGTGGACGGCGCGACCGACCCGACCCGACTGTGCCGCCGCCGCGCCGGCTCCGACCCGAACCTGCCAGTTTGGGACGGCGCACCGCAGCGGCGCAGGTGGTCGGTCTCCGCCCACCACGGCGCAGCTGCTTTCGGCGCATTGGTCGGCGGTGCGTGGTGTGACTAGCACGCCTGGCGATGTGCGAGCTGATCCTGCCAAGAAGTGTTTTTTTTTAATTATCGGTGGCAGAATGTTATCCGCTATAGTTCAGTAAGAGATAAGAAGTTGTAGAGATAAAAAGTTGGCAGCGTTCACTTCTGGACGTGCGAAACGTTTCAACGTTGGCTACATTCAAACGTTGGCTACATTGACCTTTGGGACGAGCAAACTTGCCCTGAAAACCGAAGTGTGCCTGGTGTATGCCCAGGGGAGGTAATTTCTGAAAAGCATTGGTGGTGGGGCAAAATGCATGAAGGCATGGGCGGGCCCAAATGGATTGTGGGTGAGTGTACACTCCATATTGCTTCATCTTAAAAGTTTAAATTATTATGGGGGAGACAAAGCCAACAGTGCAGGAGCACTTTCTCCCTCAAAAGCGTATCGAATAACCACATTTGGTATGCCCGTAGGCCAAATGTTTAAGCTGCAGCCTGATGTGGAGACAAAAATCAATGATTCAGGGGGCCGGTGTCCCCCATGACGCATACAAAATGATAACCCTGCTCAGTTCGCAACCAGGCAGAACCATTTCAAGTTGTCAAGTCTTCTAGCTTTCAAGTTTGCAAGGCTTTGCCGGCATTGATCCCAATAATTCCTTCAAAGCACTCCTAGCCACTGCTTAAAGAAAGGGCTGTGTGGTTGCAGTCATCGTGCCCACCAAGGTGACTGTCTAGATTCGCCCGCAACCGGGAAAGTGGGTAGACTATGTGTATGTCACGTGATCTGCGCGACCTGGAACCGCATCTAGGTCAGCATGATGCAACATGTCCCGCTGAACGTCTGTGTGTGAAGTAAACTAATCGGAAGAACTGCCAGCCCCTTACTCACCATCACGGCTCGCCGATTGTTGGCCGCCCTGTGCGCCGGAAGCGACTCCTCAGGCTGCAGAATCGGGCCGGTGGCGGGCGGTAGCGAGCTGTGCAGGGAAGGCCGGCTCCAGTTGATACAATTTTGGCGAAACTGAAAATACCCCCGATGAAACTGATGAAAAATTTCTGTAGAAATATTGAATAAGATAATCTTGAAAACAAAAGTTTTAGCCAGCACTTTCATACAAAACAGCGAGTCTGTTGTCATTTTGGTTCAATACCAGTCAACCAAACGTTTACACAGGCTACTGTCGATACAAGCTGAATGTGTGATGCAAGCTGTATCAATTCACCCCGCAGGTTTCATAGGGCAGGCTGCAAAATGTGATGCAAAATTGTGAGTGCAGTGCAGTGGGAAACGACGAAAGCATTTCACCATTGTAAAGCTGGGATAACATCGTAACGGTTACCGACACCTAAAAAGTTGGCAAATCTGCTATATATTGGAAATTCATGATGAAGCCCAGACTAAAATTTTACTCGTGCTCTAAAAAATGTGCCACATAGTCACCAGTACGCATCCGCAAGTCGAAAAGACTTGCTTTTGTTTTTGCCACGAGAAGAGAGTGCCAGTAGTAAGATACGTGCTAGCCATGATAATCGGCTTCATGCTTTTGAAGAAAAAGTTGTATGAACCATCCCACAAATAAACTAGACGCGGTCTCCCTTATATGTACATTAGATAATGACACGGATCTAAATTTTCGAATTTGTGTATGAACCAATCCAATACATATTAGTATCCATGCCAGATACTATAACCATCTGTTGCCAATCTATTTTCAAGTGTACCAAATGTACCAAGTGGTTAAAAATTGACTGTTTAATACAACGAAGAATGGCTCTTAAGTGCTCCTGGGTTTTAGACATTGCGTGAGAAGAAATGTACGACCCTCAATATACCAGGACGTGCTGAGTTTGGTAGGTTGTTGGTTTCACGACACATCGACCGTTGAGTCATGCAGCGTCGCCAATCTCTCACGCCGATTGGTCGCGGGCGAAGAGTAGCGACAGGTGAGACTCGAGCCCACAACCTTTCGATTGCAAGACGAGCAACTTACCCCTAGGCTACTCGTCCCCGACGTGCTGAGTTTACATCAAAAGTAACGTTAGGGGTTATGCTATATTACTCAACGTTTCGGCCAGGGGCCATCGTCAGGAGTGACGATTGTCCATTGGTGACTCGTAATTATGGTGAAAATTGAAGTTCACCGTTATATCTGGGCTTCCAAACAGCTCTATCACCGGTCAGCAAAGGCTAGCCTCTCCCTCATATCGCCATATATTGCGCATTCGTTTCATAACAAGCGCAGGCACAAAAATGTTCCCATTAATTCGTGACAAAATTGTAATGTGGGGGATTGAAGGGCATGAGCTACCTACCCACCCACTTAGATAGGTGCGAGAAGTGGTAAATACTAGAACCGAAAACCCAACGAGGAAATTTGTTAGTGACCGGTGAACTCTTACTAGACTTTGATGTGATGCTTAGTCACCTCTGTAAAGTATATACATTCACTAGTGTTTCCAGGACACACATCAGCCCAGCCAACAACAACAAGAAAAAAAGTCTGATTTGGAGCGAACTTGTTCTTCAGTCTCAAATTATGCAAAACCTAGCAGCGTTTTATGAAACAATTGCTCTGAGCTCATGCTTAGGTAATTAGGTTCCTACTAAGCCTTCAAAAACCAGGGTACTTGAAAACGTATGAGAGTTAGTTTTTACTGGGCCATACCAAACGACTCAAAACAAACTTCTTGGATTTATACAATGCACAGATGTGTATCTTGATGTAATTTGAATGCATATAAAAATATTTCAATTGGCGGTGATTTCACCAAAAACAGAATGTATGATGCTACTTGAAGATGGTAACAAGACAAACAAACAAAATTAAATTTGACACACATTTGTCTCCATAAAGCAAACATATCGGTTAGGTTTGGCTTGGCTAGGTTAGTTTAGGTTTTTAAGTTAATTTTTTTTTTTAAAGTTAAATTTTGGACATCATTTTTTCTCTAAAAGCAGCTGATGTTCTCAGAAAATATATTCCTTATATTTTCCCTGATTATTAAAATATAAAATTATCCTAAATAAGATTAGTTTAGGCTTGGTTGTTGTGTTGCATTTTTTTCAATTTAAAATAATTTCTTTGTATGTTTTGTTGCCTAAATTAAAGCCCACTTTTTAGTGTTATTTTGCTCACAGCCCGAAAAGCAAGCATGTGCATATGAAATAAGTGGTCTCATCATCTTTGTCACCTTCATGAACATTGCACTGGAATGTTAATTCCAACAATTCATAAAACACCCTAAAGCAAGAACTTACTGAAAAGAACATCAAAAGATATCAAATAAGATTTAGAACAGCAACATACTTTTGTGACACTGCAGATGTAGGCAATACCACCTCACTTGACATAAAATGTCTTGCTTAATGTTTGCCTCAGTTTACCAAAGTACATTCACAACTTAGCATGTATTGACATTTTACTTTTGGGAGGAGAAGGCATAGTCGTGATTTTTTTTTCTGCCTCACTTCATGGCAGCAAAAAATTACAATTCTCAATAATTGATTCAGCCAGGTGCCATGCACCGCCCCTGGCTGAATGTGCGATAGGCTGCTGAATCTGTTGCTGAATAAATTGCCAAATCGTCTGCTAACTTCTAGTGCATCCAATATTGCTTGTTGTCTTATGGCTGTAGTATTAATGACTGAAAATGACACCATCGTGGATATTTTTCTGTCGAATCATAACGAATGACATAGTGCAGGCAATACAGGTACATAAATCAGTGTTTATTTTTGTACATTCTTCGTGATGGACGACATTAGAAAGAAGACTGGTGCTGTTTGGAAACATCATGGAAAGAAGTGGATGAACATCCACCTCTTTCTATTCACACCTTTGCATGGGTGGATGAACAAATATGTTAATAAAATGTACGTAAGATGTGCAAGTATGAAGTAAAAGTCATTGCATTTACAGTTGGATATCTCATGAATATCCATCCATTGCTCCAGAAGCCCTGAGACCTGAATATTGGGTAAAATTATTACCGATATCACTCATATAATTTTTGGGAAAAGGCTGCAACGTTGCATTTATTAACAGGGTTAAGAGATGATGGGAACACTCATTGCCATGTGCGTTAAATGCTCACCTCAGGGTCAGCAAATTTCTATGGTCATCAAATGCTCACTTCAGTTAGAAACCAAGATAATGTTTTAAATGGTGCTTTCAGTGGGGTAATAAATATGTCACGGAGAGCAATGTAACAGTCAGAAAACAACAAAACCGAACATTTTCAGTATTTGCTCCTTGAGGCCCTTCACAGGATATCAGAAATAAATATTTCAGCATCATTTATCAACAAATGATGGATCACTCATTTCTGTGGGAAATACTGTAGGAAGTCCTTTAAATCTATGAGCAAAATAACATAGAAATGGAAAATCCAATACGGCACTATGCAATGGACAATATTATCAAGGTCCACAACACAAGTTTAACGAAAGTAAATCAAACCCAATGTAATTTTTTGTTCCTTTCAAAACCCATGCTAAAAAATGTGCATAAAACGCATCTAAAGTTACAAAAATGGTGGAATCACCTAGCCTAAGCTTCTTTTTGCCTTATGAAGGCAAACACGTGATTAACTTAATCTTCTTAATGTCAACTACAGTAATGCCCTCTGGTTTCTTTTTTATTGTCAGAGGGGAAAAAACAATCTTCAAAGTGTTTACTTTTAAAGAAAAAACCTAAGCGAACCTAACTTGGCCACTTTTTTGCTTTCACAGGCAAGAAGTTTTTTTTTAAATTAGCTCATCTCATTGGTGGCCTCAGTTACAATAATAACAAATATTGACCGAACTCCTAAACCGCACTCCACTTACTTGGGATGGACAAATGTTGCCCCTGCTTATCTCAAAAACGGCTGGGAAGGTTTTGAAGCAAAAAATAGCAGGACAATACTGACGCCTGGAATATCGGCCATTGCTCCAATGTCTAGCCATCTAAGTGTTACGTGGAGTGCTTAACAGTGATTTCGAGTACCAGACACGTGAGTAAACGCCGTGGCTTGTTCATAGGCCATGTAAGGTCAAAGTCAAATGGATGGCCTTGGTGACGACCGTGGCGAATTGGTGCACTGTCATGGTTTGTAATGGAAAACCAAGCTGTTCAATTGGTATGTATTATGCACATGTGCTGCGCATGTGCAGATGCACAGGCATCTACTATGCTGACAGGTTTGCGGATGTCACCTGATCAGATAAAGGGGAGGGGCAGGAAATCACTCCCGCCCAGACCCACCCCAAGCACGCAAGGGGGAGTTTTCAGACTCCCCCTTCACCACAGACCACCCACAGACTCAGAGGAAGAAGACGTTAGCTCAGACAGCGCAGGAACCACTCTACAAACCACCCAAGCACCGACAGCACGAGCAACCAACAAACCAAACACTACATCCACGAACAAACCAACGACAACACCCATGAAAACCAGAACACGTAATAAACCTACTCGACACTAGACGGCATAGGAACAAACATCCGAACAACTCCTCAACCCAATCTCCCCAAACTCTGCCCATGACATGTGTTTATTTTTTTCTATCGAAAGAAACTGGTGCCAGACCGACATCAGAACCTTACATAAACGTAAAAAGAAATTGGAAAAAAAAAAAAGAAACAAAAAACAAAACAAAAAACAACAAAAAACGAGAAAAAAAGAGTAAAAAAGTAAAACAAGAACCGAAAAAAAAAAAAACAAAACACAAAAAACAAAAAAAAACAACAACAACAGCAAAGAACTAGATAAAAGACAAAAAAAAATGTAAGAGACAACTAACAGTGTATGACCATGTATGTTTGCAATGTTAATACCAAAGGCGATGACCCCCAACCCCCTCCACCAACTACTACCAGGCACCGTCCTGACCACCACCTCCAACCGACTTCAAAGTCGTAAACAGCCGAAATCACCACACGGTGGCAGGATGTTATAATTCACTTACACACACACATACACCGGGCAGGAAAGCCAAGATAGTGTCAGGTCTACTTGATATAAAAATGCATGGCTCGGAAACTAGTGGGTCCATTTTAATGAACTAAATGGATGTTACAGTTCTAGGACACGCTATCTTTTGAAACTGCAGTTATAATAATAGCAATATCTTCCTAATTTACTGGATATGCTGTGGGCGCTATATAACCAAAAGAAGTCGATGCGTCCTGCAACCATAATAACTAACTAACTAACTGGATATGCTGTACGCGCATATCATTACACGCCAATGTGTGTACCGAACATGCAATGCATACAAGAAGGGCCCTTGTGGCTCATAGTTGCACTTATCTTTTATGTATTTATGTCTTTACAAACACCAAACAACAAAAATGTGTGACTGTGGTGCCCGTTCACTCCTGGTCGCACCGACACGATCTGAAATGAGACGCGTCTTAGAATGACTAATTGTTGGATGCGCTCGAGCCTGTGCACGGATTCGAACGGCTTCACTTTGCACTTGTCACCACTACTGGTGCGTGATGCCGACCAGATTTGTCCGCATGAGCGGCTATTGTGATGGCGCGACCGGTGGGAACACCATCACGTGTCTCGCTCTGAGCCGCAGACTCTGCCGGAAGCGCAGATGCCAAGGTCGAGCGCCATGATCGTCAGTGTCAGTCACCTGGCTGGAATGCGGGCCCAGATTACATTGAGAGCATCTATCGGCTGGCCAGAGGTGCACAAAACTGCCGACGTGCCTACGGTGTGAAGAAGCCCGGTCCTCCGTTTGTTCGAGAGTCCAATGATGCTAAAGCTCCGCAAACGGCATTGATTGCATGTTGCAACATTAGTGCCATTTTTCTCAAATTTGTTCATTTATCACACATGCCTGGGGTAATATCACCGACATTACGTGCATTTATGTTAAAATCACCGAACAAATTTATATTGAGCCTCGCCGACAAAGCTGCACATTATGCCACTCGACTGTCCACACAGGCTGTCTCGTGAACCTGTCCAACTGCATTTTCCATATCTTACGAGACAGGAGCACTGGGGGCATTTGCTTCCCTCAGCCATGGGGCATGTAAACAGCATGTAAGCAGCATGTAGCCACTGGCGTATCGCACCATGTGTATAATATAAATTGTCGGCGAAAGACATAGCATGCAAGTGAGACAGTCCGAACGACTCGCTTCCGTGAAAGTGACATCTGTGACAACTTATGTGCAGGCTCCGAAGTGTTGGTTCCATTTCCCTGCCCTCTTGCGGACTGAATTGTCCTGACCTCAGTGTGTGTATTTGAGTGCCGATCTCCACCATGTAGTCGGCCCGGTCACTACCGGGCAGCGCCGCACCCACAACCCTGCGCCATCGCGTGCCGGGCCTGACCGGCTCCGCCAGTGAGGCGACCCGGGGCCACCACCGGATGTCCTCGGGCGCCTCGCCGCAGAGACCAATTCAGCGCACCGCGCGCGCACAGCACGCGGCGCCTGCCGTAACGGCGTCGCCCACGTCGCCGTAGTTGCCGCGCCGGCGCGCCCGGCCACTACTCGGCGTAGCGCCGGCACAGGTGCCGACTCCTTACACATGCACGTCTCCGGCCGGCGCCAGCTGGAGTCAGTCTTGGATGAACCTTGCCAACCTTAGGAGAGCGGTGCCGGTCCCGTGCCCAGCAGTGTGACGGCAGCGCATTGTCTTCCAGAATAAAATTGGCAAAAGCAATTTGCAGAACACAATTAGTGAGTTTTCGCGCGAGCTCACACCCATCACACAAATAAGCCAGAAGGCTTCGTTCAACAAAGAAAGGTTGCTACTCTGCGTGGTTTTCTTCTCGATGAAATGGACCTTGCATGCAACTTAGCTTGGTCACTGTAATGGACGTCGCGGAAGTCGAGGAACGAGGATACTTTCTCCGCTAAGCTTCGTTAAATTTGTCATCATTCCTATATATTTCCATAGAAAACAATCAACCTAAAATCCCTCTCACCCCCACCCCACATACAAAATAAGTTGCGACGCCCATAATCGTTATTCACACAAACTGACGTTTCTCCCACTTGCAGGAAAGGAAGCACTCAAAGCAAAAGAGGGGATCCGAAAACTGGCCATTAGGACATCATGGTGGAAAAGGAGACAGCTAATTTCGAAGAGGACCCTGGAACGCAAGAGGATTCCCCAAGACGGATTAGAACACCAAGGAAAATGAGATAAGACTCCGAAAGTGGAACTGGATATCCCTTCCAGATGATAGGAGGTCCCCAGGAGCCAAGAGGAGGCAGCGAAGACCAAAGTGAGCGGAATAACCTCCTCCAAGACGTAAGAGGAAGCCAATAACTTGTAAAAGCCCTCAGGATGCAGAATGAAGAACCAAAGATGGCCCGAGATGGACAGAAAGCCCTTGAAAATCTCTTACGGATGAAAAATGTAGGGAGCCTAATCAACTACTGATGCCCCACGGTTAAATTTCACCCGTCCCTGATCTCCGCTCCCTAAAGAAATTGAGGCCTACGCCCCTGTCCTTACGTGACATTTTAATAGCGATTACTCATGCCTTGTCTAGCTACTTCGTGCGCTTCTGTACTCCGTGGAAAATGTTCACCAGCCGCAGACGAGCCAAAGCTACATGTCTCAAAAAGGCGGAAGTAGATCAAGCACTGACAGGACGACACTTTGGACCGTTATCACAATCTGTCGGGGGGGTGGCTGGCAAAATGCGATAGGTTCATTTTAGGAGAGCAGCATCTGTCGCTATGGATGTGTGGTCCCTTATCAATGGAACTACTTGCGTCAGCGTCTGGGGGTAACGGACGTTTTCTAGCAACCTGTACCTCAGGTTCGGACCCTTCATCGTGGTGCCATCCGGAACGAAGGTCATATCGATGAGTCGGGGGTGCAAGGTATCGCTTTCCGCCATTCCCGTCGTCCGACGACGGCGGGAAATGATCAGAAACGGTTGGCAAGCTTACTATTGAAGAGTCAAATCATTTTGACCTTCCTTTCTTCGTTGACAACATCTTGTGCGTGCAGAGGACGATATATATCGCCCTCCCTCTCATTTGGCTGCCGCAGCGACTGCTGTTCAAAAGGCGCCACCACCACGCCATGGCATGGGCGCCTCTGCATCAATGTGAGCAATTTCCATAACGATTTCCATTGGAAAGTTTGACATCGGTATGTCTTGACGAGGACATTTACGACGATTGTATGCTTCACAAGTGAGTGGTCATTGCTGGACATCCTCCAGCAATGCTGGTCAATAATATTACATTTGAATATTGTCAATCACCCTTTCAATTCTGAATTGTCCTGTAAAGAAACCGTCGTGCATTCCTCTTAGACAATTTGGCTAGTTGCGTAAAACAACAATTTGCAATCGAGTTTAGGGACGAGTCTTGGTGCCAGATCTAGCACGATGTCATATGCTATCTATGATAAAATATTGGTCCGATGATATGGGAGTTTGTTAGCCAGATTGTTGATTGGAAGGCTAATTTAATTGTCTGCTTGTTGAGCACGTTGTGTGCCATTTTTGTTCGTGTTGATCAGTTATTGTTCTTGCATATTTGTGTCTGTCGTGAATACAAATATCGTCTATGTCTTAAATAACATTTTTATTCTTGTTGTGAAAGAATTCGTGTGGGAGGTGGCTTTAGCGGAGGTTCTGGACGTGCATATTGATCGTGAGCACTTCGAAGTCTTCTTTAGGCTGCTTCAATTATTTTTGATATTCCATTTTTGCTTTTGCAGTGCTTGCATCCATTGGCTGACCTTGATCTGTATTCTTGGTTTAAAAAGCAATCCGCCGGATGGCACGGTGCTCACGCCGGGCGATGTGAGGGGCGCTCGCCATGTTTGCTGGTTCCCTGCGGATTAGTGAGTTCCGGATCCGACCTTCAGCCACACCATCTACGAATGAACGAATCAATTTCTCCGGTATCTGTGTCGGGAGGGCACAGAGACGTAGAATAACAGTGATTATAAGAGACGTAGAACAGTGTTTGGGAGGAGCCCCTCCCCCTCCCAAGACGAAAATGTGGCCCCAGGACGAAAAGGAGGCCCCCAGGAAGAAAAGGAGGCCCCAGGACAAAATAGAGGCCCCATGACGAAAAGAGACTCGCAGGACGAAAAGGAGGCCCCGGGCGGAAATGAGACTCCCAGGACAATACCAGAAGATCCATATAAGAGACGTAGAACAGAGATTGAGAGGAGACCCCCAGGACGAGAAGGAGACGCCCAGGATGACAAATAGGCTCCCAGGACGAAAGGGAGGTCCCAGGGGTAAAGGAGGCCCCCAGGACGAAAAAGATATCTCCGGGACAAAAAGGAGACACCCAGGACGATGAGGAGGCCCCTATAATAGAAAATGGAAACATGACAGGAGAAATTTCTCCGGACGCAAGAAGGAGCCCCAAGATGGGCAGGAAGGTCTTCGCAGGAACGAGAGAAGGCCACTGAGACCAGCCAGATGAGGCCCACATTGTTGAAGAGGAGGACCCTAGAAGAGAAGATTTAAGACTAGGACGCAAAAGCACCTTGCTAAGAGGATAATGAGGCTCTAAGCACAAATGAGGAGGCCTGAAAGACGTGAAAGGAGGCCCATAATTTGATAAAGGAGTCACCTAGGAGAGGGTAGGAGCCCCAAAAATCAAGAGAGCATCAAACATTATAAGGATGGATTCCCCCCCCCCCCAAAAAAAAAATATTCGTTAGGAAAATGGCTCTAGAGCACCCAACATGTTACCAGATGCCTTCACAAATTGCGTACGACACTGAAAACATAACTGACCTTGAAATATCGAGGTCAGATACAAAAATGGGGCTCGAGAAATGAGGCCGGGATTCGAACTCTTATAAAAGTCAGAAAAGATCCACAAAATTCGCGTTCAGCCCAGAAAACTGGCGTTGGGTCCCCGGAACCACGCGCCTGGCCACGATAAGTCGCGCTGGTACTCAGAAGTATCGCACCGAAGCCACAACCTCGATCCCACCTCGATTTTTCGAGATCTGGCATGTTTTTTGGTGCCGTACGCAATTTGTGAAGGCATCCGGTAATATGTTCGCTACTCCAGAGCCATTTTCCTTACCCATATATTTTTTGGGGGGAGGGGGGGGGGCAATCCCTCCTTATTTTGGAGTACTCAAGCTTGATATTTTCTGATACCGATCCGGTTTTTGTGGTGTAGGTGTAGTTGTAGTCTAGCAGTGTGAGGTGACAGTTATGGAAGGATGCCAAAAGAAAACCTTAGACCTGGGTGGGGGAGTTAGAGTTGAAATCCGACTAATCAGAAACGGTAGTGGTAGATTAGGCCCCTCCACAGGATAATTAAGTTAATACTAATTATTTCATCTCGAAAGGTCCCTTTGGCAAAATAGCGGTCGAAATCTGATGATTTTTTAATGGGCGTAGGTGGACGCTCTACAAATCCGTTTACCCTCTCCCCCTTGACGCAAATATAGGTATTCTACTGGTACTTCAATAATTTTCAGAAACATATGCTCATGGGGCAAAGCCGGCATTGAGGGGTCAAATTAATCCCAACAAGCATGTAAAGCAACACACATGCTCCATATAAAATGGGAGGAATGACGTATTTAAATACATTTTTTGTCTACAAACTTCTTATCTCTTATTACAGCCTGCATGATTAGAGCTTTCCAGCTTCCATACCTTCTCAACATCATTTGCAAAACGGTAGAGCACGGTGAAAACCATGGCAGTGACCGCGTGGAATCATTACGTATGAATTGCCATTGTTGCATTGTTGCACTGCCATTTATGCAGTGTTGTTCAATGCTTGTTCTTGCAGTGAATTTATTCGCTAAGAGTTTGCTATTTAGCAAGTGTGACAGGTGCCTTGCAGCAAGCACCATAGGTTATAAAAATATAAAATGCCTAAGACGGTGATCGGAAAACCAATGCAATCCACTTATGGTTGTCACCTTTGCGAAATTATCGTCCTAGGTCTCAGAAATGATCGCTTAAGCTTTGCTTAGGACATGAAGCTGGTGGTAATAAATAACAGTAGTGATGAATCTGGCTATATTCAGTTTTACTTTGTGGGCATAAAAGGGATTGGTCAAAGAGAGATACCTGTAAGACATGCTTAGCACCAGCCTCGCCAACTCGTTGCAATCTAGAGGCCAGCAGGAAGAGTCTTCTGGTCGAGATAGTATTGAGACGTTGGTTTGTTTTGACACTTAGGTATTTATAGACATATTACTCACTGATACCCTGGTGTGGCCCAGTTTTCAGCGAAAAAATGATTATTGGTATTGCGTTTTGAGTAAACAATGCACCATGCCAAGAACAAACAAGACATCAATATGAAATCATGTTTTCCGTTCCCGCACCATACTAAGAGTGTAAAAACTAAAAGGAGGCCATAACACAATGGAGGCCCCCTTTCTGGAAGCAGGAGGCCCCCTTTCGACCTTGCCGCCCCCCCCCCCCCATTGGAAGAATTTCGTGGCGGCGCCACTGCCTCAGAGTGGAGGGCAACGAGCGAACACGAAGTGCCATCATTAGTAAGAATAATTCGACAATATGCCAGATATGAAGTAAGATGTTGACACGTGAAAGTTCAGTTTCTAAGAAATCTTCTCGAAGCATTAGCATCATGCAGTTTCATATAGCAGGCATGAACCATTGTTATTAAAATTATGTTGCATTCTCTTGAGGATAATTTTGGGAATGGAGGCTATGTTCCAAAAGGTTAAAGTTAGGTTATTAGTAGGTATTAGCTATCATGGATACGAAATGCCATGAAAATTAGGGATTCGCGCAATTTCACTCCCAAACAACCTCAAACACAAGCACAATGTGTTCAACTTATCATTGTAGCTTGCTACTCATTCGGAATCCTGAACAGAAGCAGAGAGATTCTAAATATTCATAAGCAATGTTGGTGAGATAATTTTCACGATATTTATTTACATTCTTTCCATTAATGACGGTAGTGATGAGCAATGTTAAGCTTAACAGATTAACAAACATATTACAACAAACAGATTGCTGTAGAGAAAGAAGGCTACTTTTGTTCCGAGCACATGTTAGTGCTCAATCACATATGTGGGCAACGCAGCGGAGCTGAATCGCATGTGTCTAGATCAATGGCGCTGAATCACACGCATCAGCAGCGCAGTGGTGCTGAATCACATATGCATCGAGAGGCAGCCCAGTGGTGCTGAGTCACATGCATGGACAGCGTGGTGGCGCAGAGCTCACCATGTGCGCTTCCGCCGTGCCGCTGCGATCCGAGCTAATGGTTGACTGTTTTATGTATTGATTTACATAGTATTAGGATGTTGGCCACGTCCGGCGGAATTTCCTCGTCGGCCGTGCTCTTCGACCACCATCAAAGGCAGACGCTCACACCGCCAGACGACCGCAAAACTCCCTTCTGCTTGCGGGACTGACCACAGTTCAGCAGGCTTCCCGTCAGTTTTCCCACCGACCTGGTTCGCGTCCGGTCGTGACGTTCGCATTTGCGCTCTCGCCTGTGTCCGCAGCTCGTTAGTGTCCGCGTGCACGGTTTAACCCGATTGACTGTTTCTGGGGGGGGGGGGTCTTCAACCGCACCTCTCAGGTTTTTCGCGGATAGTGGAGGAACGGCACACGGCAGCGCGCCCAAATTTGGCATGCATTTTTCTACATCAATTTGGCATGGAGATTCAAAAATTTTAAGTCAGGTCATCTAGGGTCAACTAGTTAGTCAAGGTCAAGTGAGGTCACCTCCGAAAAAGTTCAACCAGTCGTCACGCCTTAACGGATACAGATAGTTTAATGAAACTGTCAGCGCTTGCTCATCCTTAGGGACGCAACAAAACGTAGGAGTAGTATTTTTCTTTTTATTTCGTTTTTTGACCACATCTAGGTTTTGCATATTTGCCAATTGCAGTTCAAATAAAATATTCTGGCTAAAGTAAGCATTTTTATTGGGGTACGTTGACTTCCAACAACGTTTCTCGGTCTGCTCCACCCACTGGAAAAGGAAAATTAAAGAAAACTTGAAAACCCAAAATTTTGAAATTTGAAGAAAAAAATATTATTTTTGTGGGGCCAAACAATTGTATGGCCCTGGTCGATTTCGCTGTCCTTTTCTCCTTCGAAATATTTATTTTTCATATATCCGCCAAAATGAACTCCCCAGAGCCAAAAACATAATGTAAGTCGTGAAAAGTCGTAAAAATCTATCCCCCTGGTGACGTCACTTTTGGGGATGTTATTTTGGGGGTGGATCCGGACCCTACTCGTCAAGCGCTTTCCGATGACACCTCTCGTTTTTGTGCGACGCTTAGTTTGGATTTTATAGGTGTACTCTCCCCCTCTACCCCCACCCCGAGACGGGGTGTGAGGATCTGGCCGGAGATACGGCGCGGTTTAAAATATAATTCCTTGGCTTTTATTTGTGCTAATTAGTTAATTAAATATGTCGCAAGGTGAGTTCGCATGTGAGTTCTGTTCTGTCAAAACGTTGGCTAATGCTCAACGCTGGAAACGGAGATATTGTATAGCATGGCAAGGATACGAGAAGGTAGCTACCAGGGCTAAAAAATAACGCCGTCCTGGCGATAGCGTCGGCGGCCAGGTGCAGACTCACCAGGCCGCAGTGACAACCAAAACCAGAATTTTGCTTTGATATGTCCGTCAACATTTGAACCATACATGACAAAATTAGTCGATGCATCAGATAATTTAATTTAGCAGCAATTATTTTTTCAAGATCAAATGTATACCAGGAGCATATACCATATATCCCCTCCCTCTGGCCTACCATGTTTACACTAGAACCTCCCGTCGGCACAAGACGGCGCTTTTCTGGCAACCACAATTCTAAACCAATGACATATTTGTGGTCTCCAAAGTGCCGTCGAACGGCGATCCGGCGACCGATGCGGTCGTCGCCTAGGAATATAGTTGTAAACGTGGAATTGGAAATCAGGAAACTCTTGGTGGCTTGTTGAGTCGTCGTTCGAAAATTTGTTGTTTACGGTACTTGTACCTAGTCATGATGCTGAATTAATGTCGGGTTTTCATGAATTGATATGTCATTTTAAGACAAATATAGAACGTGTTTCATAATGGGATTAAGATGATGCAGGATGTTGCCTACATACCATTTATATATCACCAGCACAAGTGCATACATACTTTTCAGTTGATAAGAAAAGTAATACCAACATATTGATATTTAGCTGGGAAACATATACTGAATACTAATGTAATATGTCAAAAGCCTAATCTAGCATAGGTAGCCAGGTGATATGTTCTATCGCATGTATTATTTCAGGCATTTCACTATGGCCTAGTATGGCCTAGTTGGCCTTTTCTGCACCACAAAGAAAGCAAGAAAATTACTTCATTCATTTTTAGCAAGAATGAATGGTTCTATTGTCTTAATCATGTTCAGAAATACGACCTCACAATATTGGGTATTATTGCACTTTAAGGTATGCATGAGGCAAGTTTTGCACACATTTTACCTCCATGAAGCAAAAAATAGGGTACGGACTGGTTAGGTTAAGCTTTTCATTTAAGTTAGAAACACTTTCAATTTTCTTAACCTTTTTTCAACAAAAGTATCGTCAAAAACAGACTGAGCTAGGCTATGTAGGCTATGTTAACGCTTGGAAAATGTTTGAGAAAACAATATAAATTTTCTTTTTGCAATTAATGTATTTTCTTACATGGAAGGCTAGGCTATGTGAAATTATGTGATCTTGCTTTTTTTTCTTTTGCACCTTATTTTTGTTGATATTTTCATGTTGACCACACTCATAAACATTGCATTGGACAACGAAGTTTCAAGAATTCAAAAATTACCTCAAGATGCAGGTTTACCTAACATTGTTGTCTTGAAGTGTTATGTCATTCTGAAAGTTGAAAAACCTTAGTGTAAAATTTTAGGTATTATTGTGCTTTTAGGTATTCACAGGATAGGTTTAGCACATATTTTACTGCCATGAGGCAAGGGAAGTTATGAGGTTTAGTTTCATGTGGTTAGTTTTGGTGTTTTATTCATAACAATTGTCATTTTCAGAGAAAATTTTTTAATTTCCGTCAAAAGCAGGTTAGGCTAGATTAGAATATGTTTTTCATTTGGTGAATCTTGAGAAATAGGTGTGAATTTTTATATTTTGTATATTTCTTTTCTCATAGCGGCTTGTTTAGGCTATGCTATTACTTTTGATTTTGAATATTATTTTAATGTTATATTACCAAATTGAAGGCTACCTTTTTAGTGTTCTTCTATTTGCCAACTGAAAAGCAGGTATTTGCAGAAGATATGAGTGGTCACATTGTGTCAACTATGTTCATAAACCGTTGGAAAAAGAAGGTCCAATAATTCAGGATTACCTCAATTCATAAATTTATCACCTTTTGGGGAACAAAAATAATTTATACTCGTTGTATTTCATTAAATTAGAAATATTAACATCAGATATCCTATGATACCATCTTTGCTTTACAGAGGAAAAGAATGTGATTACTGATTAGCATTTCATGTATAAAGTCTAAATTACAAATTACTGAAGCTCCTCAGATGGCAAGTGGAGAAGGTTTAGGTAAAGATACATTTATGAAAGAGCATTGGAATGCAGAACGAGTGCTGATTTTGTCTGCTTACTTTGCTGTTCTGTGCTATCCAGCTTGCCATGCCATAATTTGCTATGCCATTTCCAATTATTTTATCAGCAAAAACAGCAACCATAATATGCATACAAATTACAGCACATTGATGGTGCTTTTCGTTGTACAGGTTTCATACAGATGCTTTGAATAGGATATATCTAGGATAGATGGTACTTCTTAACTTTGGCCAGGACATAGGTATTCAGTATACAAATCCAGTGTGAAAAGAATACATGCATAATATGCTGGATTTCAAATGATAGTAATTATACGAAAATTTTGGTGCGCTGTACAATCATTCCGGGATATGCACAGATGTGCAGAGTTCAATAAATGTGCCAGAATTCTGGTGCACTGTATAATCAATGCACAAGTAGAGATGTGTTGAGTTTTTCTTGAAAAAAAATGTTTGGTTGACGTACGATTTTTCCAAGTATCTCTGGAAATGCACCATCATTTCATTTTTTCTGTAACTATGCTGGATATATCTAGAGTAATATGTGTTCTCAACTTGCTTCAACATTGGAAACAACTTAAGACCAGTAAAGTTTGGTTAAATACATTTCCCTTCAATATAGCTGTCATGAGCTGTAACATATCTGTACATGTGCTGTAAGTTTGGTGCTGTATGTCAAATTTCTGGTGACATTATTCAGTTTCAAAACAAGGAGGGTTGGACATAGTTCAATTTGTGATTTGCTATTGCATTCTGAGAGGAAACTGTTTAACATTCCATTCCAAAATTGAAATTTTGTCTTTCTGAACCATTAACTCCTTTCTGAATTTTCCAATTAACTTGGGCATGTGAATCAAACAGGGAGAAGCTTGCAGTCATTTGCAAACATCTAAAAGCTTTTGTTGAAATTGTGCCATATTTTACAACTTTCTGGACGAGAAACATCAAATACAGGAACTTTTTTTCAACCCTGGTTGGGCAGAGTACATGTCAGCAGTCAGCTGGATGGATTTGAGCTTTGCAATCGTAGGTGTGGAGATGATTTTGTTTTGGCCTAATTCAATATGAAGAGGATATTTCCATTCGAGCTTATGGCATTGGAACCTCGGCTTGCACTTTCTAGTTAACCATGAGCACATCACAGAGCAGTTCATTGTCAAGAACCATTATTGACCTACAAGTGGGAAAATTGAGGAAGATTTCCTCAAGAAGATGATACTCTGGATGCCCCAAATCCAGGATTAGTTAATGTTTTATATCCCCGGCAGTCACTGATCTCGTTGTATATGTACACCCCCTTTCTGATTACTATCGATCGAATATTCTTCTATGGTCAACTGAGTGTGGTGATGCCAGGGTGCAAGATTTAGCTTGCCGGTGGAGTATATTGATATATTGTGGCCAGCCAAACATCTTAGTCCAAATTAGTATCATTCGCATTGATCTCAGTTAACCACACTATTATCTATTATTATATTACATGCATGTATTGCGTTTTGTGTGAACCCTTTTCTCGTTGATCAAGATAAGCGGGATATCGGCCTTTACGTCGGTCGTGGCTCCGTACTGCAAAAGCCGAACTAAGAGCATGGATTCGCGCGGCTGCTTCAAGGACAGGAACAACAAGAAGTTAACGTACAAGACGGAAAACATCCGCATAGTCAGTGACCTGCGCGCTATCCCGGCTTCGCCGACTGAGTGTAGTCGGCGCTGTACTGGCGGCTGCGTCTCGCTTGCATATTAGCGGGTTGATTTCTAACACCGTGCCACCAGAGTCCGTCCGCGCCACTTTCCACATCCTGAAGAAACTGCCATGCTCGCAGTAAAAGTCCGGCACCGGTGGCACATATGTGGCTTACCCACATCTGTTTGGCGCACATCGCGTGTTGATCACCAAAACGTCTCACATCAGTTGATCATTCGGCGGAACACCCCTGACGTGGCAGGCAGACTGTATCACAGAAAGAGTGCTGCAAAAAAAACCTTGCTTGAACAATTGAAAACTTTATACTTGCAAGCATTTGGGAAGG
Organism: Imbricaverruca yamaguchii; assembly: GCA_034440575.1. Classification (NCBI taxonomy): domain Eukaryota; kingdom Metazoa; phylum Arthropoda; class Thecostraca; family Neoverrucidae; genus Imbricaverruca; species Imbricaverruca yamaguchii. The sequence goes on from JAOTOL010001602.1 coordinate 2,397,348, forward strand.
AAGGGAGGGGGCGATGAAATGAACTGTGATTTCCCTCTACAAGTCGTCGAGGCACCTTTAGAATTTAACATATTTGAGATGTGACAAAGTGGTAGCAACTACTTGCGATACTTGTGATGACTATTTGAAGCGTCCGCCGTCGCACCTGTGAGGCCACTACTGCCACGGCTGTGAGGCGGCCGATGCTACGGCTCTGAAGCGGCCTTTATTATGGTTGTGCGGCGGCCACCGCCACGACTGTGAGGCGGTCACCACACCCGTGAGAAGACCGCTGACACGGCTGTGAGGCGGTCACTTACCACACCTATGAGAGGGTCACTGCCATTGCTGTGAGGCGGTCACTTACCACACCTGTGAGAGGGTCACTGCCATTTCTGTGAGTCGGTCACTTACCACACCTGTGAGAGGGTCACTGCCATTGCTGTGAGTCGGTCACTTACCACACCTGTGAGAGAGTCGCTGACACGGCTGTGAGGCGATTACTTACCACACCTGTGAGAGAGTCGCTGCCATTGCTGTGAGTCGGTCACTTACCACACCTGTGAGAGAGTCGCTGCCATTGCTGTGAGTCGGTCACTTACCACACCTGTGAGAGAGTCGCTGACACGGCTGTGAGTCGGTCACTTACCACACCTGTGAGAGAGTCGCTGCCATTGCTGTGAGTCGGTCACTTACCACACCTGTGAGAGAGTCGCTGCCATTGCTGTGAGTCGGTCACTTACCACACCTGTGAGAGAGTCGCTGCATGTCACTTAACTGTGAGAGGGTCACTGCCATTGCTGTGAGTCGGTCACTTACCACACCTGTGAGCGGTCCTTACCACACCTGTGAGAGTCGCTGACACGGCTGTGAGTCGGTCACTTACCACACCTGTGAGAGAGTCGCTGCCATTGCTGTGAGTCGGTCACTTACCACACCTGTGAGAGAGTCGCTGCCATTGCTGTGAGTCGGTCACTTACCACACCTGTGAGAGAGTCGCTGCCATTGCTGTGAGTCGGTCACTTACCACACCTGTGAGAGAGTCGCTGCCATTGCTGTGAGTCGGTCACTTACCACACCTGTGAGAGAGTCGCTGCCATTGCTGTGAGTCGGTCACTTACCACACCTGTGAGAGAGTCGCTGACACGGCTGTGAGTCGGTCACTTACCACACCTGTGAGAGAGTCGCTGCCATTGCTGTGAGTCGGTCACTTACCACACCTGTGAGAGAGTCGCTGACACGGCTGTGAGTCGGTCACTTACCACACCTGTGAGAGAGTCGCTGACACGGCTGTGAGTCGGTCACTTACCACACCTGTGAGAGGGCCGTTGTCGCGCCCGTGAGGCGGTCACTAATGGCTGTGAAGTTGCCGATGCCTCGGCTGCGAGGCCGCCACTGGCGTGACTAAAGCTGATCGGCAGTGGTGTGACATGTTATCGTAGTTATGCCCAATTTTGCATTGTCTATAAAATTATTTTCATCGGAGGCTATTTATAAGTGCACCATTGGAATTCATATAGATCAGAATTCCATCCATATCAACGTATTTTCATGTTTCTTCCACAAAATATGTCCTGCTGAAAAATGTGCTAAAGAAGATCTTAAATAAATGGGTTATTGCCTACTAGTTTTGTTACCACCGTTGATGTGTAGAAGTACTGTACCTATCAGTTATTAATATTTTTTCGTTGTTTTGTATGTGATGCAAGATGACAGCTAATGGAAATTATAAATATTCATCTCGACTAGAAATTTCATATATTCTTTACACGGTGGAATATTGCGAGCAATTTGCGTCAGATTGCCGAAGATCGCTTGGAATTTTGAAAACCTTGGTGCCGAATTCCGGATTGGTATTCTTCACTATCTTCCAGGGAATTTTGTTCATCATCCAGTGTCTCGGAGCGACTTTGTTCTCCGAGGAACATTCAGGAGTTCCTATGGAAAGGACGACACTCTTTCAGGGCGTCAAGCGACGCCTATGTATGTGGAAACAATCGAAGAAACGATGGAAGGCCGTCAGATCTGGAAAAAGTCGGTAATCATGAAAAATCATGTTTCGGAAATTTGATATTATCCAATCCCGAGGGACAATCGCCCCTTTCACCCCCTCCCCCATTGGATCCGTACCTGATTGGTGACCAACTTCCCAGAATTGTATCTGGTCGGCGACCGCCGAAAGGCTTTTTTGAACCCTGGTACCTACCACCTGAACATATCAAGAAACCATGTAAGCTGAAATTCAACTCATGGAAATGGTGGGTCCCAAGCTACAACTTCAGCATGCGCAACTGCAAATTTGAACTGCACGCTGCATGGAACAGGTTGACACATGTTCAGAAGTACTGAATATAATCATCACAGAAATACGATTGCACTTCTTTACGAGGCGGAGGGGTGGGGGATGGGGTGATTTTAGAGGTGTGCCGGACTATATAGGTCATTTGCGCCGCCTTTTGGGCAGCGACACATTCCTAACCCTAATTGAGCTCGACCGATGCACCAGGAACGAACGGTTGCATCACGGCGTGCTCATGCGCAGGTACTCCCCAACCTCTCCGACTGCCTGTCGACGGATGAGGCCAACCGAAAATGCACAGCGGGGCCAACTCGGACGGCTTGGAGGTCCAGAACCACGAGCAGACTCGAGCGGTGGACTGACCTTCGGCGCCGGTTCCCGGTTCCCACCCCGGTCGGTCAAATGTCCGGTGGTCAGACCAGAACGTTCACCACACAGGGTAAAAATGTCGGCCGGTGGCGGTGATAGCCGGGCTGTAAACCTAACACTGGCGGCGGCGCACCACCCGGCGCCGCTATACTGGGACATTACCCGGCGCCGCTCCGATGGGGCATCACCCGGCGCGGCCCAGCTGGGACATCACCCGGCGCCGCTCCAATGGGACATCACCTGGCGCGGCCCAGCAGGAACATCACCCGGCGCCGCTCAGATGGGACATCACCCGGCGCGGCCCAGCTGGGACATCACCCGGCGCCGCTCCGATGGGACACCACCCGGCGCCGCTCCGATGGGACACCACCCGGCGCCGCTCCGATGGGACACCACCCGGCGCCGCTCCGATGGGACACCACCCGGCGCCGCTCCGATGGGACACCACCCGGCGCCGCTACACTGGGACATCACCCGGCGCCGCTATGCTGGGACATCACCCGGCGCCGCTATACTGGCGTAGCGCTTGGTGTAGCTACGCTGCTATATTACTCGACGCCCATGTGCTTGTGTGTTGCTCAAACTAAATTAATGCTTATTAAAAATTATGGTAGGATTCGTTGTTAAAGTGAATAGCTGGGATATATGTGTACACCAGTTGTATTTCGTAGTTACACCAAGAAGTTCAGTGCACTAAATAGAATGCCAATTATGTTCTGCTTGCGAAATGTTGGGCATTACTGAACATGACTTTTACTTTATGGGAAGGACAGGTATCGCAATAAAGTCAGTGATTAGTTCCTCGGTTTGGAAGGACGTTAGGCGCACATCATAAGCCGAAATAAAATAAAATGGGGTTTCACATATTTCAAGCCAAACTCTATAGGCGGTTTCACTTGTGCACTAACGGGAAATAATCGTCATGACATCCCAATGGCGGGGTCAGTCCACGATAATTACGTTGAACTGAAAGCATTTAGTACGTAGATTGGACCAATGTATTATGTAAATAAACAGAGTATGTTCACTTACCTAGTGCGACAAGTTTCTGAACTAGAAACAGCTTATGTATGCACAAACACTGAAAATGTCCACCTACATTCGACGCTGGGACGTCATCTAGTCGAAAATCTGGAAGTCAGACCAAGCGAGCCTGACTTCGGAAGTAAACTCGATGACAACAGCTGTTTGTCAAATTCAGCGGTCTTAAAATACCAAATTTTCCGAGCACTGGACCACTCTGAACAATATCGCTAGCTAGCATTAGCTCTTTATGATAGCTACGACGAATCATAATCCACGTTTCAAAAATGACGTCATCATTTGTGGTCTGATTGGATCATTTACGGGTGAAATATGTCCAGCAAGCCAACACACAAGCTTGTCTCAGATTCGCATATTCTGGACGTGTTGCGGTTTTTGGGGTGCTGTAAAAAATTAATTATTTGTTCTTTTTTGCGAGCATGATACTGAAACACAAAGATCAGTCCCCCCACCACAAGTTATTCAGATAGGTGTACAGTGACATTTAAACACGGAGCCTCATATGGTATGGTACAGTAAGCGGCATTACAACTGTAAACAACCCGCTTATAAAGTGGATATATATATATATATATAATATATATATATATATATATATATATATATATATATATATATATATATATATATATATATATATATACGATTTAATATTTTCGGGAGCATCAGGATGGAATCGTATCATCTTGAAATGATGTATTTCAATATTTATTCATAATACCGGTACTTCACAGTAACACAACAAAACGTAGAATAAAAATATTCATCTGTAGGATACATACTACCACTTCATCCCCAATATTGTATATTTATTAGTAATGCGACTGTGAATTTAAGTTCTATCCGACAACTCCTACCTCCTGGCCGTGGTGCCAAATGCGGCCAGACTGGCTAGTTGTTTCTGTGTATCGAGTGTTTTCTAAGCAGTGCCACAATTGTAGTATGTTAGCTGAGTTTTATATTGAATTTATTGCTTCATAGTTCAAACTTCAGGAACATTTCATATCTACAGACAAATTACATTTTCTTGAATGTCATGCGCGTCATACTAGACGAAGTCATCGACATCGCAGCCCGGTGCTAATTGGCCCTCGTGAAACTGGCTTTTGTCTACGTCGACGATGATTGAACGGAGATGAAGAATGAACAATGACTATGAAGGTGCTCTACTGATTGCAGTGTTCTAACATTTGTGTGATCGATGACAATTACGCGTAAGCTGATATTTAAATGGAACCTTTTCCTTATGTTGTATAAGCAAATAACGACACAGAACGGAAAGTCTTGTTTGATTAGAAGTAGGTTTAATGTACTAAATGTAAATAGAACGAAAATGTACTTTGGTACATATTTACGACTCATTGTTGTCGATTACTAAAGTGATTAGCTACTGTGATTCTACTGATATTAGCATTAGACTGCTTCAAGGTCGGATATGATTCGATTTGTTCGCAGTTGAGTTGGTAGCCTACTCAATGGTTTAAGCGGTACCATTAATTAATCTAACCATTTTTCTGCTCCCTTGACATATGGAATTGTCATTGTTCCTTGTCACAGGAATAGGAGCATTTGCAGTTATCCATCCTCCTCTTCTCCATTAGCGAGCCATCGTCCTTGCACGGTATTTGCAATCTTCCCCCATGCAGGGGGCGGGTGGTTATTGCGCCCAAAAAGTGTTTCTAAACGGAGGGAGATGATTATCGACATAGAACACAATCAAAGTATTCCGTGTACGTTTGTCTCTTCATTTATGCTCGACATAAATACTTGGCGTTGAGGTGTATGCCTCAGGTTGCTGGTTCACCTGACATGTTAGATTCAACTTCAATGTTTTATCTAGCCAACATCAATAGTGTTCGCAATTAATTGTTGGCTGGATAGCAAACAAAAATAACGCGTTATAATTTTTCAACCTTGGCCTGCTCTGTATGTTCGAATACTAAACATATATGTTGCATCGTACCGACATGTCAGAGGTCAGGTGAAACTGAAATGTGGAACTCGTTTGAGAAACCTTTGAAACATGGTGCAAAGCAATCTTGTTTTGTGTTGCTGGATACAGCGCGAAGCCAACCCCAGATCCAGTGTCCAAAATATCACAGATGAACTCAGAAGAGAAAAAAGTCACCTGAGGTTAGATTTGGTCATTGGACGTTGGCCCGGCGCTCTGGCGTGTTACAGTTTGTGATGTGGCCCACGTGCTGGCTTAAACATGTCAAGAGGTATCGAACGGGCACACTCAATGCAGCTGAGATTAAAAGGTAAACGTGAAATGTTGCGCTGTGCACATAGCTGGAGAGGCGCGGGTAATGTTATGGCCGCTGTGTGACTGGAGAGGCGCGGGTAGTGTTGTGGCCGCTGTGTGACTGGAGAGGCGCGGGTAGTGTGGCCGCTGTATGACTGGAGAGGCGCGGGTAGTGTTGTGGCCGCTGTATGACTGGAGAGGCGCGGGTAGTATTGTGGCCACTGTGTGACTGGAGAGGCGCGGGTAATGTTCTGGCCACTGTGTGGCTGGAGAGGCGCGGGTAATGTTATGGCCGCTGTGTGACTGGAGAGGCGCGGGTAGTGTTGTGGCCGCTGTATGACTGGAGAGGCGCGGGTAGTATTGTGGCCGCTGTGTGACTGGAGAGGCGCGGGTAATGTTCTGGCCACTGTGTGGCTGGAGAGCCGCGGGTAATGTTATGGCCGCTGTGTGACTGGAGAGGCGCGGGTAGTGTTGTGGCCGCTGTATGACTGGAGAGGCGCGGGTAGTGTTGTGGCCGCTGTGTGGCTGGAGAGGCGCGGGTAGTGTGGCCGCTGTGTGGCTGGAGAAACGTTGGTATTATTGTGGCCGCTGTGTGACTGGAGAGGCGCGGGTAGTGTTGTGGCCGCTATGTGGCGCGTCTCAGAACTTCCAAGGCTTTCAAGCCATTTTGTCATCGTCATGGGTGCATCATAAATCTCATATTATATTATAGCAATTGAAACGAAATGTACGTGGTGCAGAGCGGTGATTCAATTTCGCTTGTTTTCTAATTATGGGGATGTCTTTAGGCTTCTGGGAGAATGTTATGACAGAATGCCCCGAGCAGTGATGTGCGTGTGATCCTGGAATACTTTCACTACACGCCACACCTCTCGCCGCGTGGATACGTCGTACCAGCGCGTGTAACGAGTGCGTTAATCGACTGATTGATGTGACTTGGCAGTGAGCAGTATGTCGTGACTGGCACATTACCTGATCTGGTCAGTCGCTGTGTGGTTGGCTGCGCAATGTACTTACACACGTGCAGAGCTCCACCCTGTGTGTGTCGCATGAGACGGGCCTGACTATAAATCAATTGTCCAGATTTCGCGCATCCCCAGCTGACCACGGAGGTTTTCATTTGCATGTAAACGGTGTGTATAGACCGGTGGTCTTCTTTGGCTGGACGGAAGCCGTCAGCGTCTCCAGTGTTTCCGAGGGAGTAACGGAAATAATCTTTTGTGCGCAAGGTGCGTAGTCATCTTGAGTATTACTCACACACTTGCATGAGTTAATTTATGCGTCTGGATCACCGTGAGTGTGGTCGTGGATCACCAAGATCATTTTCAGCCACAGTGAAAAATATGTTTCATCACCACGGTGCCCCATCCTTTAGCACCTCAAGCTCTTGTCGATGATGTGTAGCCAGAGGCGAGGCCAGGGCCCCACCACTTAAGCACAAGCAAATACACTAAATCAAGCAAGACTAGATGAGGATTTGTATTTTTTTCAATCTTGGGCGTATCGCCGCGAGGTACACTTTTTAAAGAGTGCCCCAGTCCCCAATCTCCACCGAAGATGTAGTCTAGGAGACTAAGAGCATTGGTCATGATGAGAAAGAAGGGGATGGACAAAACTCTGCCTTGTGGGACACCTTGATCAATTTGTGGGGCCGGGAGTGGATGTTGCCGCAGCGAACGGTGTATGGTTGCACATTTGAAATACATCGTGTTCGCAGGCAATAGTCTACCAAGCTCGTACGTAGTACATCTTAGTTCATCGAACAAAATGACCCTTTATGATTACAGTTCCATCCCAATTTATCGAAAAAAAAGAGAAAAATATTGTCATTATGAAAAATTGTTGGGTATCTATAACTTCAACGACATTTTACTTGGCACCATAAATTAACATAAAGACATTCGCTCAGGATGTAGCACATTCAAGCGTGTGATGTACAATCTCAAACTTTCATAAAGCATACTTTTAATTTTGCGCTTTTGCCGTCTACGGGGTACCGAATAACATCTTCCTGAATGCATTAATCAAATGGACATTAGTGCCGAATTATCTTCCATTGGGAAAGGAAGCAGAATCTCCAAGCACCTGATCTTCAAGGTCAACGCTTCACCTCAGGTCAAGATAAACTCTAATATTACGCTCATTGGGAAACTTGCTGGGTAATGAATGACCTCTTCCTGAATACATTAATCGGATGGATATTGGTGCCGAATAATTTGCATCAAGCAAGGAAGCAGTACATCCGAGTATGTGGCCTTCAAAGTCAACGTTTGATTTCAGCTCAAAATTGATGAAATTCAGAAAACTAAAGTATTTCACTGGGGTAGGTTAGATGAGGTTAGGTTAGGTTAGGTTAGACAAACAAATACATGCGGACTGTCCTAGTGCTGATACATGGATAGCATATCCAAGAAACAGCACATTGCGCGATTTGACTTCTATCTGTGATTTGACTGGGCCTTGAAGGTCACATGCTTGAATGTGCTTGCTGCCTTGCCTGATGGAAAATTATTCAACGCTAATATCCACTCGATAAATGTACCTTTTTTTCTTTAAAAAAAAATAATTTAGTCCAAGTTGTTGCTGGGGTGGCTTTAGGAACCAGGGTTCTATCGCTAAGCAGAGCTTGCTGCGTGAACCCTGGCCCCACCACCCGATCCACGAATTCCAGTTCAACGGCAGAATTTTGATCGAAAGTTTAACGTGCCGTCAATACACTGACACGGCCGCCCGGTAGCTCGTCCCCAGCCTTATCGGGCCAGCTGCCAATTGACACTCCCGGCCGGGGGCTAAATGCGAGCGCGCGAAGCGACTCGAACCCTGTATTGCCAGGACAGGGGAGACCAGTGCAGGCCAGCGCTCTAACCAACTGAGCTACCTTGGAAGATGCTATCTTGTATCCTGCAAATTGCGAGGGGTACAATCCACCCCACCACAGGGTGCAATGTTCAAATATTCCTTGATTTGAGGTCAAATGGTGGCCTAAGTGACCAGATGATTTGGTGTGCCGCATCCTGCATTGAAAGTGACGCACAAGCGTTTGAATCATTCCAATAAATTAATACCCCAGTGGTTATGCGGTACCACAAATTTCACCTTGTAGAACTTTTGAACCTCTGCAGGTGGAAGGATTCGTCCTAGCCTAAACATTTGCCGCAGTGTTCATACGGCTGCGGCTGCGACGTTTGTGTCAAATTTTCAGTCGAATCAGAGCATGTTGGTGAGCGCGTTTCTGAAAGCGTAGACGAATGGGACGTCGGGGCTACGTGATGAATTGTGTCACCGGTAAGGTCAGGTTAGACATTGCCGGTCTAACCTGTCTAACGGTCTACCGGTCTAACGTCACACAGTGTGCCGTTTCTTGTATTGATTGTGCATGTATTAGAGTTAAGATGGTCTACATATATTTGTAGGTCTGGTCAACATACGGTACCTCAGAAGGCCACTTAACATGCGCCCTGGAGGGCCTCTAAAAATTTCGCGCACTGGAGGGGGCGAATTTCCTCCCCCCCCCCACTCATGAAGATATCGGCTCCTATTAAAATTAGAGTGACGAAATTCGCAGAATTGATGGACACGTCAGTGAACTCTATTGTGTGCACATTTCATGACATTAGGTCAATATTTTCATAGTCAAGTTAGGTCACATGTGTCAAAAACGTTCTTGTTTTGCGTCGTTTGGCTTGTCATTGTTATGGATCGCTGCGATTGTATATAAATTCTCTAAAATGGATATAAATGATGTTTTGATATTACTAATGATGCAATACAGATGATAAATCCGGCATTTGACCTCAGGTCACCTATATGGCAGCACTTTATCAGGTCATTACCTGCTCCAGGTTCCGGAACGGGACCGCCCGCCGTCTGCTCCGTCGGGCGGCTCGGCGCAATCGGCTTCGCGAAGAAAGGAGTGAAGTACATGAATAAAGTATGGAAACACTTTGGTATACAGTGACAAACGGTATTTTTAGGATGTGTAATGAGTAACATGCAAAGTGAAAGCAATCGCATGACAGTCATTTGCATTTATGACAACATTCCAGTTGACCAAATTTGGTTCCATTAGCCTGTCATGAGCCTGACCTGACTTGACCTCAGTGACCTAACATGACGTTGAAACTATATGCCATAGCAATATACATGAAAGAAATCGCTAGTGTTTCCAAGAATATCCCTTTTGTTAATATACGGGAAGCGCATCAGTGCCGATTTTTGTGGCCTGACGCTGATAATTTTACTTTAACGGCCGCTAACTCGAAATGTTTGGCCGATTTCCGTTTTTTCTAACTGTCCACATCTCGCCAGTCATTTCCAAGTAGGTACGCAAAAAAATGGCGTGTATCAACCGGTGAAACCTGGAGTCATGTACTAAAAAACGGAGGAGTGAGCGGATTTCGCCCCTCCCCAGGGTGCGTGCTAAATATTTAACACACACCCTGGAGGGTGGGGGAAGAAATTCGTCCATCCCTCCGGTTTCTCCCACATGACTCCAGATTTTACCGATCGATATACGCCATTTTTTGCGTACCTGTTTAGAATTGACCGGCGCGTTGGTTAAAGCTAGACAACGGAATTCGGCTGATTTTTTTCGAGTTAGAGGCCGTTAAAGCAAAAACGATAGTGCACCCGATCCAGAAAATCGGTGCTAGTGCACTTCCCGTATATTGGCAAAAGGAAAGTGTTCTTGCAACACCAGTGACTTGTTTGATGTATGTTGTTATCCATTATAGTGTCAAAGTTATGTTAGTTCTGGATTTTTCTTCTGGATTAGGCTTAATCTTTTGGTTTATATATCCATGACCTAGAATACATATGCATCTGGTATCCTGATTTCTAAATTCGTCTTTTGTCATTGCCTCCAAGCAACTTACAAATACTAGTCAAATCTAGCAGCTAAGATAGAGCACATCCAGAGTCAGCCAGATACACATATATTTATTTGCATGATGAACTGTTGTTTCCATTTTTGTAAAACTGTACGTCATGGCAAAGCTTTTATCATTACGATGTGAAAATATCCTGAGTCGTATTGCTAATGTTGTTATGTAAGCAAGTTTTGTGAAGTTCCTGCAAAGCAAAGATATTCATGGCGAAGTCTTAAATCTGTCAGTTGAGAAAGTAGGTGACATCATCGCAGATAAGCGGTGAGAACAGCTGGCATGCGACTGCAGGTCTCTTTAGGTCAGCATGCAGCTTGCGCTTTCCAGTGAATCTTGAGCACTTTATCACATGGCAGCTCATTGTCAAGCAAAAATATTCAACCACCAAGTGAGAAAGATGAGAGGATACGTGTCTGGAGAAGATGCTGTTCTGAATGCAACAAATCCCGGAACTGCTTGCACAACCCTGGGCACAAAGCTGCACCGCTCGCATCCTGTTAACCCCGATCTAGCGCGCGTCGTGTGTCGTCATTTCCGGACGTGCGCCGACTTCGGGATCGCGTGAGGCCTACCGCACCGGCTCTCAGCCAAGAGTCGGCCTGTCGCCGACATTGATCTAGCTCAATTTGGTTGTGTGTATATACTGAAGGCTGGCCGACGTGCAATGTGCTGTAATGTAACGTATTTCGGATCCTCCTGAGCAGGTTTTTTTTCAGTTTCCGTTGCAGGCGCACCAATGTACAGTACAAGCCATCGTCACGAGCATACACATATTACACGGAAACACTCGAAATTAGAGCATGCACGGAAATGAGAGCCCGAACATGCACAGCATGACTGAAGGCATTCCCCTGAAAACATTGTAGTCACCTGAGTTCCTCACATCTTAAGGTAGATTGGTCCACGTTTGGCAAGCTTTCGGTATGAAGGAGCGGCGCGCGAATTCTGTGCAGCATCGTGGTACCTGGAGCTCACCGTTGCCGTGGCTATGGTGCTCCGTTGCGACACAGTTGAGCGACAGTTAAGTTGACCGCGAATGCGACGTGTGTCGTCTAGTCACTGCTTGTGGTGGCCAGCATGCGCTCATTTTCAAGGGTGTCATTCGGTCAGCCTTCAAGCTTCTTCCGTTAATTTCACTACATCCCCCATTATCAATTCTCTCATCATGTCTGGTATGGCATAGCCCCAAATTGGAACAACTTCGCGAACTGCTTGGAGAGAGAGAGTGTGTGTGTGTGTGTGTGGTTTAATTTTGTCAGCCTGCCACCGCGTAGTGATATCGGCTGGCGGCTGGCCGCAGGAGAGCCTCCTACGAGTATCTTTAAGAACCTTTTTATCTTTAAGAACCTTTTTAAGAACGCGAAGGGCGACGAAAATGAATCGTTTAACGTGGCGCCAATTTGTTTTCTTCCATTTTTACCTGATTACGGAACCAGGCTTGCTTGTTTGATCTAGCGTATTCTTTGGTTGGGAGTGGTGAGGGGGCTGGCATCCGGTCCACCTTGGCTGCGCCTCTGGCTACGGTAATGACTTTTAAGTAGTCTTACCGAGGAATCAGCACGATTTTCCCGTAGTGGCGATGCCTTGCGGCACAGCATGATTTTCGTGCGGTGTTGTTTTGCTGACTGCTGGGTCAGCGAGTAGACGTGTCTGTGATGGCGACGAGAGACGGCCCAGAGACGTGGTGGCGTCTGTGGCCATGTGACACCGCTCTCGTCTCTCTCCGCCAGCGTCTACAGCAAAATTCAGCTCTGATTGTTGTGGGTGGTCACACGCAGACACATTTCCATGCTATATAACTCCCACGTCCTGAATACATCACGACGAGTGGCATTCAAATGCGCTGTGGTTCTTGTACCGCGGCGTCCACGTCATGGCACGATGGAACAGGGGCGGCTACAGCGGGAATTGGGGAGATGTACACCACTCCCAACCCCTCCGACGGAAAGATGATGGTCCAGTCGAAAAGGCTCGAAAAAGACTCGAATGCACCTCCCCTTGCTCGCTGGGATGCATTCCCCCTCTCTCCCTCCTTCACCTTGATTCTAAATCTGGCAATTTATGTGGTTTTCTAATCAGCGAGAAAAACAAGCTGAAACGAGGTTTTCTTTTGTCTTTGTTCAGTTTGATGGGAAAGTAATCGGCCAGGCTGCAAAATAACAGTTTTAGTAAGGCGTTTATATAGTTAGCGTACAGCTGAAGATATTTTCACTGCAAATACGTCTGTTAAGCATCGCACTGCTCACACGCATGGATGAACAAAGTTTACCTTGCACACCATTGAAAGCCGCCGCTGGCCCCATGGAATATTATAAATATGCCTATGGGTGGAAAGGTCCATGCAACATGCCTGCTGGTGTTGGCTCCTGGTAGAGACTGAACAACTGCAACAACCAGAACAATTTTGACAGGCACGTCACAGAAGTCTATCGGGTGCATTATAGTTTTCACCTCATATTTGTTTCACCAAATGGCTTCGTGACTTGAGGTCACGTGATCTGCCGTGAACCCTAGGACATTGAAAGTTGCCAACGTGGTGATACGGAAATGTAAATTCATCATTTGTCTATTGGAATCCCTCGAAATATCGTTACAGTAAAAATACTATTTTCAAGTGATGTTGATTGTGCCATCATTGGCGCTATGACTGGCAGTCCGTGAGGTCATTGCGCCTGTTTGGGGTCACAGAAGCACAATTTGGCCATGAAATAGACATACAACTAATGTCTACATCAGCTCCAATGTGGCAAAGACCAGTCATCACACTAAAACTCATAAGAAGCGATTTATCTAATTGACACAGGAAATATACATGTTGTGTGAAGGACGTGACTGTTTGTTAAGAGCAGAATGTGGACATAGGTGTCATTTAGCAACACTTCTTGCCAATATGTACGTAAATATAGCAGACACATTATCGAAATATATTAATTATTAACTGTCGCCGGGCTGGCAGACAAGCCCTCATACGCTGAGGGCGGTGCAGGGTTCATAAAATATCCCATCCCCAATAACGTCCTATCTACGAAAGCTAGGGTAAAATGTGTAACGTTGTTCGAAAGCTCTGGTCATGGAAAACCCGACGCATACCTTGCGTTTACATTTTGGTCGACGATGAGGTAACCAGAGATGATACCGTGGCAATATACCGACATCGACTCAAATTCCTGAAAACGATTACATAGGTAGATAGTGTTATTTTCGGATCGTGTTTCTCAAATACTAGCATGTACCAATGTACTTACATTGACCACAGCAAAACAAAATGGTTAAAACAGGATACGTGAGTTCGAGTCAAAATAAGGCATGAAAACCAGCTATGTACGTTAGAGACAGAGGGATGTCATTTGCAAGCTGATATAATCCAGATTCAATATCACGGCTTGTTTCATCATTATTTTATTCCCGAATGCTTATTGCATGCCCTTTATCATTTTTGACGGGCAAATGTAGCCTCCAAATAAATTTTCCATACGCCATACAGGGAGAAGTCACCGTGATCGTGCGATCTATGTGCGGCCGTGACCCACAAGTTGCACGGCAATACCATGCAAATCTTCAAACCACATGGTAATACCATGTGGTTCGCTAGGAGCTCAGCAACTTAAGTTGTACCAAAAAAATTCACTTAGATGGTGGCCATGGCCACTATGGGGCCAGTTCATTTCGCCGGTTTTCGACGCTTCTAGCAGTTGAAAACCGACAGTAATTACTTGTCATTTGACGACACACAGACTCCAGTCGACAACAACTTTTACAGTAACTGGAGGGTCAACGGTTGAATAAACAGCAGAATAGAATACACAGGACAATAATGCGTTTAAAAACTCCTTAATTATTTCTGATAGGATTCAAGCGACATTCAAATGACAATTACATCGATTTACCATATGAAAATATTGCCAGTGCGCGAATTCTCTGGTTTTGACCTCGACCTGCAACAACATCCTTCACTCAAAGCATAATTTCTACTCGCCGTACCACACCGGACTGTACGTTGGCGTTTGTATCGTTCAGATCCGCCAGACAGTTCTCACGATAGGTATTTTCCCTCGATGTCAATGCCGTTACGCCAGGTAGCGGTATCATTGTCGGACTAATGTCCTTCGTTTGAACGTCTCACTGCCGATGTCAACGTCCGCCAACTTGGTCAGATGACAAAGACTTCACCTGGTCGTCGGGTCGCTGATGGACGACAGCCACATACACGATCTGGGCTAAGTCAGTGTCCGCGACTGCCCGATCGAAGACCTGCCGGCATCGTAGCAGGCCATGTTACCAGTGGCACTACTCCAACCTTCCGAGCCGCCGTGTGACCTGACCTTGCGGATTTGCTTTCGTAATATGGTGTTCAAAACTATTACGATTATGCTCTTTTCAAGGCGGACGTGTTTGTGCTGTACATCAACAACATCTGACAGCCACTCATCTGGTAGCGACATCTGGCAGCAGCATCTTACAGCCACCTATCTGGAAGCGACGTCTGGCAGCCACCTATCTGGCAGCGATATCTGGTAGCGACATCTGGCAGCCACCTATCTGGCAGCGACATCTGGCATCCACTCACCTGGCAGCGACATCTGACAGCCACTCACCTGGCAGCGACATCTGACAGCCACTCACCTGGTAGCGACATCTGACAGCCACTCACCTGGCAGCGACATCTGACGGTGCTAAAGTGCTATAAACACCCGTAGCCTAATCCATAATATTTGATTTCACTCGCAATATACAAATATTAGGCTTCTTAAATTATTGATTCCTGATCATAGAAAATTATGATTGTATTTCATTCCAGACAAGCATGGCCAGCGCAGCTAAGAAAAATGCAGGCAATAATCTGTTGAATATCTTGCTTGGGGGTTCATTCAATATCCATAGAATAGCACGATACCCTGTGCCTGCTTTGCATGACCTCACTTTCGAATAAAAGTATGCGTCCCTGCAAACCCAAAAATAAACACCTGGAGACTGCATACGGATACGAAAAAAAATGACAACCTTCTTGATTTCGTCCGGAAGTTACCTGCTGACTTCCAAAAAAGGATGACGTTGATTCAGATGTTCACCAAGAAAGCGGTTAATTAGACAGAGGTCTATTTTCTACAACATGCGAATTTGATCGCAAAAGCCGGTAAGCCGAATATCTAGTCCACAAATATCTAATCATGCCTGCAGTGTCCGTTGTGTTCTAAACAGTCATGAATCAGAGTGCACAAGAAGAAACTGATGTTATTCTTCTGAGCAACTCATCAGTATCACGGCGCATCGACGAAATTGCGGCGGATGTCGAAAGACAAATAATCTCGAAACAGCAGGTGAACGAATTCTCACAACAGATCGACCAATCAATCCTACCTGATAATTCGGCTCTGCTGATTGTGTTTGTGAGGTTTCTTTATATTGATGATATATGTCAAAAAATGCGTTTCGCCTTTCCCTCCTAACAGTTTTAGATGACAAATCACAGGTCGTGGAATCCGGAAGGCTCTTCACCTTCCTATCTGATGTGGAGTTGTACGCTATTTACCCGGGACGTTAATATCAAGATACACCAGAAAAGAGAATACTTGTAGTACAGGGGCATCCTATAGCGACGCCTGGAACAATTAACAGCTATGGGCGCTAAATGACCTTGTAGTCGGTGCGCCATTAAACCAAAATAATCAACTACTCAAAAAGTGTTTCGCCTTGAAACGACTGACACTACAGGCGAATCCGGATATCTTTAAAAAAAAGTATAGGTATGAGGAGAACATTCCGTTGAATAACGTTGCGGCTTGTGCAACATATGGTGCTGCTTTTGTGGTTGGAAAGTGTCGAGGATTCAATGTACACTTGAAGAAAAAAACTGCCTAAAGTGGTCTGCATTCACTGTGTTGTTCACCGGCAGCACCTAATTGCAAAAAAAAACTGGGAAGACGTCTACACGAGGCGCTATCAAGGCTGTCAACTTCATACAAAAAATTGCATTGAATGATCGCCTCTTCCAGCGCTTGTGCGAGGAGAATGATGCAGAATTTGAACGACTGGTATTGGACACCGAAGTCAGGTGGTTGTCGAACGGTAACTGTGTACGTCGTTTTGTTGCGCGTTGGGACAATGCTTTCTCGTTCTTGAATGGAGCAGAACTTGGCCAGAAACTTACTGATGCAAAGTGCGACATCTAATTGTCGGATAGATTTGACAGGCCGAATGTCCTGAACAAAGAGCTCCAAGGGAAAGACTCGAACCTGTTGTCCTGCAAGGAGGCGATCGCTGCATTCAACGGGAAACCCGAGCTTTTCTGGTTGAACCTAGGGAGATGAGAGTTTGCTCAGTGTCTCTCCCTGGGAGCTACATCCGGCGAGCTGACTGATGATGACTTAGTCGTGTACGTCGACCATCTGAAGCAGCTACATGATGATATGCAAGCTTGCTTCTCTGACCTCCTCTAAACGATGGTGTCCCGCTGGTTTGTGGATCCGTTCGTTGCCGATGTATCTGGCGTTGACATCACCAAACAAGAAAACTTCACAGAACTGCAAAGCAACACAACAGCTGAAGCGAGATTCAAACGCGGAGTACGCCAGACGCTGTGCGAGTGAAGAAATGCCTAAGAAGCACTCACTACTCTGGAATGAAGTGAAATTGTTCTTAAGCGCTTCTCCAATATCCCACCTGGCGAAGTCAGGCTTCAGTGAGGTTATTTCTATACTTTCGAAGTCTCGAAATCGCCTCTACATCGAAAAAAGAGGTGATCTACTTCTCGCTCTGACGACGCTGGAGCCAAATATTACAAATTTGTCAGCCCTACACCAGTCGCAGAGATCTCAATGAAAAGCGTTTGGAGACAGATATTGATTGTTCATGAATTTCCTATTGTTTCATAATGCCTTTGAGTAAAAAAAAAAGAAGAAATTTTCATCCAAATTATGAAGTTCAGAAGCGTTAAAGATAGACACTGATTGTACTTGGATTCCTTATTGTTTTATGTTTATTTGTGATTTTTCATGCATAATTTGCACCCCAAATTAAGTTCAAGTCCATTCATTTGCAATTGGAGTATGAATTTCAAGTTAATAGTTCTATCCAAACTACAATCATTACTGTATCTACTTCCCAAGATGCAGTAAATATGGGGGCTACGAGAACTCAAATTGCCTTGGAGGGGGCCAGTACCGAGAAAAGTTCGAGAAACCTTGACATAACTGAAGAGCCGTACAGACCATTTCACGTGTATATTTCGCACTTCACACAAACAACAAATCCTTTCCCAACTCAAGCACCAATTTTGCACACGTACTCTAGTCGGTGTGCAAAATGTGCCAGGCATATCTAGGTATATTCCAACATCAATGGTCACGTAGCTTCGCATGAGATGTAAACACACATATTGCATTAATGCACATTGCATGTGCCGCGCCGCCATGCAGGTAGGCTTTGGACAGCTGTCACCAGGCGACTTACCCATAGTTGGAAAGCATTCGTCGAGGTGTGGCGTTTCGAACAACTCGTGCAAACTGCGATCAAGCCAGCGCAGCAGCAAATCAGTGCAACAAAACAGGTCACATTAAAGGTACGAGTATTTCAACCCTCAGGGCAGGTTTCCTTGTCTGCAATTCGCTGCAGTACTTTTCTGTCGACGACAGCTCCCCAAGTGCTGCCCGTGACGTATCCGTCGTATTCGCACGTCTCGACGCGCTGGCCGGCCTTGTATATCTCGGGCAGATGAAGTCGCTGCACGCCGGCTGCTTCCGCGGCCAAGCCCGTCACCAGTATGTCTGCGTGCGGGATGGGCCGCTGGGTCAGCGCGGCCTCGTACAGGCCGGCCACGGCCGACCGCGACATGAGGAACGTCGGCCGCCGGCAGTACTGCGGCAGCGCGCTGGCTGGGTACGTCACGTGCGGCATGTAGTAGCGGTCGTTGGGATCGTGCGAGACGGTGCGGTTGGTGGCGCAGTGTCCGCGCACTGCCGGCGTGTCAGCAGCCACGCCCGCCAACACGCTGTCCAGCTTCTGCAGGTTGACGAACTGGTCGTGGGTGACGAACAGTGTGTGGTTGGCCTGCGGACAGTGCTCCACCACCCACTGCATCAGACTGAGCAGCTTAAACGTGTTGACGTTCTCATCGACGCTGATATCGGAGTAGTTGCCTACGACCAGATCTGGACTGGCTTTGGCCTCGGCCGTAACGTTCGCCATGATGAAGGAGTTGATTTTGCCCATTCCGAACACGACGGCCAGGCGGGTGCCGCGCGTGCCGACCGCCCACGTGTGGCGCACGCGCTGTCGAGTCGAGTAGTAGAGCGGGTGGGTGAGCACGGCCACCACGGTGCTGATGCCGGCGCCCTGCCGCGGACACACGTCGGCCGCCGGCAGCAAACTCCAGCCCGGCGTGAAGAGCTCCGACACTGGGTAGCTGGCGACGGAAGGTGCCGTGCTGCTCTCGTCCCGAGCTGGCGACATGACAGACGACAGTGGTCACTTACAGCGGTCACTACCGGCGACACACTACAGCGGTCACTACCGGCGATACAATACAGCAGTTGCCATCAGCGAACCACTACAGCAGCCACCACTGATAACACTACAACGGTCACCACTGGTGACACACTACAGTGGTCACTACCAGCGACACACTACAGCAGTTGCCACCATCGATATTCACCAACGACCACCATTGGTGACACACTACAACGGCCACCGCTGATGACACTACAACAGACACCACTGGTGACACTACAACGGCTACCACTGGTGACACACTACAATGGCCACCGTTGGTGACACTACAACGGCCACCACTGGTGACACTACAACACGACCACCACTGGTGACACTACAACGGCCACCACTGGTGACACTACAACGGCCACTACTGGTGGCGCTACAACGGCTACCACTGATGACACACTACAATGGCCACCGCTGGTGACACTACAACGGCCACCGCTGGTGACACACTACAGTGGCCATAATATCCTGAGACAAAATCCTTGGCTAGCGACCACTATTTTTCACGGGTCGCCTTTTCAATATTATTTTGAACAACGACATACAGTAAGAGTCTGTTGTTCCTATGTTTTGTTCCCTCGGATTCTGGCGGATTTTAAGGTCCTTAGTGTGATCTAAAGACCTTGACTCGTTTTGCAGGCCCCATGCGTGTTGGTATAGGGGCCTTAATGCGTTGACGTGCCCTATGTCTCGTTTCTGCGGGCCACTGCGTAAAGTTAGTAACCCTGGAGCACTTAAGGGTCTCAAGTGCGTTTTGTTATCGGGTCAGGGAGTTGATTTCCGAAAATGATTTGGGGGAATAATGCATGGAGGAAATGGAAAGCACGGCAGCAAGGGAACCCAATGAGTTCTCAGCTTTTAAGGTGGGACCCACTGTGGGGGCAAAGCCAAGACCATGGGACACTCGCACCCTCAAAATAATACAAAATGTCACACATGTTCATGTTGTATTTCAGGGACCCAGGCGCGTATTTTGACCTCCAGCGCTTGTTGGGGTATCTGGTGATCCAACAGGGCCATGGTGCTTTTTTTGTCCCTGGCACGATTTGGAGGCTTCGGTGCGCTCATAGCGGTCCGGGTTTTTTTGTTAGGACCTTCAACCTTATTCCGATGCCCGGTACTTTTTCCGGTCTCTTTCATGTTCGAAAACTTGGGTGGGTTTAGTGCTTCGGGTTCAATATAAGGACTATGACGAGTTCTGGTGCTTCAACATGATTCAGGGGTCTCCTGTTGCGCTTTTAGAAGCTCCTGTTGCTGCCGAAGGCCACGATTCGTTTTCATAATCCCGCTGTTCTTTTATGGCCCTGAAATTTTTGCCAGGCCACGGCATTCATGATAAGGTGCATCACCGTGTCTTAAAGGGTCCTAGTGCTTTTTAAGGGGTCCGGTGGTCTTCCAGCTTCATGGAACCCGGTGCATCTTTAGCGTCCCAATGTGCTTGATAGGGACCTTGCGTATTTCCACGTTTCCCAGGGCATGAGACCAGCCACGTCTTAATTCCTCCGGCATATTTCTAGGACTCTCGATGTGATGTTGGGATCTGGCACAAATTGATGCGGGTCTGCGATCAATTAAGAAAGTTGAATATCGATGAGTTTGGTGCGTGCATAGTGGGGCCTCTCCGACACAACCGCAGGGGTTACAGGACGACCAGTTCTCCTCCACCACTGGTTTTGCTACTGATCACTGGGCCCCTTCTGTAATCTTTGTGCTTCTTCATCTGCCGTCGTAGGAACCATAGATCGCCATATCTTGCTTGTTGCAACGTGTCTTCTATTGTATAACCATCTTACTCGTCTTGCTTGCACCCAGTGCCTTTTTCTCAACCGGGCCCTTTCACACTAGAGCCATGTATGTGCCGTGTCATACGGGGCCCTTTTACACTCGGGCTGTGTGTGGGCTAAGTCACACTCGGGCCATGTATGGGCCGTGTCCCACTTGTGCCGTTTCGGCATTTTCGAGGGCTGTGTCTCCTGTCCCACGGCCGCGCCTGGCTGCGCTACTGGTCCCAGGTAACGGGCAATTCGCCGTAGCTGGGCTCGACTCACTTGCTGACCTCGACTGGAAGATGTCTAGCACAGCAATTCATCACGAGGCCCATACATAATGATCGTGTGCAACGTTTTCTTGTGGAAGCACCTCCTTATTGGTTTAGAGATTATCTCGTAGTTTTCATTTGAAAGTGATATCGAACTTCCAAGCTGACAGATACATGAATTGCTCGGCATTTTATTTGGAGCACTGACAAGGTGCTGATTGGAAAATGTATAACACGTTGCTTGGTCTATTCTTGCCTTGACGATCCAGCACTGTGCCTTGTATGCGCTACATTGCATAGTAATACCATTGGAGAGAGCTTAAAATGTTGGATCTGGATTCTGCAAGTCTACGCACGGTATATATGATCCATGCTGGTGGCTTCAGGTATTTGCAGATATTACTAAACTACGGATCCGCGTGAACAAGCTTCAAATATTTTATTACTCAGTTCTTCCGTGATCCAAACAAGCGGTTATTCCATGGGGCTGGATAACGGTTGTGAACATGTTCGCAAGGCAAAGAAGCTGCCAGGCGGGCGGATGGTAGCAAAGTGTGCCCTTGAAATCGTCGGCCGCATGGTCGGCCGAATCCACCCAGCAGCCCATCCCGGCGTGTGGCGACAGGTGCACCCACCCGTGTGGAGGTCATCCCCAAATACATTCGGCTGTCATTCTCTAGCCCGCGTTCGCCGTCCATGCCACGTCGTGGCGCGGCGTCACCGTTGGCGATCAGTGAACTCGGCGTCCACGGTGTCCTCAAGGTCACGAGAGGTGCGGAAGCAGCGCCACCGTCACCGATTTCCCGTTTCGTCCTCCGCGCTGATCCAGGTCACGTTCGGACTCCGACACAGACACAGACTGGCACGCCAGCTTGTCACGTCCGGAACAGCGATCCATTTCGAAGGCGTTCAGACAATTATATGCAATACAATGCAACATATTAATGGTCACTTCATTTAAATGTGACGTATGAATCGGAAAGGTAACTTAGTCACCGGGCAAGCTACGTCTATGTTTGTCAGGAAACCTGTACACTGACAGATTGTTTTGCATAGTGTTCTCGACACATTGCGTCTTTTCTCACAACGAATGAAATCGGCGCTAGTGCGCCAAAGCAGGACCGAAATAATTGCTTTTACTGTTTATTGTGGTTATGGTCCTAAAACCCATGAAATTATCAACATTATGCACTGCTCACTAGGTTTACTTCCTTCCTTCTGAGTTATGTGCTCGCTACGTTAGCACTATTTGCTTTCGTGCTTTATCCTATATGCTTGTAATCAATGCGGATATTTTATGGCCGTTTTGTTGCCTGGTATGACCGTCTCTGTGCTGGCTACGTGGTCCGTGGTGCACCCCCGAAATATTAAGAAAAGCGTGCCTTTGTAATCATCTTAACCTCAGTATTTCGAGCCGAGGTCATGCGTTTCAGTATGGGCCTTTAAGCGTATAAAAGAAAGCGTAACTAATCTCCAGTTGATGGAATATATCCTCCTCGGTATAGAAAAAAGAATGCATCCATACTCAGCAATCTTCCTGGCTAATTGGTCAAAATATAATTTGGCATGCACCACAATGTGCAATGTCCTTATACTTGTTGATGTCGTCTCATGTTGAGGAACGAGAAAGCTAGGTTGATAAAAGGTGAATAATTTGGTCTGTGTTGATCCTCTTGTAAGCTGGCGTGCTGTTTTATGGCTTTGTGAGAGTACTTTCCCCGCCTTCCAAGCAAGAGGGTGGAGAGTGTCCCCTATACTCCATCACCCAGTTAGCATGTTTGAAGATGGCTTTCTGATACGATGCAAACGTCGGGCCATCTGCTCACGCATAAAGCGGAGACACGCACACCTAGAGCGGCAAATGTGTTGGAACAGACGAGTTTTTCACCGCCGATTATCTGCTTATTTTTATAGATTACAAATTGAGCACATGTATCGCGACGTACTGAATGTCGCGATACACTTGTCGCGATGAAGGAGTCACGATAAACTGAAACCCGTTCAATTCATGTCGCGATAAGTCGGGTAAACTAGTATGTGTGATTTGAACGGTCCAAGGGGCAAAGCCAGCGGTGTCGCTATGTTCCGGTCTAGGCGCTAAACGAGCAGCAGCCGAGTCGAGGCGCTAAACGACCATGAAAGCACTCTCGAATCCAACATGTCATCCACACAGAGGTAGAGCTGCCGTGATGTTAAACATCATATGTCCGCTTGCAAAGGAGGATGGACAATTCCCAGCGAATGAACAGTGCTACAAATTAATACGCACTGAAAATATCTGCACATGTAACGTCTATATGTAATTTCTGTCAAGCTCACCCTGTAGGCAGGTCACTGCGAGCGACGCAATTTTCTCCATAGCAAATCGTGAAGGCGATAGGACATGGTCTGTGTGTAATTAGGAACGTTTTGCTTAATGAAGCCCACGGCGTTGTAATAGTGTAGCAGCAAGCAGCGCATTATCAATGCTTTCTTAGCGCGCATTACATCAATGCCTCCTTAGCGCACGTACGTGTACAATTGGTGCGATGACGGGCTAACCCGTCCGTCTCATAAGCCATGCTACTGGTGGAATCCAGGTAGACGCGCGCGCTTCTACATTCCTCATGCCTTTCCGTATGACAGAGCGTCTGTCTGATGCAAGCCAGTTGGGTGCGTCGTAAAAGAACCCAAAGTCCGACAAACGGGGAAAAAAATGTTTGCGGCACTGGATGTTGGTCTTCGACAGATCGCAGCAGAAATACTCTTGTGGAAAAGCATGCGTTTGGCAAAGACGACCACGGAAATTGCTCATAGGTGATGATGAATGGAGCATTTTCAGAATGTGGTTCTCACATTCCAACAGCACATTTTGACCGAACTTAGTGTTTTGGGTAGGAGCGTTGCAAATAAAAGCACATTAACCCTGTTCCTCGAGTAAAGGTGACCTTCATTTCAGTTTGACATTTAACAAATCAGTTTCGAAGATTTCAGCAGAAATGCTTGATGCGGACCATTCGCATTGCTTGAAATGTATATTTGGTCCAAAACAAACAACTATTTGTTTTCCAAATGTGCATGACCATTTGAAATGCACACTTGAAAGAACAATGGAGGACTATCACCCGAAGAAGTGTATTGGCTGGTGTCTATCTAGCCAGGCTTCTGCACAAGCCATCACTCCGATTGGTTTGTTTCTTACTGCATGTGCTCGCGTTGCTACATTATAGTTTGTGTATATCATGAACAAGCAGGCCTGTATTGAGAGTAAAAACTTGCCGGTAGCACAGAAAACGTAGTTGAAGCGCTGCATTATTCAGTTTGGTTGCATTCACTTCTCAGACAACGCTTCAACTCAGCAACTTTGCTTAGCATTTATTACAGTATCATTCATTCTGTCTACGAATAATTATGGGGTCAATGGTACCCCGGCTTCAGGCAAGCACAAGAGCCACTCGCGTGTCACCACCTGTTCCTCAATGCAAATTGGTAAAAAGGTTTCAAGGCAAACTATGCCAGAAAAAAAACCAATGACTTAATGAAAATATATTTTCCTTAAACGTGAACGAAAAACGTCCTTGCTAAATTTGGGAGCAATAAAACTGACTATCTGACTTATGCGATGTTACATGCGCAACTTCCCGTTGAAATGCTGACGGCGTGGCCTCAGATAATTGCACCAGACTTTATTTGTTTTGCACTAGTGACGAAACCGCACCGGCCACAGGGTATGCTGATTCAACACACGGATTCGAGGAGCGTGTTAATCTACCTGTTGTTCACGCATCCCGGACGTTCCCCAGATTGTCCACACATTTTTTGCTTGCGATAATTATGGTCATGTGTAAAAGTCTACATCTCGCCGCAAAGTTCTGCAGTCTTTGCGTCGATTATATGGGATGTGTGCTGTGTGCAACACTATACATACGGACGTCACCTTTTTCACGTTCCCAACAGAATCTACTCATCCAATGTTAATTTTCTAATTTATCTAGTTTTCCACCCATCTCCGGCCGCTCAGTGTTCTTAGGTTTGTTGTCAAACAAACATCTCGATTATCCGTGGTAACCAAAACAGCTCAATCATTCAATGAAATGTGCAGAGTTAACTGGATCGCTGAAACAACTGAGAGAAGCCTGCCGACATATTCAGGGCTTGGAGGAGTCAGCCTTCTAGAGGAGAGATGCCACACAAAAACTGCAGTCATCGCCCAAATCTCAGCCACCATCATTTACGTGAAAAGCGAAACACCGATAAGCCCCCAGCACACGTTTAATCTTCAGCTAGTCCCTAGCACCCGAGTACCAAACATACAGAACCCCTGGAAATATAACATCGGCACTGACGGAGCGCGCGGGAGGGGCGTTGTCGCTGTTTGCGGAGCACACCAAGTCGGTGTCGCGGTACTCACGGTGCACGTCGAGTGTCACGGTACTCACGGAGTACGTCGAGTGTCACGGTACTCACGGAGTACGTCGAGTGTCACGGTCACGATGTCGTCGGAGGCCAGAGCCAAGTGACAGCTATACCTGGCGGCGTCCTCCAGGGTGATCCCGTGTATCCGGAGCGCCCAGTTGCGTTTCTGTGAGCGACATCGATTGGCTGTCGCTCGAACTCGGCGCGTCGTCTGTGTGCTCAGCAGCTTGCTCGGACATTGAGGCACCACGGACCACGGACATGACACCAGATCCATCATCAACATCAACTTCGTCCTCACGTACCACAACGGTACAATCGCGTTTGCATCTACAATCACGCTCTGACTGACGCAACGGTGCAATCACAGCCTGACACAAGGGTGCAATGACACTCCGGGTACAATAACGCTCCGGGTGCAGTCAGACCCTGACACAACGGTGCAATCACACTCCTAGTGTGATTGCACACGACCACAATCCGAGTGTAATCACACATCAAGTACAATCACATTCCAGGTGCACACAGCCATACCCTGACACAACGATACAATCACAGTCCGGGTACAATCAGGCTCTGGTGCAACAGCACACCTACATCCTAACGCGACGGTACGTTAAGTCGATGGGAACAACTTAAATTGGGATGCGGCGAAGCTGCTCGCATGCAAGTAGGCCGTTGCCATGCGATGCTCCATAATCTGGAACGTTGTTGCACGATTGCGTTTGAAGTGGTTCGGCTGGGCCCTTTTGAGAGCAGACACCCACCTGTTTCGTGTGCAGTCGCTGCGACTCGGGTCCGGCCGACCATCCCCGGGACGGCCAGAGGTCAGAGGTCAGAGGGCACTTCCCGTCGGCATGCAGGTAGGCGGGGTGTTATGAGTTGAATTCGTGAGACTAAAGGCCTGCTTGCGTGCGGCAGAAACCCGGCACACTTTCGGCAGAGTTGCGACGTTGGCAGGACTGAGCAGGACCGGACAGATCCGAACAGAATCGAGCAGAACCACACGTCGGCGACACCCGCAGCCTCTGACGTCACAACATAAATGGATGACGTCGCGCCGTGTGTTAGCCATGGCGATAGTGACATAGTGGCTTTGTTCGACGTCGGCGACGTCGGCGGCAGGCATCTTGAAATATTTAAAGTTGTCTGCCGCGTTCTGGCGTCGGACGCGAACGTCAGCTTCCGTGCTCGCTGTTTGGCATTTCAGCGGCTGTATCTTTTGTCAAATTTAATACTGAAAGTGTTGTGGATGTACACATTGGTGAGTAAATTGTGTTCTCCCTTGTTCTTTGCTATATACCCGGCACCGCCCGTCATATAACGACGGCAATCCTATGTAAATGAAAAGTATGGTATGCTTCACGCAACTGTAATTCTTTGGGGGAAGGAGGCTCATGCCATCAAATTAACTCTGATCAGGGGTGGAACTGTATCAACTTTTGGTGTTGCTCGTTCAACACCAATCGTCAAGTTTAAAATTAGGCCTTCGCTATTGCATGAAATGAATGAACTAAAAATTTGTCTTCATGACGCAAATCAGTTTGGGCAGTCGCTATGCTTTCCATGCGACACCCATACGTCCAATCATCAACTTGTTCAAAGCTTGGGTCGCTCCACTTTAACCCTCTCCCCCACCCCGAGGTCGGTTTATGCGCCCTTGTTCCTCATCCTGGTATGGATGAACAGTTTTTGACACTTCAGTTTTCGACACTTTTTAGCTCTGTAAAGCAAAATATTTTCCTCTGTTCCCCCATTATCCTAACCTCACTACCACGTCCTCCGTAAAAAATATGACTATTGACGTATGAGAGCTTCTCTTGTAGTGAGGTAGTACGAAATATCTGGCCAGCAATGCTATCTAGGCACTACTGTGAGTGGTGCATACCACTTGTGTCAACTACCACTGCATAGGGTCATTTATGGCGCAGTAAAAAGCAACCGACACGCTTCATGGCTCATTGGATAGATGACGTCAGCCCACTCGTATGACGTTGGCGTAATGAAACGTGACGTCAGAGTCTCCCGCCGCTTTCTACTTTCTATCGCTGTCTGCCAATTTCTGCCGCCGACGTCGTGAACGTCGGGTCTGCAGAGCCAGCATTAGGCCAGAATTATCCCACATGTTAGCAAGCCTTTGCACTTTTGGTTGCATACACACCTTGAAGTTCGCCAATATCTCGATTCTGTCGTCATCCACGTACGTCCGCTTCCCCATGGTGAGGAAGGTGCTGCTGTTCTTGTACCACGTCACCTGTCCAACGAGATTGCGCATGAATGAATGTATATATATATATATATATATATATATATATATAATTATATATATATATATATATATATATATATATATATATAAAGAAACCAATACCTGTTCTCATATTCATAGAAGGCTCTCCCAACTACTTCACACAATAAAGCAGGTCTAATAGCGTATCTCGTGCACGTAAATTCTTCCCATGGTTCGTGTTGCTGATAACCA
The DNA here is from genome assembly GCA_034440575.1 of Imbricaverruca yamaguchii. Taxonomy (NCBI): domain Eukaryota; kingdom Metazoa; phylum Arthropoda; class Thecostraca; family Neoverrucidae; genus Imbricaverruca; species Imbricaverruca yamaguchii. The sequence continues at coordinate 2,425,578 of JAOTOL010001602.1, forward strand.
CCGCCGAATAATTCCGAATCGCATGCTTTTGTTCTGAAGCATGATGTGTTATGTCGCAAGGTTCAGTAGTTGGTACTCACACTCTATGACTTTCAAGATCACAAAGCCATCCTCAAGAATTCGTTCATTTTTTCGCCGCCTGCATACTACAACAATATCTGAATCCATTCGACATCGTTTCATCATACGATTTTGAAACAGCTGGCCGCACAGCTGTGCTCCGCGCTTACAATTGCATGGGGTGTTTTGGCCACCAGGCAGTCGAGCTGGACGTCGTCGCCCTCTCTGGCCACCACCACGGTTTCTCGTGGCTGCCGGAAGTGTTTCTGAGGTGGCCCCTTGGCAGCGCGCATGGTGCTGCCGGCTCGCCATGGCCGCGCAGTGGTGGTGAACGGCTTCTGCTGGGCGGCCAGCGCCTCCTCCCAGGACGACTGTGGTGGCGGCTTGGTGGCCGAGCCGACAAACACGTCTGACGATCAAGCCACAACGCTCAGCAGACGCGTGGTGGGCAGACGATGCTGGCCAGACGACACCGATCAGACGACACTATCAGCTGAACGCTGAACAGACAGTGCACATCAGACGATGGCCAGCAGAGCACACTGGTTATATACATGCCATAAGCTGTTAATGCTCTGAAATGTTCTGGAGCCTTGGGCTGAAGGTATCGGCATATTGCTTCTCACACCGTGCCCGGTAATCGGGTACACCATAAATTCCTCACCTGGGTCCTCCATTGCTATCCTACTACATACATCGCATTGTCCTATATCGATCTTTAAATTTTTTTCCCAAATTCCGTCTCTGGCTTCTAGGCACAAACAATTGGCCATTATTTTGTTTTGTTAGATTGCCCTTCACTCACTAATTTGATTATCGAAAATTGCCTCCAGAATGTTCACTCTTGGTTCCGCCTCAATCGACTAGCGCGTTGTAGCGTCTCCTATTCCAAAAGATCGCAGCGGTTAGGTTGTCTACCTACTACATTGTTATGGAGAGTTGAATATGTGTGAATAGTTTTCTCGAGCACTCTGATCTCACCTGAAATGGGCATTATTTCATCTGCTGTCGATACAAAAATAAACATATATTTGTCAAGTTCGAGCACATCAGCATGAAAGGCTATATTGGAATCCACTGGTTTCGATTGGATTACTAGCCATAGCAGTTTCTTCGGCTAATAAAGCTAGAATCGCGAAATGAACGGCAGAATGTCGGCACAAAGCATACTTTAAATTGCTATCCATTCATTCCAGATATTTTTTTATAGAAAATATACCATGAACAGCTAGACGATGTAACGGAATTATTAAAAAAAGATGATGTATCAAGCATCATAGCGAAGGGAATATTCATGGAATTATGTACTTATTTAAGTATTTATGGTGGACATTATGCAATCATAGGCGCCTCTGCTATTGTTAGAGGTGCTCCTGGAATTACTGCAACCTAAACGTGAGCGTGTGAAGCGATTCCCGCTCTGCCTTGCTAGGGAGGGGGGCCGCTGTGCTGGTGCCGTCAGCTTCTCGCTGCTCCACTGCGTCGACTGCACGCCAGGTGGCCGTTCAGAGCGGCATCGGTCGGTCGACTGCCGTTACGACGATGACGTCACGCCAACGGTAGACAAGGCTGTAGCTAAATATTACCGGACACTGTGACCAGCCGAGTTCCCAGCGGACCGATGTGGCCGACGGGCAGTGACCGCACAGGTCATCGAACCTACTCTGTATGTACTGATGCGGGGAGCTGGAGGTCACGACGGCCGACAAGCAGTAGATGGCCGTCGCCACCACAGCGCCGATCACCAGCTTCTCCAGACGGCGGCGCTGAGGGAACTTCTGACTGATTTCCTGCAACACAGACAGCGGCGCGTACAGTGGCAGCACAGTACAGTCGCGGCAGTATCTCAGCACCACCATTTGATCGTTTGTCGCAGCAGGCGTCGCACGGTATATTCACTACAGCCGCTCAGCGACGGTACGCACACAATCACGTGGGGTAAAATACGACGTAACAATACCAACATACACCACCATCTGGTACTATCACATAATGGGTGAAAGTTTTTTTAATAAACTCGCACAAAATAAAATGAATGTGTTAGCACGCAGAGTACCACCAATAACAGTATTCAACCTACGGTCCAAATCGTCGCAGTATCGTTCTTCGATTTTCACACGTGACGAAGCTCTCCAACTCCGTCGTCGATCACGCGGTACACGTTTGTCTTCACGTGCTCCATCAACCTCCGGGCAACTGCGAGGTTGCAGGCTCTCAACTTCATGGAAACTCAGCGCTTGAGGTGATTTAAATTCTCTGCATTCCGACCATCTTTGCGAACCTCGTTTTTGAGCAAAGCCCACAACTGTTCGATTGATTGAATTCGGGAGGTTTCTGGTGGATAATCTGGTCGTGGCACTACGGTTATCTTCATCCGCACCAGCTCCTCTTGTGCGACATTTTCTTTGTACACTTTAAGCAAATCTGACCAGACCTGTTTTCTTTTGTGTGCTAGTCGGAATGGTATGTTTTAACACGTATTGAACGGCAAGTACTGAAATGTGATGGCCACCCTTTATTATGGTGCTAGTTCCAAGTAAGAGTTCGATATTGCTGGTGCTGCTAACGCAAGCAGTTTTTAATCGATGGAATCAATGGAAAATCCATGTCGGGTTTTTTCATCCCAAATTTCAGTATTATTTGAATGAATTGTTTCCAAATTTCAGATCATTTGGTCTCCCGAATGCTTTTCAAACGTGCATAGTTGGTCATCGATGGGACCTACCACATCCGGCATATTTTTTACCCCTGGACCTAACACGGTTCGAGGTCGTTCGCAGTGTTTCGATTGAAACACGTACTTCACATACTGCCCGGTGTCCGCCCCGTGTCGCTAGGGTGACATGGGGAGGTGTAGCGCGGTGTCCGCCCCGTGTCGCTAGGCTGACATGGGGAGGTGTAGTGCGGTGTCCGCCCCGTGTCGCTAGGCTGACATGGGGAGGTGTAGCGCGATGTCCGCCCCGTGTCGCTAGGCTGACATGGGGAGGTGTAGAGCAATGTCCGCCCGTGTCTCTAGGCTGACATGGAGAGGTGTAGCGCGGTGTCCGCCCCGTGTCGCTAGGCTGACATGGGGAGGTGTAGCGCGGTGTCCGCCCCGTGTCGCTAGGCTGACATGGGGAGGTGTAGCGCGGTGTCCGCCCCGTGTCGCTAGGCTGACATGAGGTGGCGTGTCCGCCCCGTGTCGCTAGGCTGACATGGGGAGGTGCAGCGCGGTGTCCGCCCCGTGTCGCCAGGTTGACATGGGGAGGTGTAGCGCGATGTCCGCCCCGTGTCGCTAGACTGACATGGGGAGGTGTAGCGCAATGTCCGCCCGTGTCTCCAGGCTAACCGAGTCGGCGTAGCGACAGCACCACCGCCATGCCGCTCTAGATTCTGAGCCGCTTCCGCCAGACGCTCCTGCTCGAGAGGTCAACGACCAGCTCCGCGACATGAGGTCGTAGGTGTATCAGATCCATCACAGCCTAGAGCTGTCCGCCGCCCGGCTCGTGAGGCAGCATCCTTTTCGGAGCCTATTTACGCTGCCTCGTGCAGTACCGCCAGTGGCCCATCGTCATGGTTAAGACATATGCGTGAGGCGGTTGGCTTGTTCCATGGGTTTGCTAGTGTTGCCATGTACCGGGCTGGGTGCTGCACGGTGCCGACCTTTCGTCCTCGGTCCTGCCGTTCGGCAAAGGGAGTCAGTTAGCACTTCCCTCTGCATCTATTTCAGTAGCGAGCGTCCAAACGTACGTTGGTTCATCTTCGATCGGAAGGTGAGATTCGATGCGATCAGCCAAAGGTTTAGGGCTGTTGACTTGGCCCGCTAGGCAGGCGACCTCATCCAGGGACTATTACGATTGTGGCACAAAGCTTACCGACTGTGAAAACTGAATGTTTGGTATGAAGTATAAAATATTTGCATTTCCGCCAATCTTCAATTCACTAATCAATGAACCACCAGCGCATGCATGTATATGTGCACATCTCCTTTCACCAGTGGAGATGTGGCCTAAAAATGGCCTAAAATGGTTTCCGATGGCCATTAAGGTTCGCAGATTGAGAGTTCGAGATCAAATGAGTTGATTCGGCCTGTTGACAATTGAAAATTACATTGTGGCTGACAGAGAGGCAGCCGCCAGCGAACCCTCCACTGGGGTGATGACTCCACTGGGTCATCTCCTCGTGTAGAAGTTACTATATGCTCTGCTGTATTACGTGAGGGCGGATGCATGTCCGCTGTTGCGCTAGGTCCACTGGAGGGCTGCGTCCACTGACGTAGACCAACTGATGAGCTCAGCAATTTTCAATCACGTCATACGTTGCCCATGTCAAGGCTTTAACAACAGGCAGCTTCTTCAGCTTGATTGTTGTTTTGCATGCCGCTATTGGACGTGGTCCTGCTGACAAAGAAAATAATCCGTGTGCAATAATTACATATTCAGACATCACTTCACGTTCTGCATACTATGTGTGTAAAGTGATATTTTTTCAATTCAGTAACGCTCAAAATTATCTCGACCTAAGTGCCAATACCACCAGAGTGCATCTGACCGACCTCGTTCGAGATGATCCACGTGGCGAGAGTGTGGGAGGTTCGAAGGAGTTGACCGTGGGCTAGGTCAGTTCGTCCGGGTGTTGTCCGGGTGCGTGTATCCAGGTAATGGTGATCCGCCCCCGCGTTGGTATCCAGCTGGCATGGCCCGCGGCTGCTACCCAATACCCCGCTCTGCCAAACTGACGCCGGGCGGGTTGGCTGCTGTCCGTGCGCACCTCGTTGGCCGGGAAAGGTCGCTTCCCGGATCAAAGTGGCTCGGTAGATGCCCACGGTAGGGCCCCGCTTCGCGACGCATGTTGGCGGTATCACCTGGTAAACCTCTGACCCATGTCAGAGGCCAGAGGTTGGGGATAGCGAAGCCAGGCCTTCTTTGCACTGTTGCCACTTTCGTTGGTGAGTGCGCCGTGTTCGTCGTGGTATAAGGAAAGTTGGGAGAAAACGAATGATTTTAGGGGAGAAGCGCGATGCAGGTGCAGGCGGTTGGGATAGTGTCACCAGTGGCAGTCCAGTTCCAGGGTCTATTCATATACTGAATCTCTTATGAGGTCACCAGAGGTCATATATCAATTTGGTCAATATGCGAACCGCGAAATATCTCACTGTAAAAGGTGAAAAAGCCGGCCTTATTTATATTCGGCGTTGTTTTTCAGGAACAAACCGATTAATATTTTACGGATGATTATAGCATGCTTTATACCTTATTATATTATTATACCGTATTATATTACTAGGTTTATATTATACCGATGATTATGATACATGCTAGTTGACCTGGCCTGATGCCAACGAACTTTGACAATATGTTTGAAACCATAACGCTTATTACATGCCCCTTGATCATTTTGTCACCCAAAATTACCCGAAATTCAATTTCTCGCACACAACACGCCAAAATAACGCAGAAATTAATCGAACCTCAGGTCAGTAATCATGACCTGACTTAACATTTCGATATTACGAGTTGCTAAACCCTAAGGTGTTAGTCTTGATGAAGAACAGCTTCAACTGAGTATGCTGGTGATATGTTGCAACTACTAAACATGGCGGTACTGAACGCTTTGGGAAATTACTCTCCTTGATGAATCTCAGTTTCATGACCTTTGCTGACTTTGACCTTAAATTTGCGCAAGATGTGCAACACAATACATAGGAAGGTAACTGAACATTGCCTGTCCCTGCCTTTTCTCATTTGGTCGCTGTCCCGGAAAAAGGCACGAGGGGCTCATGAGAGTTTCCCCGACCAGGGTGTGGCATGTATGCACTACTAACTTTGCATCTACTTTGTCAGCTATAGGAGTTATATTTTTAGTCCATTAAACACCGAAGTATTCTGGTTAGCTTTTAAAGTTGCCAGTTATTTGGCGGTTCAGTTGGTTAGGGCACCAGCCTGCGTTGATCTCCCCTGTCCTGATAAGACAGGGTTCGGTCACTTCACCAGCTCGCATAGCCTCCAGCCGAGGTCATCAGTTGGCTTGATGAAGCCGGGTACGAGACACTGGGGCGACCGTGTAGGTGTATTGGTGACACATACAACTCCTGGGCAAGACTAGGCCGTTAAACTGAAGTTCCTAGATAGCATGGACGGCCAGGATTCACGCAGCACGCTCTGCTCAGACTCTGGTCTATAATTCCACCCCAGAAAGAATTGGGACGAAATTTGTTCTGAACAAAGAATAATTGCATTATAAGTACTGTTCGCGTACTGAAACGCTTCGAGCATACACGCTATTTAAGTAGTTTCCAAAAATGTGATTGAAGAGATTAAATCTTCGAATAAATCATCTTATACAGAGAATGTTTTTCTCGAAAACGTGCGCCGATTGCTCAACATGCTTTATTTTGATGATATTACTCAATTAGGCGGACCATTTATCCTCGCAATTAAATCGCAATGGTCCTATGTTATTTCATTGGAATTATTCTACTAATAATTAAAGTCAGCGCCCAACCTCAAGCTGCTTCAAACAGTGAAATTATTATACTGAACATTAAATTCAGCGCCCAACTTCAGAGCTGTTCATTCGCACATGCACACGAGTTGTGTGCACGCCCGTGCCCGCCCAGAGTAAGGTTCTATCTCCTCCCCAAATAGCATTCCTCTGCTACGTAGCGTGCCCCTCCACGAGCTCTAGCGTAAAAAAGCTGACAGCTCCTCCAAGTGTCGTGAGACGAAAATGACGCGCAGCGGACCCATCGCGAGGGAATGTGGCTGACCGTTTCCAACTGACACACCGTGGGATTGGCGGGTACAGTGATGCTTCTCCGCCGTCAGTGCACGTGTCCGCCACCAGCTGAGCAGCCGCCACCGACATAGTCGTCTCACCAGGCCCACAAATATCCCCCACAAATATGCAGGCATGCGATTGAGCTGGGACGTCGCCCAGCCTCTCTTGACGCACTCGATTGAAGTGTGTGCGTGCACACGTGAGGTGTGGGTGGATACAATCACCAGCAAAACGGCGAAGGTGCATACCAGGGGTACCTCGGGTAGCACGTATGACATCCGAACACGACTTCCACCCACTCCCCATCATCGGAGGAGCATTCGGTGCTGTTGAGTGGAGCCCAGCGGCCTGATGCAAGAAACGCTGATGAGCTACGACAAGCGTATGATATGCCACAGCGATGTTATGAACGGATTAGGAGTTATACCTATGTGACACAGGTATCAGTCACAGGCTGTGTGTATCAGTATCTGTGTGTATCACAGGTAGCCGGTGCACACAGGCTGTGTGTATCAGCTAAACCAGTGCTCATGAGGAACATCAGAATCTGCTTCCTGGATGTGCCGGTTGAGGACACTTGGAAGCAGACATGTGTCAGAATCCAAAACACGGATATTGAATATGATGAGCCTTTGGCAAGCTCAATGTTCAGAATCTTGATTCTTGTTGACCCTCGCCAACTTTACTAACCCTGAATGTTGATTTTTATACTTGAACAAGTCGTACTGTTTCGAACCTTCAATCATTGTAATCTGTCGATAGTCATGCCTTTGAATCTTCATTCTTCTTATTCTTTGGCAAATGTTTGAAATTTCGAATTTTTGGAATTTTTCAATAAAGTTGAATCCTTAGAATCTATATTCTGATCAGTAGTTCAGAAACAGAGTATTCGGAATTTTTAATGTTTTGGATCATTCGACAGTTGATCTTATGTGTTCATCTTTTAATCTTGAACTTAAACCGCATATTTACGGGCTTATGGTACTTGTGATTCTCTTTGACATGAGCTAGGACAATGACCTTGCATGACCTGAGGCTGAGGCGTTCACATCTGACGCGGAAAAGCTGAACGCAGAGGTGCTGGAAGCTTCATGGCGCTGCTCACTGCCATTTATTCCCTGCCTCAGAAAATCCTCCCGAGGCGGGGAGGGTGAAATATGTCATTATTGACATTAGTAAAGAAGACGACCAGGACAGGACTGGTCAAGTACCATCAAAATCAGGACTGAAAACCAGCTTCCAAACTGTGGATGCTAGGGACACACGGAAGACGCCACTGACAAGCCAGTGTAACCAAGAGCTCATTTCACAGCTTATTACTTAATTTCTGGCCATGCTGAAGTTCGCTTAGGTGATAATAAGTAAACCCAGTGGCATGAACTTTATCTATTGGAATGGCTTGAAATATGTGAATTGGAGCCTTTCAACGGACCTATTCAAGCAAAATGTGTACATAAGTTTAAGATTTTAGCATACTAAGGTCAGGTCAGGTGACTCCCAGGTGTCAGGTGACCAAGTTAACTAAGTTCAAGCTTGATAAACCTGGTATGTCACCTGAAGTCCTTGTTTATCGTTGTGTATCTGTATATATATATATATATATATATATATATATATATATATATATATATATATATACAGATATACGTATATATACATATATATGTTCGCAATATTCGTTTACGTGCATGCTGGTTTGAAGGTTTTACATGCAATGGTCAAATAAAAAGATATGGGCAGAGGACTCGACAAGCCCCGGCCGCGTGGTATTTTTTCCCAATACGCGGAAGCTACAGGGGAATTTGATTGGTTGATGGGCCTGCGGCGTGACGTCATTATCTCTAGTACCCAGAGTGCATCATCTGTTAGCTCCATTCGTCGCGTCGGCGAAAATTTGAATTCGTCTCGTTTAGCAACGGATGCGTATGGTCTGAGTTCCCTTGAAGCTGTAAGAGACTGAATTGTGAGAGGAAGAGACTTGGAAGAAGCCAGTGTAGTTATTCAAGCAACCCTAACTTGAACCGGCGATCTTTTACTTTTGCACGTGGGTACACCGCGTGAGGTAGACACAGATGATGCAAGGACCTATAATGTTTTTTTTCTTCAAAAGGATTAAAAAAATTGGCGGTGTTAAATCAAACTTCGCTGCAATCCTGGATTGAAATATTCCATTTTATGCGAGAAAGGTGTACTTTTTTGTTCATATCTGCTTCACCAGCACACAAGCCGTCGGTTAGCAAGTCTCGGGTATTTTATCCTTTGAAAAAAAAATACTAATCGCTACAGAACATTTCACTTATGTATCATAACCAAACCAAGCCTACCATGCCACTTCAAAACCATTCAAATTTCCGCCGACGCGACGAATGGAGCTAACAGACGATGCACTCTCGGTACCAGAGATAATGACGTCACGCATCAGGCCCATCAACCAACCAAATGCGCCCTGTAGCCTCCGCGTATTCGGAAAAAATCACGCGCCCCGGACGCACACGTTGATGATAAAATTCGAGGTTATGATACGCTGTCCATGCAATTTATCTGTAAAATGAAAATATAATTATGTGGCTATAAACAAGTTATCTTTTACTCTATAACACCATATTCCATATGCAAACCTACAATGTAAGTTGATACAAGTAAAAACATCATCTCTGACCACATCATATCAGCGCGACCCTATATGGCGCGAAGCACACCGTATTTGCCATACCATGGCGTTGCAGTATGCATAAATCAGCAAGACCTCTTAATAAAATGACTCGCTCTTTATTGTGTACACATGGTAGGGACAGCAGATAAAGGAATCCCAAATGGGGTGATGCGGAATGGGAGTGGTAGGATAGGTAGAGCCATAATATAGAGAGCAAATGCGGCGTTATTCCCACCATCAGTGACACTAGCGCCGCACATGTCTGATGTTAGAGTTCCAGTTTCACGAAGATTTATACTATGATCATTTGGTTTCTGACGAACGGATTGAATGTTGACATCGATGGGTCTGTATTTGTGTCGACTGTCAACTGGCGACCGCAATCGGAAGAGCAGTCCGATGGTTAATGTCCTCTACAGCTGGCGTGATATGGCACCTTATTTGGGCTCCGGGGACGCTGCACAACACTCCACGTGCACACAGCTGCACGCTCTTCACCGCACGGGCTACCTGTCAGGCTCGTTCCTTCGACACAGGTTCGCAGCGAGGTGTCAGGGTCACACGAGGACACAGGGTCACTCACTCGTATGGCCGAAGGCAGCAGAAGGGTGGTGGGCTTGTCGTCGGCCATCCTGCAGCGACGTGACCGCTCCCTCCGAGTTGGAGAGACGACACTGGCGCTCGCCGGCGCCAGCGCGGCTCACCGTTAGTCGGGGCGCTGTGGCCGCCGACCGACACGGTGGAACGCCTGGCCCGCGGCGTCTGGAGGAGAAACTGGCCGGCCGACCGGCTCACAGCCGCAGCTGCTCCGGCGCCGCCGACATAGCGTCAGGAGTTCGCCATGGCTCGGAACGTGGCTCCCCGTGCGCCGCCGCCGCCGCCGCTGCTGCTGCTGCTGCTGTCGCTGCTGCCGCTTCTCGCCGTGACTTCAGGCGAGAGATCTCCCACAAGTAAGCCCGGCGCGCCCAGGGATCGTGTGTCAGTGCAGAGGCTCCACCGGAGACCCCACAGGCATGTCTCCCTGCCCTCACTGTGTCTCGTGACACTGGATTGCGCCCGCTTAGCCCTGAATGCTCACTCTCGCAGTTTGTATTCCCGATCTGGTTACGAAAAGATGTGTCCTGTAGCAGAAAATGTATCTTTAAAACATTCAAATCGTTTTGGTATGGTGGTATAGTGGTATGGTATGGTGCTGGATGCTATTTTGGATGGTCTGTTGTTGTTTTTAATGGCCGTTACAATTACAATTTCTTTAAGTGCGAAAATTTTTAATCCGATGTAAAAGCCCCATCCATAAGATTCCATCAGCATATGGTTTCAGATCTCACGATTTCGTGACATCTCATGGTGCATTTCGATGTGCCCATTCGAAATATCACAACGAAGATGCGATTTTGAACCTTTCACTTTTCACTTTTCACGCGCCACAACTCGTCAGCCAGGCAGGCACGGACATTATACTAGTAAATGGCCAATGCGAACATAGAACAACTGTTTATCTACCTTCTGCACAAATTACACTCCACTATCTTGCGTCGTAACACCGCAAGTGTCCGTAGGCAGTTGTCGGGAAAGTTGCTAATGGCCTATATGGAGCAAGCGTCGCCAACGCCGAAGTCGTTGTCAGGGGTTCACCATCGGATTTATGGATCAGCAAGTGAAATATTATGTCATAGGAGCACATCGTAAGCATCCGTATGGTATCAGAACCTGACATTAAGCTTACCAAGATTGCAGAATGTCCTAGTAGTTGCAGCGTCCGCTACCTATCCATCGATGACAGCGGAGTTGTGGTAGCGGTAATGCGTCCCATGTTTCTCACCACGACAAAAGGCACCGTTAGTGGAGCTAAAGGGATCATAGCCTGTTTTCAGCTGGTAATTCACCTGGAGGGAGGCCCTTGACTGCAGGGGATCTCTTCAGACACCCAAATATCCCCTCCCCTAGATATTCAGGCTCGATCGAAGAGGCCCCAGCGGGCATGAAGATGCATATTCCCCACCCCACACCCTCACCCCCATCCCCGGTAGACAATGCTTGAATAGAGACAACAGACCATAGAAGTTCAACTTGGAACTGACGACACATTCAGATGTTATCCTCCCCCCCCCCCCCACCAATTTCCACAAATGTATTTGGCTTCGCTGTCGTCACGAGAACAGCTGACCCCACTTGCATCCCCGGCTACATCGGTGACACAAGACAATTTTGTACTTCTTTTTGACCGACCAATCATCCGCATGAACATCACCACAGCGCATCAAGCTCTCAAAAGTACTGGTTGAAATTGTATCATGCCAGTAACTAGTCAGGTAACTTGAATGATATGAATATTTTGGAATTGAAAGGTTGAAAGTGCCTATAGTGAACGCACCGATGAAGGCGACAGGCAACGACGGAGGGACAGGCGTGAAGCGAAGCCATGGCCACCTTATGCTGCCAACAGGCGAGGCAGCTAGAGCGGCACCGTGAGCCTTTGCAGCTTCTTTACTCATTGAAGCGACGCTTCGTAACGGGTCCGCACAGCGTTGGCAGAACGCCTTCTCGTCTAGGGCCTTGTTTAGGCCACCTTGGCGGCCAGTCTAGGGCCCTGTTTAGGGCAGCTTGGCGGCCAGTTTAGGGCTTTGTTTAAGGCACCTTGGCGGCCAGTGTAGGGCCTTGTTTATGGTACCTTGGCGGCCAGCGCCAGTCGCGGCGCCAGCTTCCTTCTGGCAGCTCCTCTAGCTGTCTCTGTCGTCAACTTGACTGCGCACTTGGTCTGTTGGGTGTGGTATGGCACCCAGTGCTCTGTGACGCCTGCATTTCCGCTGCACGGCTCCTGCATCTCCGGTGTTGCCGCAGCTGCTGAGCCAGGCTGAATGGTGCGTGCACGCAATCCTACGCATGATTTACCTGTATCACAGTAGACACGCATGCAAACTCCACCCAGCGAGCCAGCGTGACAAGCTCATGGGACGGGTCAGAGTCGGACATGCATGCACGAAGAGCGCCGTGTACCACCCTACTATATTTAGCTTTCCGTGCGACAGGTGTGTGAGACTTGTGTCTCCGGTACTCACGCTCTTCGCGCGCTCAGCAAGCTCAGATTCGAGCTGAGGCTACTCTCCACGTCGGTCGACACACTGGCGGATCTAGGGGGTAACGAGCGATGGCCTCCCCCACCCACACTCCACCAATAGCCCGATTTGTCCAGAAGTTTTGCACTAAAATCGCATTTCCTCGAAGCATAAAGACATTTTGTGATACAAATATTTCCTCAAACAGATCCGGTGACTGTTAGCTGTTCAAAGCAGATGCATTTATCGAACTCTGATTTTGTATTTGTCCCTTCCCACCCAACCCACGCTAAGCTTTTTGATTCGCCCTTGAGTCAGCAACTGCATTGAATCATCACAACACTGGCGCTCAAGTTCTGCGACAAATAGCATCCCATATATTTATTTCGCGCAGTCAGTAGCCACACATGGAGCTTTAAAATGAAGCCGGTGTGGATTCATATTTAAAGTTTCTCTTTCCACGAAATCATTGCAATTCCAGATAGCAATATTATTGTAAGATGACTTACATTTTGTTCTAAAAGAAATAAGTTCAACACTTAAATAATTTTACCAACTTGCTATGGGTTAGTTAAAAAGACTTCAGGCTACCAATGGCGTCATTACGCTCGGAGAAGGCGGGAGATCGATGACTATGGGTGCAGCCAAAGTTAATGGCCGTTATAAACACATACGAGCCGCTGTTGAAACATCATCGAAGCCAGGACTTGGGCCACACATAACAGGCTGCGCCTACCCCATTGGATCCAAAGCAAAAACGGCTGAAGACTGGGTGAAGAGCTCGACTCCCCCCAAGAAATCTGGTGCTGATACCACAACGGTGATTAAGAGGCGGTACGTTCCAAGTGGAACTTCCACATTAACGATGGCATCTTGCACACAAGCTGTATCTACCCTGGAGGAGAGACACCCAGACGTTCAGCTGCGGCCTCTCTAGTCGAGCATCACTACCGGGGTAAGTTCGTTGGGTGTTTAAGGGGACCTCCTGCGGCCGAGGGACCTCATTTCAGGTGAACCTCCTACCGCTAGTGGAAGGGGAGCTATGGCCACTTTAGCCCTCTGGTTGTGTCATTTATTGTGGTGAGAAACATAGGAAACATCTTATTCACCAATACTCCTGTTTTGGCTGCTATCGATGGGTAATTGGTAACTGAGGCGGCCACAAACATGGCATATTGCATATTGGATGTTTAAATCTGGCTCTGATTACGCACTAGTACTTATGAAGTGCTCTTACGCAGAGGTGGAGGCTCGTGCACTTTTGGTATTGCCGGTGCAATATCAATCGAAGTACTGGTGTTTCCATGCAGCACCAACATTTTGATCTCCCACATAGTGGTGCCCAAAGCTGGTGTTCATTTTTTAAACTTGTGGAGGGCACCACTCTCCTCTCAAGGAGAGAAAAGTGTTGCTCCATAGATCAGAGTGCAATAGGCATTCTTCATTGAGGGTAGTCCAGATGTATTTCGTTCTGCCGATGCAACACCAACGATTTGCACGATTTTGTATTCAATTTATCCGGGTACATGAAAGCAATATTGTTGAATTACATGTTGGCAACACCAGCAATTATCCGACGCCTCGAATTCGCTCCCGTGACATTTTGTTCCACCTACTGATCCACCAATCGGATGATGATGGCAGGACGACGGCGATGTAGCGGACGCAGCCCCGCCAGGAGAACGGGCGGATAGTGCTTAGACTTTACTTTACAATTTCCTAACCGCTTGAGCTAAAGCTCTGAGGCCAGGTGAATGTTCCTAGATCCAAATGTATTTTCCTACATGCTGTCAGAAACAGTAAACGCTGGTCTGGTAATGCCACTCGAAACTTGTCGAGAACACAAAGCACTTTTAAAACCTTGAAAAAATTCACAGTGCAGTGGGTAACATAAGTGGTGGAAGCGCCTCAAACAGTACATGTGGTGCTGCCAGCGCAACATCATTGATTATGAAAGCTTAGCATTAGTCTATGGCGTTGCATAAGCACAATATGATTGCATCATAGTGAGAAAATGCCAAGTTGTCTAGGAATTATTGGCTGAACTATTGTCATTCCGCATCCACGTATGGATGTATGGCTGCCAGTGTCCTACGAAGTTAACCGATCAGCTGACATCGTAGTTGGTCTGTGAGGAACCTTTCACAGCCTGCTCCCTGACGGTTCATGACAGACCTCTGCTGGCGTGACAGTCAGCTGGCGCGATAGTTGGTCTGTGAGGAACCTGTCACAGCCTGCTCCCTGACGGTTCATGACAGACCTCTGCCGGCGTAACAGTCAGCTGGCGCGATAGTTGGTCTGTCAGGAACCTGTCACAGCCTGCTACCAGACAACAGGTGACCGACTTCCGTCCATGTTGCAGTGGACCGGTGCGATCCCCTCAACAGAGACGTGGAAGCTCCTCCAGCAGCCAATACCAGCTTCATGTCCACCAACAACACTCTAGTGGAGGTCGTCGTCGGGCAAGACGCCATTCTCCCCTGCCGGGTGCATCAGGCACACACAAAGAAGGTGCGTCGGCTTCCGATCATGAGTCAAGCCATCGGCGTATGCGGGTGCATGCTGTTCACCCGTTTTCGAACATTGTGTGTTGTCGATAATCGAATTCGAGGAAAGTTGCCACGGATCATCCAAACAGTTCGAGGGGATTGTTGCACGGCCCAGTAAGTTCTGAGCATTCTGAGTACTTAAAGGTTCGGTTTTAGCATAGCTTACCCGTCGGTTGATGTTCATTCCTGGGCCATTCGAGATCTCAGTCTAATTATCCCTGTCCGTCCGTGTGAGATCTCGATCCGATCCTCCTCGTTCGTGCGCGGTATTTTAACGCCGTCCCAGGTTTAAGAGTGTCCTGCCCTCCTTTTCAATGTTTCAAAAAGGACGGTGCCACCGAAAAGGAACGAAAACGAACGTGCGGCTTGTGACAAGTAAGGTGCATGCATCAAACAAAAACAGATGCAATAAAACTTGTGTTTTTATTTTATTGCAACCTGTAGTCATGATATAAGCGATATTAATATAAGCGTTTAGCATTATGTTCTTGGTATTTCGCGACCCTACGAACATCGTTGGAACATATTTGGATGCATAGTCTACGGTAGATATAGGTCAGGTCACTATCGAGTATATAAATGTTTGTCCAAACATCTATTTTGAAGTTCAGTGGGATAAAATGGAAGCTGGGGTCGAATGCAAGGATTGAGCTTATTCCGGGATCCTCGCAAGCCATTCAAGAATACTTTGAATCAACGAATTTCAAAGCCAATAGGCAGTTCAGTGTACTGCGTCAGTGTGTTAGTTTTAGGTGATAAATACTCCAAGATACTAGAAAGTACACACGTCGCGTCATTATGTGAGGTGTGTAGTTTATCATCACAACATCAGCCAAAGCAATCTACGATTTCGGAAAACAATGGCCGTAGGTGCTGACCCTAATGACGTCATAGAACCGTTATCTGCCATAAACGGATTTTTCACAAGTGGTAGAACGTGTGCCATATTGGCTATGCGGTAACCTAGCCGCATCTGTGAAATAATTAAGATCTGTTCGAAAGATAGCCTTTAGGTCGGCAGTAACCACTTCCGTTCACTGACGAGAGTAAGCATTTCTTGCACTGACGATATTACGTATTAAGCAACTAGATACGAAATAAATTTGGTTCTTTGCTTCGGTGAACATTTGTAGTAAACGCACAAATATGCACATCTGCTGAAGTTATTTTGCAATCATTAGGACTATTCAATGAACACTCGCTTGGGTTTGGATGCAAATTAACACCCTAAGTTGTTTTTTCTAAGATAGTCGAACTCTCGGGACTGAACGTCATGGAACCCTTTGGCTACAGAAAATGGAACCAGGGATTTATTTGTGATAGCTTTACTTCGAAGACGTCAATGGCCATCGAACTAAACTAGGTTTAAGGTAGCTTATCGGTTCTGAAATGTGTTCCTTTTTGGAAGGATAAAAAATGTAATCTGAATGATATACCCAACGTTTGCATCTGCATTGCATTTCAATTGACGGACAAGAAATTGAGTATATTTTCGCGACATAAGGTCACGTTATCAGGTCAAGTCAAGTAAAAAATTCAAATTAATATTCTTGTTGAAACTTCTAACCCAAAATCCAGGGTGTGTACCGTAGATCACAACACTTCCTGCCAGTGTGCAACATCTCAGATAAATGCATGGGCAAAATTGACACCTTTTATATATATATATATATATATATATATATATATATATATATATATATATATATATATATATATATATATATATATATACCCTATATATACATATATATATGCATATATATATACATCAAAAGATGTGTTTGAGTACCCACTTTCCAGAGGTTAATTGATGTGAGGATGCAATTTGAGTTACTGAATGCATGACTTCGGCTTCCAATGGTTCAACATCATGTTTAGGTGACCGACTGCATGCGTCCACAGACTTCACCTCTCCAACGTAATCTAAGTTCATTGAGCTGGGATGATATCGAATGTTATTGGTTGAACTATTTAAATGCTAAAAATTGGAGCATAGGAAACTAGTTGGTGCTTTATTCGAGTTCAGCGTAATAATTTAACGTGAGCTTCAAGCGATATGATACCACACAAGACTAGTCACATATGGAACGGCATTCAAAGTTGAGCTTATAGGTTGCCCTTATAGATTGCAATTTGTAAATATCCGTTCCCTGTACTTGGCCGTCATCCTATTGTGTTTCGATGTAGCATTTCAGACCACAAAAAAAAACAGCAGGCAGCTGTGCATCATGACACTCGTCCAGAGTTCTGCCCAGAGTTGGAATTGATCCTGGCGGGCCCTGTGGGGTTATGAACAGGCTTTGATGCAGGAGGCGCATCCATATGTTTTCTAAATGAATGGACCTGGGCCGGGCCGGGCCTGAATTCCAATTTTGTTTGCTTCCATCGGAGCTTTTGGGATTTGAAGATCATATCGCATCATATGCAAATTAAGCCGACCTGCCCACAAAGACTACATTAAAATAGAGAGATAATTGGCATCAACAGATCACTTCTAAGATAGTAACTCATCATTCAACCTGAACAACACATCAGACAAATATTGGGAAAAGCCCATCGTTTCGTGTATATTCCAATGTTGTGTTCCTGTGTATTCCATTTTAACACGCACCCTGGAGGGCCTCAGAAAATTACGCGCATTGGAGGGGCGGATTCCGCCCCCCCCCCCCCTACGATCTCGGCTCCTACTGAGGCTAGAGCAACGACATTTGCAGGGTGGATGGGTACTATAGTGAAATCTATTGTGTGCAAATTTCATGGCCATACGTCAATATCTTCCAGGTCAAATGAGGTCAAGATAGCAAAATTTTCTGGTTTTGCGTGGATTGGTTTGTCATTGTTATGGATCGTTGTGATTGTGTTTAAATGCTCAAAAATTGACATTAATGATGTTTTGGACATTACTAATGATGCAATACAGATGTCAGATCCGCTATTTGACCTCAGGTCACCTATATAGGAGCACTTTAACAGGTCATTACCTGCTCCAGTTACCGGAACCGGGCTGCCCACCCGACTGCTCCCTTGGGCGGTTCGGCGCAATCGGCAAGAAAGGAGTGAAATACATGAATAAAGTATGGAAACGCTTAGGCACACAATGACAAACAATAGATTTCGGGATGTGTAAGGAATAGCATGTAAAGTGACATCAATCGCATGAGTCATTTGCATTTTTGACAACATTCCAGTTGACCAAGTTTGATTCTATTAGCCTGTCATGAACATGACCTGACTTGACCCGGGCGACCTAACATGACTTTTAAATTATATAGCATAACAAAATGCATCAAACAAGTCGCTAGTATTGTCAAGAACAGTTCCCTTTTGCCAATATACGGGAAACGCATCAGCGCCGATTTTTGTGGCCTGGCGCTGAGAATTGTTTTTATTTTAACGGCCCTTAACTTGAGAAGTTTTCGGCCGATTTTCAATTGTCTTACTTGACACAATACAAGTAGGTATGCAAAAAAATGCGTATATCGGCTGGAACAATATGGAGTTATGTACAAAAATATCGGAGGGGTGGGCGGATTTCGACATTCCCCACCAGTGCGTGTGTTAACCTGTCATAAACTTGGCCTGACTCGACCTCGGAGACCTGACATTACTTTGAAACAATGTAGCATGACAATGTACATCAAACAAGTCGCTAGTTTTGCCAAGAACACTTCCTTTTTGGTTATATACAGGAAGCGCATCGGCACCGATATTTGTGGTCTGGCCCTGGAAAAAATGTTTTTAATTCAGCGACCCTTAACTCCAAAAATTTTCGGTCGAGTTACATTTTCTTACTTTAAATAACGCGCCGGTCATTTATAAGCAGGTACACAAACAATGGCGTATATTGGCCGGTAAAATCTGGAGTTATCTACGAAAAACCGAAGGGGTGGGCGGATTTCGCCCCCCACCCCCACCCACCCTCCCCTCCAGGGCGCGTGTTAACGCATGTTTGACATCATACTTATGAAGACTCCATATGTATGAAATATGTACATCAGGCACTACATCATACACTTTTTCAAGCAAAATCGTAAATTTCTTAAAAAGTATAATTTGGAAATTGGGTTAAAGGTGTATATGTTAAGTGGATGTGCATTCAGTTAGAAGAAAATATATTATTAGTAGAACAATGCGTTGCGCAGTTTTGCATATACGAAACATCTGTCATATGCTATTATCCATTCAGCTCAATGGAGTGATCCATAAGACTCTAATAGGACTCTAGTACAAACTAGGACCAGATAATGTCTACATTATCTGGACTGTTGTTTACCAGGTACGTTAGTGTACGTAAGTAGGTACCTAACTAATAAAGAAGAAGAGCATGATATTCGCAATTGTAGTACAAAGATGAGGGTAAGGCTATGCCCGCACGCATGTTTGCACAGTCTCCAACCTGAATGGGTAAGTGCATCCTACCTATATTACCTACCTACAAGCTCACCTGGATATGTTTCCCCAGTACAGCCCCCCAATATTATTCAGATAAGTGGAAGCCTCCATGCCTACCCTATTTGTTCCAACACTCATGGACAAGATGCATCTTTGCTCGATATTTACATGCATCGCCATAGTTGTGATGTTAAATTTGATCAGAAGTGCGGGGTATGCGTCTTCCACATCCCGGACAGCGGAACCGCCCATGCAGGATTCTACTGCCAAGGGCGCAACTATGCGTTGACGCAAAATGATCTAAAATGTTGCTCACCGGTACCAGTGACTTATCCCCCCCCCCCCCCCATACAAAAATGAATCCGGAGTCCTGACCTGATTTTTCAATGTGGTGCTCCGACATAAATGTTTGGCTCCAAGACCGATTTATCGGTATTTATTCGGACTCCCTACTTGATTTCTTTGTGCTATTTTGCGGATTATATAGTCAAGTATCCATACCTGATGATTCTCCGTTCTATATGTCCTAGGTTTCTTACATGGTAAAATACATATACGTCACCATTTTAAAAATGGCTACGTACCTTCGAAGTACGTATAATGAATCGTTATAGTACAAGTCGTTGATTGTATAATAGAAGGTATTTACCACACATGTCGCCAAATATAATCCGGAAAGGAAGTATTCCACACAGTTTGAACATCAAGCGCTGAGCAAGGAGAGCTGAGGTGCCTTTCCTCTCCCGATCCAGTCTTGTGGCTCCTTGTTTACCAAAGTTTATCTGGCTTTACTTTGGCGATGATCTGATTCTATTTTAACGTCGCATTATCAAAAGCAAGAATGTCAAGCAGCGCATGTAAGCATCCTTCAGAAGTGCTTGCATAGCACCGGCCAGTGTCGGTGCCAGCTTTATGCTAAGCTATCGCAGCACAGCCAGCTCTACTCCGTCCACCTTCGACAAGGCCTTAAATCATCCTGTCTGTCGGTCACGGAAGTGTCTTCAGTGTCAGCTCGGCCATGGACGTTGTTTAATGCATTGGCAAGTTGCAAATGCGAACGGCAAACATCCCGATAGAATATGTATACGTTGGATGCCACTCGCGAGGTCGTCAGTGCCTGGCCGGCGGCCGGGCTGCGGTCGGCGCCGGCCTGGCCGGCGGCCGGCGCGGCGCCGACCGTTACACGGAGCATTGACCAGCCCAGCTAAATTGTGGGAGGGGCGGCGCGTTCACCCGGGTATGGCGCCGGACAGTGGTGACCCACGTGTCGACCTCCACAGGCTCGGCTGTCGTGCGCCGGCCTCAGCAAGGTCACCGGCAGTGGCGCTGCCAGGGTGGAAGGGGCCGGCTCAAAAAGGTTGAACTGAACCGAAACCGCTTACGGTGCGCGAAGCGCGCCAAAAGAATATATGGTTCAGCGAGGTTCAATTCCAAAAATGTCTTCTTCATCTAGTGTATTTTTTTTAAGAGGTGGGGCCTTGGCCACTACGCCCCCCCTCTACACTCTTGTCCCTGTCTTTGGGCATCAGGCCAGGCAGTGGAGATGTGCTGGGGCTAAATATCCCAAGGAATAATTATAAAACGCCCAAACCGGTAAGTTCCCTACTCAAAGAACTCCAAAATTCCCGCTATTATTTGACTGGAGCAATACCATGACAATACCAGAATTGAGCAAGGCGTCTGCAACAGCCTCTACCACAGATTCCGTGTTCATGCATGCATAGCTTAAATACATTTTCCATGCATTTAAGCAATTAAAAGAACTTGGTTCTGAAGTTCAGCTACGAGAACACATGGTTGAAGCTAATATTTTTCATCGCTTGGGAAACTATTTCTTGCAGTCTCCGTGCTCCTACTCCGTGCTTCTATACCTGCTTGCAGGCCTTGCTCCAGTTGACTGGATAGGCCCCGGCTCCAGTTAAACAAGGACGGAAATTTGGCAGTTCTTGGCGTAGTGAACATGACGGTTTAGGCTTTTTAGAATTGTTCATCTGAATGAATGAACAACGAGGGTAAAGACGAGGCTTTCGTTGGTTAACATATCTACCTGCGGCAATCCACCTACGCTTTTTATTTGGAAGGTCCATGGAAGGTGACGCTTTCAAATGTAATTTTATTTTCGTACTTCCCGTGAAACATTTCCTACCACAATAAACAACATTTGCATTGGTGGAAGATCATCAGCATATTTCGTGTTGCAAATTCCAAAGCTGATCTTGCTAAAAGAAAAGGCTGACGTCGTCGTGTAGAATAATTATCAATGCAATTCGCTTTATGGCATCTAACTTATGCACATTCTTTCGACACGTTTGCTATTTGCATTTACAACTCGCCAATGTATTCACGCAAAGCTGGTCGTGCATCCGAAATCCTTTCCATGCTATCGCATCCGCTCATGGTTGCGATAAAATGTTTTGCTTGCACACATTAACATTCATTACCTATAAAGCGCTGCGAGGTATCTCCAGGAGTGCCAGCCCACGTGCAGCTCCCCACCCCGCTGGTCGGTCGGTAGGTTAGAACTGAAATTATATAGATTTGTTTTTTTGCACAGTAGTGATTGGTGAAGCCGCCAAACTGCTCCAACACAGCAGACGCTGCAACATTCTCTTCGTCGGTCCGGTAGAAACGCTAGGATGCAGTTGGTAATATCACAGCATGATAATCATAATTAGGCATTTACACACCTCTACAAGTGCAGCAAAGCAAATTCGACAAAATGTGTGCAGCACCTGCGGCGTCTGCAATGCTACTTTCTCCACACATGTTCGATGCGGAATGCTTTACTT
The DNA here is from genome assembly GCA_034440575.1 of Imbricaverruca yamaguchii. Taxonomy (NCBI): domain Eukaryota; kingdom Metazoa; phylum Arthropoda; class Thecostraca; family Neoverrucidae; genus Imbricaverruca; species Imbricaverruca yamaguchii. The sequence goes on from JAOTOL010001602.1 coordinate 2,447,839, forward strand.
TGCACATATATTAAATTAATAATCCAATACATGTGTAGGAAATTTCCCAGCATATATCGCCCTGCCCATGATTCAACATCGGCCGCCCTCTCTTCTGCGATACCTTGGTAGCTGAATGTACTCATGTGCTTTGGTCAGACAGTCTTGATACATTTTCTATGAGTATACTGTTCCACCTTATTCTTATTACGGCTGAAAGAGATAAATTAGGTCAAAATGAACTGTACATTTCGACGGCGTGTCTTTTTCAACTGTGATAGCTTGAGGGTGAAGAAACAGCAAGCATAACATGACATGAAACGTGTCACCGTATGAGCTCCACAAATTACCGGTCTCACAGCCAGTTGAATAAGATTGGCGTGATTTTAATATAAAATACGATATTAAATAAATACAATGTATATGTTAGGCATGTGTTGATGATGTGAGCCTGTGCTCCTGGTGTCTGCGCACCGGCGTTTGGTGCTGGTGGTGTAGTGCGGTATCGCATCCAGACATCCTCTTAGACCAACAGAGTCGAAGAGGATGTCTGGGTGTTGAAGTGTTGGCCCGAGACTTCTAGAATCCAGTGATTTAATTATTTTTAGCGCGACAACGTCTTTACATGTGCTTAAAATGTGTACCCTGAAAGAAGTTGAGCATATGGGTGGCTCCGTGCGACTGCGGGGTGTGTGGTTTCCTAATGGTGTGTTTCCTGTCCAGTTTTTGCCGTCTCCTCAGTGTTCGTGGAACCGCTCCCTGACGCTCCGTTTGGTCTCTTCAATATATATTGCATTCATATTTCCATGTTGACATAGTAGAAACTTGATGACGTATACTGCATTTTTAAGACATTTCCTTCTAGGCCTGCATGGCACGAGTGGCAGTGCCTCTGCCCCGCCCCCGACCATGGAGGAGGGAGGGCACACGGCATACTTGATAAGGATGTCACCGAGTGTTCTCCCACACTCCTATGCAACTTTCAAAAGCAAGGCTGAGGAGCTTACAACAGAATTTACTTGTTGCAGACGCCGTGTTCAAGCGCTGGTAGTGGACTGTATATGTATGGTTGGTTGGTTATTGGTTTTTTACGACACATCGACCGTTGAGTCATGCAGCGTCGCCAATCTCTCACGCCGATTGGTCGCGGGCGAAGAGTAACGAGTGGTGAGACTCGAACCTACAACCTTTCGATTGTGAGACAAGCAACTTACCCCTAGGCTACTCGTCCCCCTGTATATGTGTGGGTGGCACCCTGCAGCATTGGGTAGAACGGTCAAGGGGCCTAAATAAAAGGGTATAGAAGGGATAGCGAGAGAGAAGTAAGCGGGAATAACATGTGAAAAGAAATTATGTGAAGAACAATTGGAAAAGGAACAAATAATTGCGATGTGAGAGGTCGGAAAGATGCGTGATGGGAGAATGTAAAAAAATAATCGAAGCAACATAAATATAGGTGGACGTAATAATAGATGCTGTAGGTTAGAGCTCCCAAATTCAAGGGAGACAAAGGAACTCTCCAATTCAAGAGAGCATGGACCTAATCAAGAACACTCCAATTCAAGAGTGAAGGAACCCTCCAATTCAAGAGAGCATGGACCTAGCTAAGAGCACTCCCCGGATTAAAAGCAAGCTGACGCTTCCGGCGTAAAACACCTCTGCAGGACCCACCCTTCCACGCGCCAGACTCAAACGGCAACATCACGCGAACAGCGGCAACACACACATCGACGTGCCGCCCTTGCTCAACTGAGGCGCGCAGCCGAAGTGAGCCGGAACGACAGCGTATCATAAAATTCATAGCTCACAACCTCCACACCGTGAGCGGTCGTAACCTCCGCCGGAACATCCTCACCCAGAGGCGACGGCAGACGGTGAGCTCATCACAAGTGTTCTGCAGAGAAGTGCGAAGGGAAAGTTGCGTTCGAAGTGGTGAGTACAGGAAAAACGCCACTTGCAACTACCCATTGATCTATATTTTGTGGGAGCCGGAAGTTTATGGGAAAGCCCAGTGTTACGGACCGAGCCGCTCAGTTAGCCGTACTGGGCCGGTTCTACGCGTTAACCCGCCTTAGGGAAATTTACCTAAAATCGTGATATAATCGGTGTAGCTTCTAACTCGCCGAGAAAACTAAAATTCGAAGCCTGGTTCCAAGTGGAACCAAGCTTTCGATACAAGATGCACCACTCCTTGTGGCCGTATTGGTCGTATTTAAGAAACCAATTTGCATGAAATATTTGCATGCAAGCCGATTTTAACATTGGACATCCGTGAAAGTTCCACGGGACCTGATCTTATTTAATCATCACCTCAACAGTGTAATCATTTTCCAATGTTGACGCCCACTTTCAAGTAGAGCAACATCTAAGGCAACTGCCAAAATATCCGGGATGTCGTACTATTGTAACTTTAGAGCCCGAAGTGCATTGCATTTGCAATTTGTTGTGTCCCTTCAGCATGCTTCAGTGTACCCCTCACCCAAGTAGCGACGTTTTCCGCCGAAGCCCCTCCGAGGAAATGTACCACCTCCACAATAATTAGCACTGGATCCGCCCCTGCCAAATGTAACCTTTAAAATACTTAAATGCTGAGATTAAAATGCTAGTTAAGTTCGTGTTCGGAATTCAGCGCACTCGTTTTAGGGGGCGTAAATACACGTGCCGTATTACGAACACCGCTGTTCGGTTCGGGAACACACGGAAATTCGTCTATGCTGTTTGCCAAACGCTTTTCTAATCTGATAAAGACTGTGTTTAACCCACTGACTCTCCAGTCAGATCCTCACATCCCGTCTCGAGGAGGGAGAGGGGGTAATAGGAACCCTACTTTAACACGCGCCCTGGAGGGGGGCGTAATCCGCCCACCACGATTTTTCGAAGATAACTGCCAATTTCACAGGCCCATATACGCCATTTGTTGTGTACCTGCTTAGAACTGAACGGCACGTTGTTTGGGGAAAAAAGAAAATCGACCGAAAATTTTTCGAGTTAGGGGTCGGTAAAATCAGAACATTTTATCAGTCCCAATTATTGGCGCTGATGCGCTTCCCGTATATTGGCAAAAAGGAAGTGTTCTTGGCAATACTAGCGACTTGTTTGATGTATATTATTATGCTACATTGTTTCAAAGTAATGTCAGGTCACCGAGGTCAAGTCAGGTCAAGTTCATGACAGGTTAACACACGCCCTGGAGGGATGGAGGGCGAAATCCGCCTACCCCTCCGATTTTTCGTACACAATTCCATATTGTACTGGCCGACATACGCCATATTTTTCGTACTTGCTTAGAAATGACAGGCGCATTGGTTAAAGTAAGAAAAATGAAAATCGACGGAATTTTTTTTAAGTTATGTGCAGTTAAAGTTGTAAAAAATCGCAGCGCCAGACCACAAAAATCGGCGCTGATGCGCTTCGCGTATATTGGCAAAAGGGAAGTGATCAAGTGTTCTTGAGAACACTAAGCGACTTGTTTGATGCATATTGTTATCCTATATAATTTAAAAGTCATGTTAGGTCGCCGAGGTCATCATGACAGGATAATGGAACCAAACTTGGTCAACTGGAATGTTGTCATAAATGGAAATGACTGTCATGCGATTGATGTCACTTTGCATGCTACTCCCTACACATCCGGAAATCTACTGTGTCTTTGTGTGCCTAAGCGTTTCTATACTTTATTCTTGTATTTCACTCCTTTCTTTGCGAATCCCATTGTGAGAGCCGCCCAACGGATCAGTCAGGTCGGCGGCCTGGTTCTGGTAACTGGAGCAGGTAATGACCTGATAAAGTGCTCCTATATAGGTGACCTGAGGTCAAATAGCGGATCTGGCATACGTATTGCATCATTAGTCGTGTACAAATCATCACTAATGGCACTTTTGGAGCATTTAAACACAATCACAGCGATCCCTAACAATGACAAGCCAAGCCACGCAAAACCAGAACATTTTGCTATTTTGACCTCATTTGACCTTGAAGATATAGACCTAAGGTCACGAAATTTGCACAAAGTAGAATTAACTATCGTGCCCATCCACCCTGCGAATTTCGTTGTTCTAGCCTTAATGGGAGCCGGGATCTTAGGGGGCGGAATCCGCCCTCCAGTGCGCGTGAGTTTCAGAGGCCCTCCAGGGCGCGTGTTAATCTCCCAACTAAGCGTCGCACGAGAAGGAAACAAATGTCATTGGAAAGCGCTCGATGTGTAGGACCCGACATTACCACCAGATTATCCCAAGTGACGTCACTAGGGGGCCTAGGCTTTCACGACTTACATCATGTTTAAGCTCTGGGGAGTTCATTTTGGGGGAAATTTGAAGGAAAAATCATTTATAATTAGAAAAGGACTGCGAAATCGACCAGGACCATAACTTTTTTGGCCACCCAAAACTCATTGGTTATTTTTTTAAATTAGAGTTTTCAAGTTTCCTTTAATATTCTTTGTCTATTGGGTAGAGCGGACCGAAACACGTTGTTTCAAGTCAACTTCCTCCAATAAAAAATGCTTACTTTAGTCAGAATCTTCGATTTAAACTCTAATGGGCAAATATGCAAAACCAAGCAATAAAAAACGAGAAGAAAAAAAGGGGAAAAAATCATCTGGTACGTTTTGTTACATCCCTAAAGATAAGCAAACGCTGGAAGTTTCATTAAAATATCCGTATCCGTTAAGGCGTGACGACTGGT